>JAUMJJ010000399.1:0-388696 GCA_033556795.1 Tapera naevia
CCTTCCCACCCCGCCAAGGCACGGGGGGGGTGGTGGTGTGGGGGGGGGTGCGCACCGCACTGCGCATGCGCGGCCGCCGTGGCCCCGCGCAGTGGGCGGGGTCACATGGCTGTCACTGTGGTGACTGCCGCTGGGCGTGGCCAGCGCGCGGTAGGCGTGGCCACGAGGACGAGGTCACATGATCTCGTCCCTTCCCGTCAGGCGCTCCCTGCGCATGCGCAGACTCAGGAGCGGTGGGTGCGCGCCGTGGGCGGGGCCACACGAGCGGGGTCACATGATCTCAGCAGGGTCGGAGTCAGCTATGGAAGGCGCGCAGTGCGCATGCGCAGAAAAGGGGTTTTTCTGCAGACGGCGGGGTCACATGACCGCGGTCTGATTATCGCCACATAAAGGCACCGGCTCGGACTCTCTCACTGCGCATGCGCCGGCTCGCAGGGCGCGCGGTGGGCGGGGTCACGCGGAGGGCGTCACATGACCCCGGCCCGGCGGGAGCCCCGTCAGGGACCGGCGCGGGGCTGTCACGGCGCATGCGCGGCGCAGAGGCAGCGCGCGGTGGGCGGGGTCAGGCGGCGGGGTCACATGACCGCGGCCCGGGCCAGGCAGGAGCCAACATGGCGGCGGCGCGGGGCGCTGTGGCCGCGGCGCTCGGGGCCGCCCGCGCTTAGGGCCGCTCCTCCCGGGCTTGGGCGGCACCGCCAGGGCAACTCGGAGTCAGCTGCGCCCCCGCCGCGTCCGACATGAGGGAGAAGGGCCGCAGGAAGAAGGGCAGGACCTGGGCTGAGGCCGCCCGCACGGTACGTGGGGCCTGCTGAAGGGCTGGGGCGGGGGTGGGCTCGGTGCGGGGTGAGAGGGACCCTCGGTGCGGGGTGAGAGGGAGAGGCTCCCTCCCGGTGCGAGATAAAGGGGGGGCCCTCTGGAGATGGATCTCCTGGTTTGCGGGGTCCAGGAGAGCTCTCCTCCCCCTTCCCCCTCAGGTGTCGGGGTCCAGGGGGGCTCTTCCCCCCAGTGCTGGGGGAGGCTCCCAGCCTTGCGGGCTCCCTCGCGATGGGACGAGTCGTGCCTGCCCCTGCCCCCGCCCGCGTGTGGTCTCAGCCTCCGTTTGCAGCCCAGCAAGAGGTTCAGGCTGCACGGTCTGGCCGGTTCCTGCCTGCAACTTCGTTCCACAGGTCTTATTTTGAAACGTTTTCCCAGTTGCTGAATGTTTTCAGGCACGAATGGGGAGTTTTGACGGGGTGGGGGTTGTCTCTTTGCATTTGCAACACGTTCAGATTAACGAGTTTGTAAATAATATCACCAAAGAAGTGGTGTGTGGTGGTTTTCTTCAGCGTTCTCGGTGTGTTGGGGTCTCTCGAGCAGCAGAGCTTGTTGTGGTGGGATCTGCTGGACTGTCCCAGCTCAGGTGGTCAGTTATAAATCCTAAAAGGAACCCCATTTTCCCACTCTGGCAGTGTTTGTTGTTTTCAGGGCGTATTTGCCATGGTTTCTGTGTGGGGATGGCACGTTGGAGGTGGGGGGAAAAGGAAAGGGAAGTTGAGGTGTGGGACAGAGAGAGAGAGGAAAGACAACAAGCACAGCCTGTGGGAGCTGTGAGAGGACAATGTGCTGCAGAGATATCGGGGCTTGCACAGTGGATTTGGATCTGGGTGATGGACAGGGGGAGGAGGACAGGTTCTGAGAGAGAGACCTTAGAGCAGCCTCCCAGGACTGAAAGAGGCTCCAGGAAAGCTGGGGAGGGGCTTTTTCAAAGTGTCTGGAGTGATGGGATGAGGGGGAATGGGTTTAAATTGGAAGGGGGAGATTGAGATTGGACATTGGGAAGAAATTCTTGGTGATGAGGGTGGGGAGGCCCTGGCCCAGGTTTCCCAGAGCAGTGGTGGCTGCCCCATCCCTGGAGGTGTTGAAGGCCAGGTTGGATGGGGTTTGGAGCCCCCTGATCCAGTGGGAGGTGTCCCTGCCCGTGGCAGGGTGGGTGGAGCTGGATGGGTTTGAGGTCCCTTCTGGCCCAAACCTTTCTGGGATTTTAGGATTCTGTCAGAACCTTTCTGAAAAATCCATTTGTGAAAGCAGGGCTTGAAAAGCAAATGTAAATGGACATCTTTGCCCAAGGCTTGAAAACCCTCTTTTAATAGTCGTTTATTTGGGCCTTGTATAGTATAAAAGCCATGGAAATAGCTGCTCTTCCTTCAGGAAATGGGATGCACTCAACTGTTGGAAGAATATCAATCACCATCCTGCAGGTGGTTGCTTGGGAGCTTCTCAGTAACTGTCTTTGTGTGATGGTTTGTAATGATTTGTCTTGGAAAAGGAGTGGAAGAGCCTCCAGTGCAGGGTGTGCAACGGTTTGGGTGGGAGGGGACCTCAAAGCCATCCAGTGCCACCCCCTGCCACGGGCAGGGACACCTCCCACTGGATCAGGGGGCTCCAAGCCCCATCCAACGTGGCCTTCAACACCTCCAGGGATGGGGCAGCCACCACTGCTCTGGGAAACCTGGGCCAGGGCCTTCTCCTCTCCAGGCTGAACAACCCCAAGTCTCCCACCCTGTCCTCACACCAGAGGTTCTCCAGCCCTTGGATCATCTCCGTGGCCTCCTCTGGACTCGCTCCAACAGCTCCAGGTCCTTCCTGTGCTCAGGACTCCAGAGCTGGACCCAGGGCCCCAGGTGGGGTCTCCCCAGAGTGGAGCAGAGGAGCACGTCTTTTTCACCTTCTGTACACCATTGTTTGTCTGCTGTTCTCTTCCAGAATCCACTTAAAGGCTAAAGCACATCTTTCGAAAAGCTGCACTCAAAGCTGGAGGCTGCACCTTACCCTGGGTGCACGCTGAGATCTGTGGCAGCTGCTGCCAAAACTGGGAAAAGAGGTGTAAATTCTGGCCAAAACCCAAGTTCTGACGAATGTTTCTGTTCTTGTATTCATTGGAGAGGTTAAAATATTCTGGCCAGGTTCCAACTCCAAATTTCAAAAAGGATTTTTGGGTTTGAAATTTGCATTTTTTGGGTTTGAAATAATGTTGTTTTGGTTGTTGTACTTGTGTCGCCCTCATGGCTGTGGTGGCTGGAGCCCCTTGGGTGCTCTGTAAAACCACGTTAGGAGATGTGGCAGCTCTTGGGTGCCCTGTTCTGCACCTGAAAGGTAACAGAAAGCTTTCCCTGAGCCTCAGAAACCTTCTCTTTGGTCTTTGCACCCCTGCGGTGTTTTGCAGCCCTGATTCTCTCACCCAGCACTCGCTGGTGGCTCATGGTCACCATGGGGCTGTGACAGCAGCCGGTTGTACCCCCACTGTGCTGTCAAACCACCCCATGGTGGCACCTGAACTGCCAGGTGAGGGCATTACTGCTGGTGCTGGTGGCCATTGTGTCCCCTCCTGCCTCCTGGTGTGCTCTGTCACCTCAGCACTGGTGCACGGGGGTGGTTGAAGGGAGCTCAACCAGCAAAAAGGAGGGTGCCAGGCAAACTGGGGAGGGGCTCTGGATCAGGGAGTACAGGAAGAGGACGAGGGGAAGGGTTTGGAGTTGAAAGAGGGGAGATTGAGATGAGATCTTGGGGAGAAATGTTTTGCTGTGAGGATGGGGAGGCCCTGGGCCAGGTTTCCCAGAGCAGTGGTGGCTGCCCCATCCCTGGAGGTGTTGAAGGCCAGGTTGGATGGGGCTTGGAGCCCCCTGATCCAGTGGGAGGTGTCCCTGCCCATGGCAGGGGGTGGCACTGGCTGGGCTTGGAGGTCCCTTCCAACCCAATCCGTGGTTCTGTGAAACCTCTTTCTCCCTTTCCTAGCCTTTCCCTTTGAAGGGGTGACGTGGGGTGGGTGCATGGATCCGGTGGGTTCCGTGGCCCTCGCGCTGTGCCTGCTCCTGCCTTACAGCCCTCTCAGCTGGAGCACAGTTGGAGGGCACAGGAAGGAAAGGGAGCCCCGCACGGGCGGCGCGTTTGGGCCGGAAATCACTGTTGATAAACAACCTCCTTCTTATTTCCTGGCTCCTTCATCTGCAGCTGCAAAACTGCTGCCTGTTGACTTGTGGCTTTCCTTGGGGACGCTGGCAGGGGGTCCCTGCTGTTAAAGGGAAAAGCTGGGTTACAGGGAGAGACTGTGGAGAAGGCCTCGGTGTGCTGGGGGAGGAGAAGCTCCACAGGAGCCGGCAATGGGCGCTCCCAGCCCAGAAATCAGGGGTGTCCTGGGCTGCACCCAAAGTGTGGGAGCAGAGGGGAGGGAGGGGATTCTGCCCCTCTGCTGCGCTCTGGGGAGACCCCACCTGGAGCCCTGGGTCCAGCTCTGGAGTCCTGAGCACAGGAAGGACCTGGAGCTGTTGGAGCGAGTCCAGAGGAGGCCACAGAGATGATCCAAGGGTTGGAGAACCTTTGGTGTGAGGACAGGGTGGGAGAGTTGGGGTTGTTCCTCCTGGAGAGGAGAAGGCTGTGGGGAGACCTTAGAGCAGCCTCCCAGGGCTGAAAGGGGCTCCAGGAAAGCTGGGGAGGGGCTCTGGATCAGGGAGTGCAGGGACAGGATGAGGGGAAGCGTTTGGAGCTGCAAGAGGGGAGACTGAGATGAGATCTTGTGGAGAAATGTTTTGGTGTTGAGGGTGAGGAGGCCCTGGCCCAGGTTTCCCAGAGCAGTGGTGGCTGCCCCATCCCTGGAGGTGTTGAAGGCCAGGTTGGATGGGCTTGGAGCCCCCTGATCCAGTGGGAGGTGTCCCTGCCCATGGCAGGGGGTGGAACTGGATGAGCTTTGAGGTCCCTCCCCACCCAAACCATCCCATGGTTCTGTGGGGTCTGTTTGCTGTCCCTCTCGTGGGTTCTGTGTGCTTTTATCTTCAGGGCAATGTAAGTGAAGGAACCTAAGAGCACCAGAGAGCTCCACCCCGCTGAGGACAGCCCCTGTGCCTTTGGGCAGTGCTGAGATGTCAGCACAGGCTCTGCCTGGTGTGTGGATGGTGCTTGTGTGCAGCTCTCCAGTGCTTCTACGGAGAACATCCAGAGGGATCCTCACTTAAATGCATTTCTGTTCTCTCTGGGCTGACCCAACATGAGTCCTGGTTGCTTTCCCCAGGAAGCCCTGCTGAGGTCATTGTGGTGATGCAGCTTTGGGGCAGAAACTGAACTTCTGAACTTCTGTTTGGAGCAGATTAAACCTGTATTTGTAAGGCCACAAAGTTCTGTGGTGCCACCACCTGTCGCTTCATCTTCTCCTCAAGCCCTTTTCAGTGGCTCTGTAGACATTGGACACTCCTTCCAAGAGCTTTGGCTCTGCTCGCGCCCTTGTGCTGGATTGGGAATTCAGCATGGATTTGATAAGGATATTTTTGCAATGTGATTATTTTCCTAAAGTTGTGTCACTTCAGTTGTGCTGGGAAGAGTTCTTTCTCCCCCACTTTCTTCGTGGGGAAGTTTGAATTGGCTCTTAAACCTCTGAGGAGAAGCAGCAATAAACGTCAGTCACACGGCTTGTGATTTTGCTCTTTGGCAGCTTGCTCTGAGCTCCCTGAGCACTCTGTCCCAGTGCATCAGCCCCCAAGACCAGCAAACCCCATTAACTCCCTTTTATCCTGTGATTTCTGGCATGCAATGCACTGACAGAGCTCGTTGGGGGATGGAGAGCAGCCCTGGGGAGAAGGCCTTGGGGTGCTGGGGGAGGAGAAGCTCCCCAGGAGCCGGCAATGGTCACTCCCAGCCCAGAAACCAAGGGTGTCCTGGGCTGCACCCAAAGAGTGGGAGCAGAGGGGAGGGAGGGGATTCTGCCCCTCTGCTGCGCTCTGGGGAGACCCCCCTGGAGCCCTGGGTCCAGCTCTGGAGTCCTGAGCACAGGAAGGAGCTGGAGCTGTTGGAGCGAGTCCAGAGGAGGCCACAGAGATGATCTGAGGGCTGGAGAACCTCTGGTGTGAGGAGAGGGTGGGAGAGTTGGGGTTGTTCATCGTGGAGAGAAGGCTGTGGGGAGCCCTTAGAGCAGCCTCCCAGGACTGAAAGGGGCTCCAGGAAAGCTGGGGAGGGGCTCTGGATCAGGGAGTGCTGGGATGGGATGAGGGGAAGGATTTGGAGCTGAAAGAGGGGAGATTGAGATGAGATCTTGGGGAGAAATGTTTTGGTGTGAGGGTGGGGAGGCCCTGGGCCAGGTTTCCCAGAGCAGTGGTGGCTGCCCCATCCCTGGAGGTGTTGAAGGCCAGGTTGGATGGGGCTTGGAGCCCCCTGATGCAGTGGGAGGTGTCCCTGCCCATGGCAGGGGGTGGGTCTGGCTGGGCTTTTAGGTCCCTTCCAGCCCAAACCATTCCATGGTTCTATAACACGGTAACCTGGTGCTGGTGCTTCCTGGCCCTTGGTTTCTAATGACAAGGCATTGCCCATTCCTTCTTGACCTCATTTCTGGTTAAAACCTCGGATGGCATTTGGTTAATTGGATGAATAGCAAAGATGCTGCAATCTGGGTCAAGTCCTTCCGTCCCCCTCTTCACTCATTACTGCCAGAGGGAAGTGAAGTTTTGCAGGCAGCCCCTGCCCAACCTGCTCTTCCCTGGTGACTGAGAGGGAATTTCATGTACACATTGGGTTTTTTATAGCTGACCCACTTCCCAGGAGAAGTTTGCATTGCATGAAGAGCATTCCTTGCTGAAGGAGCACATAAGGAAATGTGCAGCTCTGGCTTCTGTAGCTGGAATTCTAGAGAGGATTGGCCAGGAGTGAAGAGATCTGTGTTAGGCAGGAGGTTGAGATGTAACATCAGAGCAGCCTCCCAGGACTGAAAGGGGCTCCAGGAAAGCTGGGGAGGGGCTCTGGATCAGGGAGTGCAGGGACAGGATGAGGGGAAGGGTTTGGAGCTGCAAGAGTGGAGTTTGAGATGAGATCTTGTGGAGAAATGTTTTGTTGTGAGGGTGGGGAGGCCCTGGGCCAGGTTTCCCAGAGCAGTGGTGGCTGCCCCATCCCTGGAGGTGTTGAAGGCCAGGTTGGATGGGGCTTGGAGCCCCTGATCCAGTGGGAGGTGTCCCTGCCCATGGTGGGTCTCGCTGGGCTTTTAGGTCCCTTCCAATCCAAACCATTCCATGATGAGGTGAAAGAGCACCTTAGTCCATGAGTGTCTTCAGCAAGCTCTGGGAAAAATACTCTTTGGAATTTGTGCCATTGATTATTCCCTTACAGAAAGTGGAATTAAATTTGGGTGGCCTGAGGCTGTCAGCATAATCATCACTCAGCGCCATAGAATGGTTTGGGTGGCTGGGGCCTCCCCAGAGCCTTCTCTTCTCCAGGCTGAACAGCCCCAGCTCTCCCAGCCTGTCCTCACGTGGGAGGTGCTCCAGCCCTCGGATCACCTTGTGGCCCTAATCTGTTGCTGAAGCCTTGGTGGACTCTGTGAACAACCCAACTCAACAAAACCAACCCAAACAGAACCCCCAGCCACTTCAAACAGGAGTTCCCACGAAGCTTTTATCCCACATGAGTCTGAATACCTTACTGTAGCTGCTTCCTTTGATTCCTTGGAGCTTTCTGAAGTGGGAAAGCACTGCCAGCCCTTTCTCCTGGCAGAGGATGAGCTGTGAGAGAGCTGTCAGAGAGCTGATCAGCGGCTCCCGCGAGGGTTGGTTTGTGCGGGGCCACTCTAGGGGAGGAGATGTCTCTAATTCCCTCCGCAAGGGTTTCAGCTCCAGTGTTTGTGAATCATTCCTGGCAGCCCTGGAAGGAGCTGCTCCCCCAGCTCATGCCCTTGTGGTGCCCCAGGAAGGCCCCAAAGCTGTTAACCAGCCTTGAACCCTGTTCCGTCGGGATGAAGGGGTTGATTTGCTTCATGGGATCAGTGGAGAGGGTTCCCTGTCCTAGTGCTCACCCTGCTTTGCTGAATAAATGCCATTATACGTTTTGATTTTGCTCCAAACGCTGAATTGCCAAATTTCCTCCAGTCTGAAGTTGAAACTGGCTGGAAGGAGCTCGTTCCTGATGTCATCTGCTGGAATGGACAGCAGGGAAGTGTCCTGAGCCTTGCTTCCAGCTGGATTTTAGTATACGTGAGGTTTCTGTTTGTCTTTTTCATGTTGGGGTTTGAAGATAGTGAAGTAGTGGAGCCACGAGTATCTTGGTGAGGAAGAGGCCATCAGCTGCTTCCCCAAACGTGGCTGTGGATGCTGCCAGTCCTTGGGAAGTGTCTTGGTCCTCTTCTGCCAGTGGAACATCAACCAGAATGAGAGGTGCAGAGGTGCTTCCTCCAGAATAGCTGGAAGCTGACCTGAGGAGATCATGTTCTTCCAGCTTTGGAGAGTCATGAGTGGGGAGGCGAGGGGCTGAGGACAGGGAACACAAAGAGGGAAGACCTGAGGATGGATGAGCTGGAAATGGCTTTGTGGAGTTGCTTTCTCCCTGCCAGCAGGTGGGTGGATTCCCAGATGCTGCAGCTTTCCTCTCAGTAGAACTCGGGGCCTCCAAGTGTGAAACTGGTGGTGGGTAATTAGGGATCAGAGGTGGCTCCTGGATCAGGTTTAGCCTAATTAGAGCCTGGTGACTTTGGAGAGAAGGGAGAGCTGGCAGTGGGAATGCTTGACTTCTGGCAAGTTCCCTGTGCCTTAGGAGTGGAGCAGTGGTGCTGGGCACTGGGGAGCAGGAAGGGTTTCCATGGAGTGCAGTGATACCGGTGGCTTTTGGAGAGATTCTGAAATAACACTGATAATAAATAATCCTGAAGTTGTGGACTCCTCAGTGCAGGAAGGACAGGGACCTGTTGGAGCAGGTCCAGAAGAGTGAGACAGCAGCAACCACAAACTTGAGCTCTGACGTTCGTGTTCTGAGGCAATGCCAGGCACCAGCAGAGGCTGGGTGGAGAATGGATTGGGATCAGCCCTGGGGAGAAGGCTATGGGGTGCTGGGGGAGGAGAAGCTCCCCAGGAGCCGGCAATGGGTGCTCCCAGCCCAGAAACCAAGGGTGTCCTGGGCTGCACCCAAAGAGTGGGAGCAGAGGGGAGGGAGGGGATTCTGCCCCTCTGCTGCGCTCTGGGGAGACCCCACCTGGAGCCCTGGGGCCACCTCTGGAGTCCTGAGCACAGGAAGGACCTGGAGCTGTTGGAGCGAGTCCAGAGGAGGCCACGGAGATGATCCAAGGGCTGGAGAACCTCTGGTGTGAGGAGAGGGTGGGAGAGTTGGGGTTGTTCATCGTGGAGAGGAGAAGGCTGTGGGGAGCCCTTAGAGCAGCCTCCCAGGACTGAAAGGGGCTCCAGGAAAGCTGGGGAGGGGCTTTTTCCAAGGGTCTGGAGTGATGGGATGAGGGGGAATGGGTTTAAATTGGATGAGGGGAAGATTGAGATTGGACATTGGGAAGAAATTCTTGGTGATGAGGGTGGGGAGGCCCTGGGCGAGGTTTCCCAGAGCAGTGGTGGCTGCCTGGAGGTGTTGAAGGCCAGGTTGGATGGGGCTTGGAGCCCCCTGATGCAGTGGGAGGTGTCCCTGCCCATGGCAGGGGGTGGGACTGGTTGACTGGTTGGGCTTTGAGGTCTCTTCCCACCCAAACCATTCCATGATTCCATGAAACCTGCAGCCACTGGGAGAACTTGAGTGTTCCAGGAGGGAATCTGGTCGAGGGCTTTAGGAGAAGCCGTGTGTTCTCCACGGCTGTTGAGCAGAGGAGTTAAAGCTGATCGTTCCCTTCTGATGCACGGTCCCGTGTGGGTTTTGATACGTCAGTGCTGGTGGTTTGTGTTCCAGCTGCAGACCAGAGCTGCAGGGTCTGTGCTGGGCAGGGGTCAAAGGGCGATTGTCAACAAGGAAACGAGGCCTTTCCTGCCCATCCTCCCAGCACAAATATTGCTTAAAAGGTGTGGATGCCCTGCAGTGCCCACAGGAGCCCTCGGCATCTCCGTGTGCTGCTGGGACTGTGCTGGAACATCTCAGCCCTCCTGACAGGGGTGAGTGCTGCTCAGGGAAGGGACAGAACCCATCAAGGTGATGTGGGAAATGTTGTGCTGGACTGTATTTGTGAACTTTCAGACAACCCTAAGAGCATTAAACACCAGAGTTCCTTATGCTTGGTTCCTGGAATCAGAGAATCATCTGGTTGGAAAAGACCTCTGAGGTCATCAAGTCCAGCTGTCCCTGTCCTCTTACTAAACCATGTCTATAAGAAACTCATCCACCTGCCTTCTGAACCCCTCCAGGGATGGGGATTCCACCACCTCCCTGGGAGCCTCTGCCAGGGCCTCAGAACCCTTTCAGTGAAGGAATTGTTCCTGATGTCCAACCTGACCCTGCCCTGGCACAACTTGAGTCCATTTCCTCTCATCCCATCCCTTGGGAGCAGAGCCCAACCCCCCCTGGCTCCACCCTCCTCTCCAGGAGCTGCAGAGAGTGATAAGGTCTCCCCTCAGTCTCCTCCAGACCAAACCCCCCCAGGGCCTCAGCAGCTCCCACAACCCCTGGGCCTTTTCACCCCCAGGGCCTTTGCCTTGGGGCACCTTTCCAGCCACTCTTCCCCAAGCCTGGAGCTGCAGGGGGTGCTGGGACCCAAGGGCAGCACCCAACACTTGGCCTGGTTGAACCTCATCCCATTGGCCTTGGCCCATGGATCCAGCCTGGCCAGGTCCCTCTGCAGACCCTTCCTGCCCTCCAGCCCATGGATCCAGGTTCTCCAGGTCCCTCTGCAGACCCTCCCTTCCTTCAAGCAGATCCACACTCCCACCCAGCTCAGTGCCATCCCCAAACTGTCTCCGGGTGCCCTCGATCCCTTCATCCAGATCATTGATACAGTTATTGAACAGTTCTGGCCCCAGCACTGAGCCCTGGGAACACCACTCGTGACTGGTTCCCAACTGGATTTATCTCCATTCCCCACTCTCTGGCCATGGCCCCCCAGGCAGTTTTTCTCCCACCAGAGGCTGTTCCTGTCCAGGCCAAGGGCAGCTGGTTTCTTGAGCAGAACATGGTCTGAAAGGCTTCCCCAAATCCAGGTGCACCACATCCACAGCCTTTCCCTCGTCCACTGAACGGGTAACCTTGTCATTGAAGGTTACTACCAGGTTCATCAGTGGGTGCTTGGGCTTTGCCCACCCTAAGAGTTTGGGTTTGGGAAGGTTTGTATCTGAGGTACCTCCACAGTTCGTGAAGCATTGCTGAGTGAAGCTGGCGGTTGAGCAGCCTCCCTGTTATTGAGCAGTGTTGATTCCTCTTCAAGAAGTGTTCCCTGGGGGTTGTGTGCCCAGAAATAATGTGGGAATTGCACTACAACCACTGCTTTGGACATTCCAGTGAGGTCTGTTTGCTGTGTGTGTGCCTCCTGTGGATGGGGTGGTCAGGAGATGCTGGAAATCCAGTAGTTCTTCCTTGGCTCCATCCTTGGAGACATCCAAACTGTGATGTGTGTGTGTCAAACACAGAGAAAATGCAGGTGAGTGACTTCCTCTCCATTTCCTTTTGCTTGCCAGGTCCTGGAGAAGTACCCAAATACACCCATGAGCCACAAAGAGATCCTGCAGGTTATCCAGAAGGAAGGGCTCAAAGAGATCAGGTGAGTTAGGTGGTAAAACACCTCCAGACCTCAGTTCTAACGTGGCTTAGTTTATTGTTAACCCCTGTCCCATCAGTATTTAGGGAATGAAGTGTTAAATACAAGGAATGGCTTGGATGGTCATGTTCAGAGAGGAGTGGTCCATGGCTCCATGTCCACCTGGAGACCCGTGAGGAGCGGTGCCCTCAGGGTCTGTACTGGGACCAGTACAGTTCAATATCTTCATTAATGATATTGACAGCAGGGTCGAGGGCACCCTCAGTGGGTTTGGGGGCAACACCAAGCTGAGAGGGGCAGTGGTGACACCAGAAGGAAGGGATGGGATCCAGAGGGACCTGGACAGGCTGGAGAGGTGGGGCTGTGGGAACCTCATGAGGTTCAACAAGGCCAAGGGCAAGGTCCTACACCTGGGTTGAGGCAACCCCTGGAATGAATGGAGGATGGGGGCGATGGGATTGGGATCAGAGCTGAGGAGAAGGCCTTGGGGTGTTGGTTGACAGGGGCTGAACATGGCTCCATGGGCTGGAGGGCAGGAAGCAAACAGAGCTTTCAGCCCCCTCTGTAGTTCAGATCTCTGTGCGTTGCTCCTCGTGTGCTGTGAAACCAAGGTCTTGCCCAGGTTGAGAAAGCTTGGTCACTCTGACAGAAGGACTTGAAAGGCAAATGAGATCCTGGCTTCCTTGGCTCAGGAATGTGAGTGCAGATTGGGCTGGAGGCTGGCCCTGGGTGATGGCTGTAGGAGGGGGGAAGCTTCTCTGTGCTGGGAGATGTTCTCATGTCTCAGATGGAGTTAAAGACCTCTCCTTGTTCCTGGCAGAAGGCTTTGCCTCAGAAGCCTTTCCCAGCCATTCCCAAACACAGTACCTGAGTTTCCTTATCTTTTGCTGCAGAGCCAGGAAATAGGATGGGATTGGGACCTTCTCCACGTGGTGATTCTCAGGGCAGTTCTTCCTTCAACATCTTGGTGCCAGGGAATTCCCCTCCAGCGTGATTGTCTCTGAGGAATGAACCAGACTTGAAGGGCAGGGGTGGGAGGGGGCAGTTTCAGAAGGAGCCTGGTTCTTAAACTGTTTTGAAAAGGATGGAAGATCCTGGTGGATCTCACTGACACTGGGGCTGAGGACAGAGTCTCTCTGACAAAGTTTCCTCTCGCTGTTAAAAGCTGCTTCTGTCAAAACGGGCGCTCCCAGCCCAGAAACCAAGGATGTCCTGGGCTGCACCCAAAGAGTGGGAGCAGAGGGGAGGGAGGGGATTCTGCCCCTCTGCTGCGCTCTGGGGAGACCCCACCTGGAGCCCTGGGGCCAGCTCTGGAGTCCTGAGCACAGGAAGGACCTGGAGCTGTTGGAGCGAGTCCAGAGGAGGCCCCGGAGATGATCCAAGGGCTGGAGAACCTCTGGTGTGAGGACAGGGTGGGAGAGTTGGGGTTGTTCCTCCTGGAGAGGAGAAGGCTGTGGGGAGACCTTAGAGCCTCCCAGGACTGAAAGGGGCTCCAGGAAAGCTGGGGAGGGGCTCTGGATCAGGGAGTGCAGGGACAGGATGAGGGGAAGGGTTTGGAGCTGAAAGAGGGGAGATTGAGATGAGGTCTTGGGGAGAAATGTTTTGGTGTTGAGGGTGGGGAGGCCCTGTCCCAGGTTTCCCAGAGCAGTGGTGGCTGCCCCATCCCTGGAGGTGTTGAAGGCCAGGTTGGATGGGGCTTGGAGCCCCCTGATCCAGTGGGAGGTGTCCCTGCCTGTGGCAGAGGGTGGGAGTGGGTGGCTTTGGGGTCCTTTCCCACCCAAACCATTCCATGATTCAATGATCTGCCTGAAACGCCTTCACTGTGGTTGTGGTGGAGGGGGGAGGGTTTGTATTAATGCCGCGGGGATTGTTTTGCTCACATTTTTAAAGGGGTCTTTCTCTCCTTTTTTTGGGTTGCACTCCACCTCCAGAAGGTAAGAAACCACTGCTCCTTGTCCTTCAGCTGCTGCTCCTCTCCGCTTACGCGTCCTGCAACGGCCTCAACGAGCGCGCGGCTGCTTCTTGCCCGCCGTGTGCTGTGGTAGCTGTAGAGCCCCCTCTGCTGCCCCCCTGTCCCTGCCCTGCATGGCCCTTTGCCCCCCCAGAGCCTTGACACCCCCCCCCCCCCGTGGGTGGACCCCGTGGGGAACACCCCGCCGGTGATCGCCTGCGGGCGCTCGGTGACTCCTGGGTTGGCCCTGCCGGGGGTGGGGGGGGGTCTGGAGCTGAATGGTGGGCTTTGGGGCACCCTTTGGCCGTGGGGACAACTGGCACTGCCTCTGGGCTCAGGGAAGCCTTAACCCCTCCTCAAGCTGCTTTGCTAAATGGTGACGGTGTTCCAGTAGCTGGTGGCGTGGTGTCCGCTCGCCGGGGCTCTGCTCTGCTGCTTCCCTGGCTCTGCAACTGCTGAGTTTTGAAAACATCCCATCTTAACCCACTAACGAACCAAAAGCTGTTTGTGTCACTGTCTGAGTCCAAAGGAAAGGAGGGGGTGCTCCACAGGACAAAGTGGGAACACCCTCATGTTCAACACCAGTGGTTTGGGTGTTTGGTCCGCTCGGAGCAGTCACAGCGATGCTGGGAAGGCGCTCGCTGCTGGGTGCTCTTTAAATTGAGCCTTTATTTAGAGTAGGAGGCAGTGGTTAACTCTGCCCTGGTGTGAGAGAGGGGTTCCAGGTGCTGTTCCTCTGTCCCTCTGTCTGTGGGATCTCCTGGAGCCCTAAGGTGGGGTCCTGTGGTGGGAGGTGTGCAACATCCACTGCAGAGACACCATGAAACTTGCTGACATGGGAGAGACAGCACAGAAGACCCCACCTGGAGTGCTGGGACCAGTTCTGGAGTCTCCAAAATGAGAAGGAGATGGAACTGTTGGGAGTGAGTCCAGAGGTCGCAGAGATGATCCGAGGGCTGGAACCCCTCTGGTGTGAGGACAGGGTGGGAGAGTTGGGGTTGTTCATCCTGGAGAGGAGAAGACTGTGGGGAGACCTTAGAGCAGCCTCCCAGGACTGAAAGGGGCTCCAGGAAAGCTGGGGAGGGGCTTTTCCCAAGGGCCTGGAGTGATGGGACAAGGGGGAACGGCTTTGGATTGGAAGAGATTGAGATTAGACATTGGGAAGGAATTCTTCACATTGAGGGTGGGGAGGCCCTGGGCCAGGTTTCCCAGAGCAGTGGTGGCTGCCCCATCCCTGGAGGTGTTGAAGGCCAGGTTGGATGGGGCTTGGAGCCCCCTGATCCAGGGGTAGGTGTCCCTGTCCATGGCAGGGGGTGGGACTGGATGGGCTTTGAGGTGTCTTCCCATCCAAACCCTTCCACAATTCAATGATGCAGAAGGTGTGGGAAACTGAAATGATTTCGGGCTTCAGGCAGTGAAAAATCGGTGTTTCCTGGTATTCATGAAGATCCTTGGTCTGGGTGTGAGAGCTTGGCCGGTGGCCCTGGCCCTGCTCTGTTTGCAGCCCGTGCTTTGGCAGATTTCCAGAGGGCAGTGCTATTTTTAGCTTTATGAGATGTGAAGACTGGGAAGGGCTTTGGTCTGTGCTTGTGACACCATGGAGACCAAATTAATCTGGTAAAGGTCAGCGCTGTCACCTTTGCATCTTCCCAACTGCTGCAAATACCTTTTTCCGTAGAATCACTTGATTGGAAAAAAGACCTTGGAGATTGAGCCCAACCGCCCCTGTCCACTCCTGAACCAGATCCCTGAGCACCTCATCTGCCCACCTTCTAAACCCCTGCAGGGATGGGGACTCCACCACCTCCCTGGGAGCCTCTGCCAAGGACTGAGAACCCTTTCAGTGAAGGAATTGTTCCTGATGTCCAACCTGACCCTGTCCTGGCACAACTTGAGGCCATTTCCTCTCATCCCATCCCTGGGGAGCAGAGCCCAACCCCCCCTGGCTCCACCCTCCTCTCCAGGAGCTGCAGAGAGCCAGGAGGTCTCCCCTCAGCCTCCTCTTCTCCAGCCCAAACCCCCCCAGGGCCCTCAGCCGCTCCCACAGCCCCTGTTCTCCAGACCCTTCCCCAGCTCCGCTCCCTTCTCCAGACGCGCTCCAGCCCCTCCAGGGCTTTCTTGGAGGGAGGGGCCCAACCCTGAGCCCAGGATTGGAGGTGCTGAGTGCAGGGGGACCATCCTTGCCCTGCTCCTGCTGCCACCCAAGGGCTGAGCCAAGCCAGGGTGCTGGGGGCTTCCTTGCCCACCTGGACCATGTCCCTTACAGCAGGGGGTTCAAACTCAATGGGGTTTGAGGTCCCTTCCCACCCAAATCTTTCTGTGACTTTTCTAGCGTAGGAGGGAATGTGGTGAGCATTGGTGGGAGAAACACAGGAATGTTGCCATGGTCAGGGACACCTCCCACTGGATCAGGGGCCTCTGCACCCCATCCAACCTGGCCTTGAACACCTCCAGGGATGGGGCAGCCACCACTGCTCTGGGCAAATCCAAGAGCCAAGGTGTGAAAGGAGGAAGGGTCAATGTCTTTGGAAGGAATTGCTATAGGAAGCTGCATGGAATTTGAGCTTCCAGGGAGACCCCGTAGCTTTCTGGGGAGGATGAGCCTGGTGGAGTTGGTGCACCAAGAGTTGTTTCCAGCTGTGGTCTTGGTGTTTGCAGCAGCAGATTCACCACTGGGGAACGTTCTCAGGGAGTGATGGGCCAAGAGTGGGCTGGTTGGGGGTCATCGAGGAGGAGGCTGTCCACGTGTGCACACGTTTCGAGGAGAAGCTGGTGTTCAGCAGTGGGGATTCTGGCTGGAGCATCCCTCTGGATCCACTGTGTGTGGAGACTGGAGGGGGTTGTGGGCAGGGATCACAGTGAGGTGCTCACCTCGCTGGTTCCTCTGTTGTGTCGTGGTTGGCTGTCTCTGCAAAAGACCTCGGCCAAAGTAAGAGCACCCAAATGATATGGAGTTTTGGTGCCTAAAGAACCATCCAGGATGGTGGGGATGTCTCTGGCTTTCCTGAGGCTCAGCCCCTCCCCCCAGTGCCACTGGTTTTTCCCTGAGCATCAGGCTGGGCCATCTACTGGGTGGTGGGATGAGACCTCCCTTGTGAGGTCTCCAACCTCATAGCTTGTGGGGTCTCTGACCTGTTGGCTCATCCCTTGTGAGGTCTTTGACCTGTTGCCTCGTCCCCTGTGGGGTGTCCAACCAAAACCTGCTGCAGAGCAGCAGCTGTGTCTCCTGCTCAGGGAATTGATTTCATTGGTCACAAAGTGAGGATTTTGGTCGATGTGATGGTTCCAGTCCCAGCTGTTGTGGCCGGTCGGTGGGAGAAGGAGAGCTGCTCATGGATTTGCCGTGCAGGGGTTATGCTGGATATCAAGGTGTGGTACAAGGAAGGATTCAGGAGAGGGTGGGATCAGCAGGAGGAACACCCGGAACCTCTCTCGCCCTCTCCACCTGATTTTGCTTCTCTTTGCAGTGGGATGGGTTTAAAAAACCAAACAAAGAAATCGCCACCAGCTCCAGTGAGAAAAATGGTCTTCTGTCTCAGTTCTCCTAGCTGAGACCGAAGATCTCCACTCTTCCCAGAGGGAAATTCCATAATTGGATTCCATTCTTTACTCTGCAACCCTCATTTCAGTTTGATGTGGGTTTTTTCTGAGAAAAAAAATGCATAACACAACTTTCCAGATCCCTGCAGCCAGTCTTCAGGGAACCATGGAATGGGTTGGGTGGGAAGGGACCTCAAAGCCCATCCAGTTCCAGCCTCTGCCATGGGCAGGGACACCTCGCACTGGATGAGGTTGCTCAAAGCTCACAATGAATCTACTCTGAGGTTCAGGTGAGCATCACGGAGCTTCTGGAGCTCTGAGCACCTGAGAGCATTTGATGTTCTGCAGTGAGGAGCTGAGGAGCTGGAGAGGTTTGTTTGGCTTTTTCCAGGAACTGCAGCTTGGATACAGGGAGTGATTCCACCGTCGCTTGTTGCGGCAGCTTCAACTTGTATTCTCCTTGGGAATAGAAGTTGGATCTGGAATCTCTGCCTCTGCATGGGTTATTGTTGGGTGAGGGGCGAGTGTCTCCCAGCAGATGATGGACGTTGGCCCAGAGCATCCAAACATTAACCTGTGCCTTGGTTTGCAGCGGGACCTCCCCTCTCGCCTGCCTGAATGCCATGTTACACACCAACTCCCGGGGGGAAGAGGGCATCTTCTACAAGGTGCCAGGTCGCATGGGAGTCTACACCCTGAAGGTGAGTGTCTGCACAGGGGACCTCCCCTGAACGGCCCATGGCCTTGAAAAGCCCTCTGGGGTAGGATAATTACAGACTCATGGGATGCTTGCGTCAGAAGGGACCTCAAAGCCCGTCCAGTCCCATCCCCTGCCATGTGAAGGGACACCTCCCACTGGATCAGGGGGCTCCAAGCCCCATCCAACCTGGCCTTCAACACCTCCAGGGATGGGGCAGCCACCACTGCTCTGGGTGACCATGTGAGGAAGCTGCAGAGCACAACGAGGTCCCCCCTCAGTCTCGTCCAGCTGAACAGACCAAGTTCAGCCTCTCCTCCCCTTCCCCAGCTTTGGGGCCTCCTCTGGACTCTCTCCAGGGCTTTGATGTCCTTTTTATCCCGGGGTGCCCCAAAGTGCCCCCAGTGCTCGAGGTGGGGCCTCCCCAGAGCAGAGCAGAGCGGGACAATCCCCTCCCTGGCCCGGCTGGCGATGCTGGGCTTGGTGCCCCCCAGGACACGGTTGCCCTCTTGGCTGCCAGGGCTCCCTGGTGGCTCGTGGTCACCTTGCCATGGAGCAGAGCCCCCAGGACCCTCTGGGCAGGGCTCTCCAGCCTCTCAGACCACGACTGAAGACCTCATCAACAGAGAATGGTTTGTTGTCACCAAGCGGCTCTGATCTCCAGTGCTGGATGAAGTCTGGGATGATCACTAGAGGGCAGCCTGGCTTTAGCTGTGGACAGGGTGAAAGCGCTGCTGGCTCTCTCTGAAACCCCGTTGGTGATGGCCTGTGGCATCGTGGACCTCCCCCTGCACAGAACCACCACTGGGTCCATCTTACAGAGACCTGAGCCAGCAGGAGAGGGGCTGCTGAGGACCTTGCTGGAAAAATAACTCTGGGACACTGAGACATCGAACTCTTCTTCTGTTACAACGTTGAAAAATTGAGTGGGTTTCTGTAAAGCAAGAGTGGTTGGAGTTGGTGGGGGGGGGGTGGAGAGGACACCTCCGATGCGTGTGTAAGAAAGGCTGTGTAAGGAGGTGCCGTGGGTGCTGTAGAAGAGGTCCCAGCCCTGCATTCCAGACGTCGTTCGGGGTCGCAGAGGTGGTGGGAGGGCTTGAGGCCAGAGGCCCAGCAGTTCTGAGGTTGTTCTGCAGGATCAAATACTCCAGAACCAGTGCCTGGGTATAAAACCCACTGCTTTTCATTGTTTTGTTAATTGGGAGAGTGGGTGGTTGGGCCCCTCCCTCCAAGAAAGCCCTGGAGGGGCTGGAGCGCGTCTGGAGAAGGGAGCGGAGCTGGGGAAGGGTCTGGAGAACAGGGGCTGTGGGAGCGGCTGAGGGCCCTGGGGGGGTTTGGGCTGGAGAAGAGGAGGCTGAGGGGAGACCTCCTGGCTCTCTGCAGCTCCTGGGGAGGAGGGTGGAGCTGGAAGGGCCTGGGCTCTGCTCCCAAGGTTCAGGAGATGGGATGAGGGGAAATGGCCTCAAGTTGTGCCAGGGCAGGGTCAGACTGGATGTTGGGAACAATTCCTTCATGGAAAGAGTTCTCAGTCCCTGTCAGAGGCTCCCAGGGAGGTGGTGGAGTCCCCATCCCTGGGGGGGGATGAGGTGCTGAGGGATCTGGTTCAGTCGTGGACAGGGACGGTTGGACTGGATGATCTCAGAGGTCTTTTCTAACCAGATGGTTCCCTGATTCCGTGGAGGAGGGGGTAATGCCACCCGTTGTTCCCGTTTGCAGAAGGACGTCCCGGATGGGCTGAAGGAGCTCTCGGATGGCTCCGAGGAGAGCAGCGATGCCCAGTCCGACTCGCAGAGCTCCGAGAACAGCAGCAGCAGCAGCAGCGACGGGGGCAGCACCAGGGATGGGAGGAAGAGCAGGTGGAAAAGGAAAGGTAATTTTCCTTTTCGGGAGCGACGCTTGGAGCTTGGTCTGTGCCTGTGAAGGACCAAGAGGGTTTCACCCATCACATTTGTTTCCTCGTAAATAGAATCATAGAACCATCACAGAATGGTTTGGGTTGGAAGGGACCTCAAAGCCCATCCAGTGCCACCCCCTGCCATGGGCAGGGACACCTCCCACTGGACTGGGGACTCCAAGTCCCATCCAACCTGGCCTTGGACACCTCCAGGGATGGGGCAGCCACCACTGCTCTGGGAAACCTGGCCCAGGGCCTCCCCACCCTCACACCAAAACATTTCTCCCCAAGATCTCATCTCAGTCTCCCCTCTTCCAGCTCCAAACCCTTCCCCTCACCCTGTCCCTGCACTCCCTGATCCAGAGCCCCTCCCCAGCTTTCCTGGAGCCCCTTTCAGCACTGGGAGGCTGCTCTAAGGTCTCCCCACAGCCTTCTCTTCTCTAGGCTGGACAACCCCAGCTCTCCCAGCCTGTGCATTCCACTCCTGCCATCCCTTTGCTCTCCAGGAGGACAGCAGTTACTATTTTTGAAGCTGAACAGTTCACACTTGCTGCCACTGTTGTGCCCCTGGTGCTTTTCCGTGTGTCTCAGCAGCACCTTTCCAAAAGAAAAGCTGCTCCAGTGGAAACATCTCCATCCCATGTTGCTGTTTAATTTCCTGTAACAGAGATTTTCTTCAAAACTTTGTAATGAAAGCACAAAAACTGCAGGAATTTGGCATGTTTGGTGCACTCAGGTAAATAAATGGCTTTGAATTTCTGCCACTCATCCCATGTAACCATGGTCCTGGCCGCTCGGTGCCCACACAGGGTGTTCCCTGTTTCACATCTGTGTCCATCCCTGTCTCATGAGGAATTTCAGAAATGCCTAATGAAGGACAGAAACAGAAGATGCACAAAATATCTTTAAAATAAGAAAAGCCACACTAAACCCCCCAGACCTCTATGAATCCACGGTGCCTCTTTCCCTCCAGGGCTGGAGGCTTTTATAGCAGAGCTTGGGGCCAGGAGGTGCTGTCAGGGAACAGTCGGGTCCTGAGGGATGCTCGGTGGCAGCAAGTTCAAATTCTGGGCCTCTTCACTCCAAGAAAGCCCTGGAGGGGCTGGAGCGCGTCTGGAGAAGAGTCTGGAGAACAGGGGTTGTGGGAGCAGCTGAGGGCCCTTGGGGGGGTTTGGGCTGGAGAAGAGGAGGCTGAGGGGAGACCTCCTGGCTCTCTGCAGCTCCTGGAGAGGAGGGTGGAGCCGGGGGGGGGTCAGTGTCAAGGAACAAGAGATGGGATGAGAGCAAATGGCCTCGAGTTGCACCAGGAGAGGTTCAGATTGGATATTGGGAACAATTCCTTCATGGAAAGAGTTGTGAAGCCCTGGGAGAGGCTGCCCAGGGAGGTGGTGGAGTCCCCATCCCCGGAGGGGTTCAAACCCTGTGGCCGTGGCACTTGGGGACAGGGTTTGTTGGGCTGGTGTTGGACTGGATGAGCCTGGAGGGCTTTTCCAACCTTAACAATTCTATGATTTTATGATCTTCTCAGCTCCGATTCTGGGCGGTGGCGTAACTTGGCAGCACAATTAAATGACCCAGAACTGTTTAATGGAACAAAATAAAGGTACTGTGATGGTAAATGGTTAAAAAAATTACAAAGCACATCTTTAAATTCTGGTATTTGTGTGGCCTCGTTCTCAGGTCACAGACTGTGACTCTGATGTCTCAGAGACAGAGATTTTCTCTAAGGGGAGCCCACACTCCCATCAGTTTAAGCTCCCAAGGTTCAACTGAGCTGTACTTGGGGACCCGATGGTCTTGAGAGGCCTTTATGGGAAGAGCTGTGCTCTGGGTGCACAAGGAGTACAACTCTTTCATTTTTAGCATTTCATCTGCTTTGTGTATCTGAAGAGGTTCTTTTGGTTTCCTCCAGCAACCCCTGGCATTTCGTACTCTTGCTGTGTTTGCTGGTTTCTGCGACCAGAGCAGGGGAGTCTCTACTTCAAAATGAGTGTTTTCTGCAGTCAGTGCATTTGCTGCTCTTTAAAGCAACCAGAAAGGTGTGGAATTCCAACTGGAAAGGTGCCTTCTGGGCTGAGCTGTGCAGTGCAAGCTCTGGAGCGCAGCGCTCCGCCACGGCCGCGCCCTGGGCTGTCAGTGAGGGCCTGGAACACAGAAACCTTCTTCCCCATTAAATAAAACCCAGCTCCTCCCTCCGGTTCAAGACTTTCCCAGATTGGTTGGATGGAGGCTTGAGCCCCCTGATCCAGTGGGACGTGTTGCTGCCCGTGGGAGGTGTCCCTGCCCATGGTAGGGGGCTGGAACTGGATGGAGTTTAAGGTCTCTTCCAACCCAAACATTTTCAAGGTCTCTTCCAACCCAAACCATTTCATGATTCAACAATTCCAGCCAGAGCTGTTTTGTGGCACTGCTTGGCCAGGTTTCCAGCTGGGTGACATAGGGTTGTCCACATCCATGTGGGCCCTCTGTAACGTGGGCAATCCCAGTCGGAAGCGGCGCCGGTCCAGGCTGCTGGGATGGGAGAGGAGAGTTTTTATTGTGAGGATGGGGGGTTGTGATCAAAACCAGTGAAGTGACTGCAAAGTGGGGCAGGCAGCGAAGAGATGAGCTGAGAGGCTTTGCCTGGAGCCCTGGGAGGCTGCAGCTCAGCCTGACGTGACATCACTTTTGCTCATGCACAGATAAAACAGGAAGTGCCTTCCGATAACATCAGGAGCCACTTCCTTATAAGTGCAAAAATAAAGCCCTCTGAGAGCAGCAAACCTGAGTGACTGGAGAGAGGAGAAAGCCCTTGGGGCACTTGCAGACCCACATAGGCTTCACCTAGGGCCAGCCAGGAGCACGGGGGAGAAGGGGTAAAGCCCAGGCTGTGCATCGCTGCCTGGGCCCCTGGGAGCCCACGGGCGGTGCTGGTGGTGGAGCTTCCAGAGCAGCAGAGATGTTCCCGGAGCAGCTTTGGGCCCTTCCCCTCCCAGGTAAGGGGTGCTGGCTGCAGCAGAGTTTCACCCTGGGGCACGGAGTGGGCGCATTCCTGGCCAGGGTCCCTCTGTGCTGCTCTAAGGTGGGGCAGGCACCTTCTCCCTGGCCTTGGAGCGGCTCCTTGGCCATCGTCCTGGGAATCTGGTGGTAAAAAAATGAGCTGTATTTGGATACAGTGCTTGTAAAAGGCTACCACAAAGACTCCTTGACTTCCATGTTGTTCTAAACCATCTTGAAGGTGTCGGTGCCTCAATTCCAGGTGCTTTAGCAGCATTTCCCTATAGTGTGTTTTCACAGAATTAGGGAATCATGGAATGGTTTGGATGGGAAGTGACCTCAAACCCCCTCGAGTGCCACCCCCTGCCATGGGCAGGGACACCTCCCACTGGATCAGGGGGCTCCAAGCCCCATCCAACCTGGCCTTCAACACCTCCAGGGATGGGGCAGCCACCACTGCTCTGGGAAACCTGGGCCAGGGCCTCCCCACCCTCACACCAAAATATTTCTCCTTAAAATCTCATCTCCATCTCCCCTCTTTCAGCTCCAAACCCTTCCCTTCATCCTGTCCCTGCGCTCCCTGATCCAGAGCCCCTCCCCAGCTTTCCTGGAGCCCCTTTCAGTCCTTGGAGGCTGCTCTAAGGTCCCCCTGGAGAGACAACTCTGTTTTGTAGGACACTTGCCCATAGTTTACTGTGACCCCTGTGAAGTGCAGCAGCTCAGCATCTCCTCACTTGTGCACCTCGCGTCGGTTCTGTGCTCAGGGTGACCAGTTCAGCCTGTCCAGCTGTCTGGAAGTAACACCTGTAGCTCAGTTGTGTGTCTGTGATCTGCTGCAAAGCTGTGGTTGACTCTCTGGAGCCCTGAGGGGTGCCCACACCTGGCTGGTCAAGCTGCTGCAAATCAATACAAGGTATTTGGTTCCAGAGTTTTGTGGCTTCTGACAACGATCGTGGCTGTCAAAGTTGGGTTTTCCTGTAGTTCCTGCCGTGTCCCTGGTTCACTCTTTGCAATCAGAGTCATCCTAAAGGAGAAAGATCTCCTTTAGCTTCTGTAACTGGCACCTTCCCTGAGAGTCATTGCAGTAGTGGTGGTTTAGAGGAAAGTCTAGAGGAAGGAGGACTGGTAGGGTTGGAATCAATGATCTCAAAGGTCTTTTCCAACCAAATGAAACAATTCTAACAGGTCTCCTCTGTGCTAAAGTGGACAAAAAGGGGGAAAGAATCAGCTGGTAAAGTGAACTTGAAGGGAAAAGAGGGAGAAACAGACTGGGCCAGGCTATTGATAATCTTCCGCTAACCAGCCACCAGCCTGGGCTGTGTTTTTATGCAGCAGACACTGTGGTGGCTCCCTCCTGCCTCCCAGGTTGTTATAATTTTGTTCAACCAGAGCATTATTCACATGTAGAGTCCCTGTATTTCATAGAATTGTTAAGGTTGGAAAAGCCCTCCAAGCTCATCCAGTCCAACATCAGCCCAACCCCACCCATTAACAGCACCAAACCCTGGCCCCAGGAGCCACGGCCACACAGGTTTTGAACCCCTCCAGGGATGAGAACGCCACCCCTTGCCCTGGGAGCCTCTGCCAGGGCTTCACCACTCTTTTCCTGAAGGAATCGTTCCCAATATCCAATGTAAACCTCCCACGGTGCAACTTGAGGTCATTTCTTCTCATCCCATCCCTTTTTCCCTGGGAGAAGAGATCAACTCCCGCCTGGCTCCAGCCTACTCTCAGGTGGTTGTAGAGAGTGATGAGGTCTCCCCTCAGCCTTCTCTTCTCTAGACCAAACAATATTGGGAAAAATGTCATTTCCTGACAATAGATCAGAAGATTTTAGTGTGGTTTGCAATGGGAAATCACAATCAACTCTTCATAAACAGGACAGGGCAGGGAAAGACCTGGAGCAGCTAAACTTACCCACTGTGCTCACCAGCAGTGGCCCATGAACAGGAATAAGGGCTGGAACACAGTTCTACACCTGAAATGTTGTTTGTTATCTGTTAGTACAGAGGAAAACCTTGGTGTCCGGGCGCCAGAATTCCAGGTCACAGTGGGAAGGTTCCTTGTTGTTACAAGTTCCTTGGTGGAAAGCTGTGACCCCAACAAGGAACAGCACCCCCTGCAGCTCCAGGCTTGGGGGAGAGTGGCTGGAAAGGTGCCCCAAGGCAAAGGCCCTGGGGGTGCTGCTGGACAGCGGCTGAACAGGAGGCAGCAGTGGCCCAGGGGGGCAAGAAGGCCCCCAGCACCCTGGCTTGGCTCAGCCCTGGGGTGGCAGCAGGAGCAGGGCAGGGATGGGCCCCCTGCACTCAGCACCTCCAATGCTGGGCTCAGGGTTGGGCCCCTCCCTCCAAGAAAGCCCTGGAGGGGCTGGAGCGCGTCGAGCTGGGGAAGGGTCTGGAGAACAGGGGCTGTGGGAGCGGCTGAGGGCCCTGGGGGGGTTTGGGCTGGAGAAGAGGAGGCTGAGGGGAGACCTCCTGGCTCTCTGCAGCTCCTGGAGAGGAGGGTGGAGCCAGGGGGGGTTGGGCTCTGCTCCCAAGGGATGGGAGGAGAGGAAATGGCCTCGAGTTGTGCCAGGGCAGGGTCAGGTTGGACATCAGGAGCAACTCCTTCACTGAAGGGGTTCTGAGGCCCTGGCAGAGGCTCCCAGGGAGGTGGTGGAATCCCCATCCCTGGAGGAGTTCCAAAGCTGGGGGGATGAGGAGCTCAGGGATCTGGTTGGACAGGGATGGTTGGACTCAATGGTCTCCAAGTTCTTTCCCAACCACACACCTGTGATTCCATGACCCACAGTGCTCTCAGCCATGGTGGTGACAGTGGCTCTCTGGGTCCTCCCCTCACCCCCCAGGCCTGATTGCGGAGCTGCCATTGGGGTCTCCGCTGCCCCACGCCCAGAACAGCTCGGCCAGACAAAAGCAATTACAAAACGAGTTCTGTTTGGGTTATTTCCTTCTGGTCCTTGCTGCTAAAGATTTGGTAGAAGAATCAGCTTTTCTAAACAGAGCCGTTCCTGCCTGTGCTCGTGACTCAGGGGAAGCTGCTTCCCCGTCCCCTGTTGTGCAATTTAGTGAGGAATCTGCAGGCACAAAGCCAGAAGTGTTCCTTTTTTTCCTTTGTTTAGGTTATTTTATCTTCTCTTTGCGCCAGGATTTCATAGTGCCCAGGTTTGGAGATCCAGAGATGTAGGTTTATCATACTTGGCCGTGGAGCCACCAGGGCTTCCTCTGCCGGCCAAGGAGTGGCGTTTCCATCACTGGGGGAGGGACAATTGTTAGTCTGTGGTCAGAAGTGTCTCCACATGGATCTGCATTTGGGAGGTGTTGTAGACAGGTAGAAAAGTAGGTTATAAATGTCATACTGGATCATGGAGTGGATTGGGTGGGAAGAGACCTCAAAGCCCATCCAGTCCCACCCTCTGCCATGGGCAGGGACACCTCCCACAGGATCAGGGGGCTCCAAGCCCCATCCAACCTGGCCTTCAACACCTCCAGGGATGGGGCAGCCACCACTGCTCTGGGAAACCTGGGCCAGGGCCTCCTCACCCTCACAGCAAAACATTTCTCCTCAAGATCTCATCTCAATCTCCCCTCTTTCAGCTCCAAACCCTTCCCCTCATCCTGTCCCTGCACTCCCTGATCCAGAGCCCCTCCCCAGCTTTCCTGGAGCCCCTTTCAGTCCTGGGAGGCTGCTCTAAGGTCTCCCCACAGCCTTCTCTTCTCCAGGATGAGCAACCCCAACTCTGCCAGACAAAGCTTTTTGTGCAGCTGCAGCGTTACCGGACAGCAGCTCTTTGTGAGATTAATAAAAAAGAGGTTGAGAAGCGATGAATTGTCTCCAGTTGGTTGTAGGAATTGGTGTTGGCTTCTGGAAGAAAACAGCTGCCTTGGCGATGGGGAGGGGACAGAAATGACCCTTCATGGAAGAAGCTTTCAGGAGCGTCCAGAGATGCTCTGACTGTTGAGGGGTGGTGGGTGCTCTGCGGGGAACGTGTCCGGGTTGGGTTGTGTGTGTATCTATGGGGGTGTTTATCTTGCAGTGTCCTCCAGGCTGTCCCAGACGTCCTCCCCGCAGCCAGGCTGCCCCTCGCCCTCCATCCAGACCAGCAAAGTCATCTCCTCCTCCCAGAAGCACAGCAAGAAGGCCCTCAAGCAGGTAAGGAGGGGTCGCTGCCGGCACTTGGTCCCCTGGGAAATCCTCCTCTCAGCGGAGCTGCGCTCCGCAGGGATTCTGGGATGGGTTCTGTACAGGAATTCAGGACTTGTGGCTGTCTGAGAGCAAACAGGGTTTGCTGAAAGGTCCCTCTCTTGAAGGTACTTCAAGTGTTGTGCCACTTATTTACCTAAATAAATATTTGAGGGTTGTAGAACCATGGAATCATGGAATGTTTTGGATTGGAAGGGACCTCACAGCCCACTCAGTCCCACCCCCTGCCATGGGCAGGGACACCTCCCACTGGCGCCTTGAACACCTCCAGGGATGGGGCAGCCACCACTGTTGTGCAAAACCTGGGCCAGGGCCTCCCCACCCTCATCATGAAGAATTTCTTCCCAATGTCCAATCTGAATCTTCCCCCTTCCAATTTAAAGCCATTCCCCCTCATCCCATCGCTCCAAGCCCTTGGAAAAAGCCCCTCCCCAGCTTTCCTGGAGCCCCTCTCAGTCCTGGGAGGCTGCTCTAAGGTCTCCCCACAACCTTCTCCTCTCCAGGATGAACAACCCCAACTCTCCCACCCTGTCCTCACACCAGAGGGTCTCCAGCCCTTGGATCATCTCCGTGGCCTCCTCTGGACTCGCTCCAACAGCTCCAGGTCCTTCTTAAGCTGGGATTTCCAGAGCTGGACCCAGGGCTCCAGGGGGGGTCTCAAGTTCAGTCAAGCTTTGATGTGAATTTTCAGCAGGTTGCACCTCTCTAATTCAGCCCTAATTAATTACACTCCACTTGCCCTTCCTCGTCCCTCTCCAAGCCGGGCTGGCAGTTGTTTCTCTCCAACATCCACAAAGACTTTTCTCTTCCAAGAGAAGGATCAGACAGATTTGGAGTTCGTTATAAAGTCCTCTTTCCCCTCTTCCACTCAGTGGTTTCTCATCATTTTCTCTGCTCTGTAGGTCCCTTTTTCACAGAATCAGAGGTTGGAAGGGACCTCTGAGAACTCCCCCCCAACCCCCACCCCTGTTTCCAAATCCTTACTCCATCTACTTTCCTCCTCTCTTCTGTCCTCACCCACCTGATGGTTCTCATAGAATCATGAAATGGGTTGGGCTGGAAGGGGCCTTAAAGCCCCTCCAGTTCACTTCTTGACCTGTCTCCAGATTTGGGATCCTTCCTCGACATTCTCCAGAGCTCTTTTTTTTTCAGGAAACGACACAATTTAGGATGTTCCACAGCTGATAACTTTTTAGTTTAGATCTAAATGTAGGAAGTCTGTTGGGAATAGCAGTGTGGTGGAACAGAATCCCTTTCCCTGTGGACTGAGCATCTTTCAGGAGGTGTTTTGACCCCTTGATGTGGTTACAGCCAGATCCCAATGGATCTCTCTGGAGCTTTGCAGCGTGCTGCCCGATCCCTGGGAGCACTCTGACCTTCTCTTCGGTCACGTTCCTCTGTCCCTCTCCAGGCCCTGAAGCAGCAGCAGCAGAAGCAGCAGCAGCAGCAGTGCAGAGCGGGGGTGCCCGTGGCCTCGAACCAGCACGAGCTCCTGAAGGCCGTCAAGGCAGCCGGCGAGGCCACTCCTGTCAAGCCTGGTACGTGGGGGTGTCCTCTCGTGGGGTCTGTCCCCTCTGGGTCTCTAACTCACCTTTTGTGAGAGGAAAGAGCTCTTCTCCTAAGGTGTTTGTTTTATTGCCCAAATCCTCTCTTTGCCCGGTGTCGATGCGATTCCGAACGCGTTCAGTTGAGAAGAGTTCTTGAGCAGCTCTAATCATGGCCCTGTCGAGTGAAAAGGCTGCTCTTGGTGACAGATGCCCTCCCCTGCTGCTGTCTCCATGCTGCGGTCGGGTGTTCCTCATGGGTGTGTGGAGCCAACGGGGTCTCTCTCAGTATTTGTGTTCCAAAGTCAGTTCTCGTTCTGTAGAGTGGCTTTCGTGTCTTCTGCCAAAGATACACTGGCAGAGGCTCCCAGGGATGTGGGGGAGTCCCTGTCCCCGGAGGGGTTCAAAAGAGGGGTGGATGAGGTGCTCAGGGATCTGGTTCTGTAGTGGACAGGGACAGTTGGACTCGATGATCTCCAAGGTCTTTTCCCAACCAAGCAATTCCATGATTCTTTGTTGTGCTCAATGGGGGTGTTCAGGGCCAGGTTGGACGGGGCTCTCAGCAACCTGAAGGTGTCCCTGCCCGTGTCAGGGGATTGCAACTGGATGGCCTTTGAGGTCCCCTCCAACCCAACCCATTCCATGATTCCATGCACGTTCTAACCCCTCGTTTCCCCGAGCGGCTCGCAGCGTCTGCACTGCGGTGGGGTTTAGTGAGGTCCCTGCTCTCCTCGAGCTCCTCCAGCCGGGCCGTGGCTCCTCAGCCAGCAGCAGCCTTTCACCACCCATCACCAGTTCCTGCCCGTTACGCCTGGCCAGGTTTCTCTAAATGCTCACTCTCACTGCTGTCCATTCTGAGCTCCTGCATTTGTCAGCACGGCTTGAGTTCTTTTCTTTTGGATGCAAGGAGTTTCTCTGTGTTTGTGAGGACTGACTGTCACGTTGGACAGTAAATGGCCTCGTAGATGAGCACTGTCGTTAGTTCATCTCAGTCCACATTGGTCAGGTCATTAAAGGGAGCGGAGCTGGGGAAGGGTCTGGAGAACAGGGGCTGTGGGAGCGGCTGAGGGCCCTGGGGGGGTTTGGGCTGGAGAAGAGGAGGCTGAGGGGAGACCTCCTGGCTCTCTGCAGCTCCTGGGGAGGAGGGTGGAGCCAGGTGGGGGTTGGTCTCAAGGAACAAGGGATGGGATGAGAGGAAATGGCCTCAAGTTGCACCAGGGCAGGGTCAGATTGGATATTGGGAACAATTTCTTCATGGAAAGAGTGGTGAAGCCCTGGCAGAGGCTCCCAGGGAGATGGTGGAGTCCCCATCCCTGGAGGGGATCAAAACCCTGAGGCCGTGGCACTTGGGGCCAGGGTTTGGTCAGCACAGTGGGGTTGGGCTGATGTTGGACTGGATGTGGTTGTGGCTTTCCCGTAGCCCCTTTCCATACGGGAAGGCTGCTCCAGGGTCTCTTTTAACAGGATCATTGCTGGGTTGGATACAGATGGGGAATAAGCTGGGGCTTCACCAGGTGATGGGCTCAGGGCAGAGGTGAAGCTGCTCCCTGCCAGTCGAGAGCAACAGGGGGTCCTCTGCTGTCAGCCTGGTGGGAACTAAGTGCTGCAAGGAGAATGAACCTTAAATATCCTGGAAGGGCTTCTCCCAGCACTGCTGGGACTAGAATACACACACTAAAGCCTCTATTTCAGTCCAGACTGGTGTCTGGTGAAGTGTTTCCTGTGTTGAGACGTTTCACTTTCCCCTGCAGCCTGGGAAGGGAAGCAGTCAGATGGGCGGTCGAGCAGCCCTCAGAACTCCACCTCCAGCTCCTCTCCCTCCGTGAAGCTCGAAAACTCCTTGCCAGGGCTGGGAAAGAAACCATTCCAGAGATCGGACCGGCTGCACGCGAGTAAGACATGGATTTCTCTGCTTATAGAGGTTTGGTTGCTCTGGTGATCAAACAAAAGGCTAATTAGCAAAATCGAGTAGAATGTGTGATTAATTCCCTGGCTGGAGTGACTTCTGGACACCTGGAAGGTGCTGCTGATATGTTGGGTGCCTTAGGGTAAATCATTCAAACTCTACACGGGTTAAAAAAACATTCTCATTCCTTGTCCTCAGCGATTTCTCCCTGTGAGCATCCTGTTTGCTGTTTGGGAAGCAAAAGGGACCTGCAGGATTCAGCAGGGGTTTTAATGGATCCAAGACACGTTGATAACATTGGAAAGCAAAAAGCAATTCCTTCCTGGCTCTCTGCACTTCAGACTGTGCATCAGGCTCCTTCCCTCCATGGATGGGAGCTGGAGGGCAGGAAGGGTCTGCAGAGGGACCTGGCCAGGCTGGATCCATGGGCTGGAGGGCAGGAAGGGGCTGCAGAGGGACCTGGAGAACCTGGATCCATGGGCTGGAGGGCAGGAAGGGGCTGCAGAGGGACCTGGCCAGGCTGGATCCATGGGCCAAGGCCAATGGGATGAGGTTCAACCAGGCCAAGTGTTGGGTCCTGCCCTTGGGTCCCAGCACCCCCTGCAGCTCCAGGCTTGGGGAAGAGGGGCTGGAAAGGTGCCCCAAGGCAAAGGCCCTGGGGGTGCTGCTCGACAGCGGCTGAACAGGAGGCAGCAGTGGCCCAGGGGGGCAAGAAGGCCCCCAGCACCCTGGCTTGGCTCAGCCCTGGGGTGGCAGCAGGAGCAGGGCAGGGATGGGCCCCCTGCACTCAGCACCTCCAATGCTGGGCTCAGGGTTGGGCCCCTCCCTCCAAGAAAGCCCTAGAGGGGCTGGAGCGCGTCTGGAGAAGGGAGCGGAGCTGGGGAAGGGTCTGGAGATCTGGATCACTCAGGTGGCATTTTGAGAACCTGGGAGTGAACTCCAGAGGGGGTTTAATCCTCCTGTAGGTCTGATGTCCCTCACGGCTTTTTGGTTCTTTCCAGGGCAGCTGAAGAGAACCAAGTGTGCCGAGATCGACGTGGAGACCCCGGACTCCATCCTGGTGAACACAAACCTGCGGGCGCTGATCAACAAGCACACGTTCTCGGTTCTGCCCAGCGAGTGTCAGCAGCGCCTGCTGCTGCTGCTGCCCGAGGTCGACAGGCAGGTGCGACCCTGTTCCCATCACTGTTCCCATCACAGAGACAAGCTGGGATCGTGGGGCTCAGCAGGAGCTCCTGCTGAAGTGGTTGATGGAATCGTAGGAATAAGGAGTGTCCTGAGTTGAAAAGGACCCACCAGGCCCATCCAGTCCAGCTCCTGTCCCTGCACAGGACAACCCCAACATTCACCCCCTGGGGCTGAGGGCCTTGGCCAAACCCTGCTGGAATATTGTCAGGCTGGGACTGCTTCCCTGGGGAGCTGTTCCAGGGCTCCAGCACCCTCTGCTCTGGGGGAAGAACCTCTTCCTGATGGCCAAGCCAACCCTGCCCTGGCCCATCTTCCTGCCCTTCCCTGGGCTCCTGTCCTTGGTCACCAGAGAGCAGAGCTCAGCCCCTGTTTCCCCTCCCACCCTTGGGAGAAGGCAGCGAACAGCTCTGAGATCCCCCTCAGGCTCCTCTTGTCCAGCTGAACAGAGCCAGTGCCTTCAGCCTCTCCTCCTGGGATTGCCCCTCCACACCCTTCCCCAGCTTTGGGGCCTCCTCTGGCCTCTCTCCAGGGCTTTGATGTCCTTTTTATCCCGGGGTGCCCCAAAGTGCCCCCAATATTCAGACAAGACATCCGGATCCTCTGTTTCTTTCTAATGGGATGGGCTTTTTCCTCTGTGCAAAGCCCAAAACCTCTGGAGAATTGCTCAATGGCCAGAAAATATGGGTTTGACAAACAGTGATATAAAATCCAGGAATCGTAGAATGGTTTCTTTGGGTGGGAAGGCACCTCCAAGCCCATCCAGTGCCACCCCCTGCCATGGGCAGGGACACCTCCCACTGGATCAGGGGGCTCCAAGCCCCATCCAACCTGGCCTTCAACACCTCCAGGGATGGGGCAGCCACCACTGCTCTGGGAAATCTGCCAGGGTGCTGGGGGCCTTCTTGCCCCCCTGGGCCACTGCTGCCTCCTGTTCAGCCGCTGTCGAGCAGCACCCCCAGGGCCTTTGCCTTGGGGCACCTTTCCAGCCCCTCTTCCCCAAGCCTGGAGCTGCAGGGGGTGCTGAGACCCAAGGGCAGGACCCAACACTTGGCCTGGTTGCACCTGAATTCCATGATTCCACAATTCTAATGTTGAGGCTCTTGCTGTGCTTTCAGATCCAGTGTGACAGCTCCTGACATCCACCTTTCCAGCTGCTTAATCCTCTTGCTTTGTCCTGCGTTCCAGGTTGGGGCGGATGGGTTGATGAAGCTGAGTGGTTCTGCGCTCAACAACGAGTTCTTCACGTCGGCTGCCCAAGGCTGGAAGGAGAGGTTGTCGGAAGGTGAGGCTTCCCGAGCTCGTGATCCAAACACTGGAAGGCTCGTGGCCAGGGAATGTTGTGAGCAACGTGGAAGGGATGATTTGTGGGGGAGTTGGAGCTCTGGAGTGACTTGTGAGGTCGAGAGCTGTAGTCAGGGCAGCCCTGGAGTGCAGGCTCAGTCATGGAGGGAGGGGCTGTAGGGACTTCTCATTTCAACTTATCATGGTGGGAAAATGAGGCTCTGGAAGAGATGAGAAAAGAAGGAAAAAGGCCTTCAGAGTCTTGGTGACACGGCAGCAGGGCTGTGGTGTTCTCAGTTGTGCAGAGATCAGGAGACAGTCATGGAATCTTGGGATGGTTTGGGTTGGAAGGAACCTCAAAGCCCATCCAGTCCCATCCCCTGCCACGGGCAGGGACACCTCCCACTGGATCAGGGGGCTCCAGACCCCGATGCTGGAGTTGCCAGAGCCAGGGCTGTGGGATCACAGCTGGGAAGGGCCCTCCTGGGGTTCTCCTGATCCGTGTCACCCCTGGCTTTCTCCGAACAGACCCCTTGTTGCATTTTGCAGGCGAGTTTACACCAGAGATGCAGCTGAGAATACGGCAAGAAATAGAAAAGGAGAAGAAGGTGGAGTTGTGGAAGGAACACTTCTTTGAGAGCTACTATGGCCAGAGGTAAGGGGCTCAGCTGCTTTTGCTGTCCCCACATTGCCCACCCAGGTGTCCCCGTGGCTGTGTTCCTAGCCTGCTCTCCGCCAGTAAACCTTCCTCTTTGTTAATCCTGAAGCCTGAGAACATTCCTCACCTTCATGGAGCTGCCCCAGGACTCAGAGTGATCCAGGTCAGCAGTGCTGTGTTTGGTTTGACCCGTGTAGGAGTGTTTTCCATGAGCGAGGGTGTCCCTTAGGGCTGACATCCTCACCCCTCCCTCTCCTCACTGTGATGCTCTGGATACTCTCACTCAGGTCCTGGTGGCTGAGCCAAGTAGAATCCCTGGGTGTTTTCCCACATCCTCAGTCAGACACGGATCTGATTCAGCTCCCAACTTTTCCAGTCTTGCTTTCTTTTTGCTCCAGGGGTTTCCCATCCTTCTCAGCCACGGAGAGGATTTTGGGTCTCTGTGGGAATAACAGTGCTAAGGAACCTGAAACCAGACGGACAGGAGTCAGTAACTAACAAGGAGTGTCCTGTCCTGCCCTCTGACAGGGCAGCTTTCACACCCTCCTACCCACCTCGGATGTTTCCATCCCCACAGCCCTGGGATTGGTGCCACCCCAGGGTTTTTCATCCCATGGGCTGAGGGCGCAGGGCCTTGTGGGGGAGCGGAGCCTGGAGCGCCGGGGAATGCGAGCGATCCAACTTCCCTCAGTGACCTTACCCCGTTCTCCCAGTGCTAAACTGGGGTGTGACCCCGTGTGGAGCTCTGTGCTGGAGGATAAAGGTGGCCACCACGTTCTGGAGGCCTCAGGGGACGCAGGACAGCGCGGAGGGGACGCGCACGGAAGCAGGGCTGTGGTTCTCCAGCTCCAGAGAGCTCGGATGGGGGGCAATCGATCCCATAGCCACCTTCACGCTGCCTTCACCAGATTTATGGGTTCCTCTTTGAGGAAAACAGATTTTCCTTAAGTGACGAGGGATGGGTGACGTTAATCCTGGACCAGGTGTCACTCTGGGAATTCCACTCCCACCTCGTTGGTTCCTCTCATAAATGAAGCTGGGTGAACCATGCAGGAATTACTCCCGGCTTTTTGGTGGTGAAGGCAGCTGGATCTGAGCTGAGGGCACCTTGGTGGCTCTGGGACTGGTCCTGTTCCTCTGGGGAGAACAGAGGGACACCTTTTAGTGTCCCTGTCTGCAGATGTCACCGCATGAGCTTCAGCAGACGGGAGCTGCGTGGGGCTGTTCCTGCGCTGCCGAGATCCCTCTGTGGAGGCTGCAAAAGGGAGCCCAGTCCTTCTGGTTGGTCTCTGGTCAGAGGTCTGGATTGAACCCTCGTGCTGTGTTACCACAGAGTGCAATCAGCATAACAGCCCAGACTCTGGAATCCTCAAGTTTTCCTCAACTTATTAAAACAAGAAAGGTGACAAATGATTAATAGTGATGAACAACGAGTTAACAGTGGCAGCCTTGGAGGGGATGTGTCTGATCATGGCTCCAAGAGAGTAAGTGTAGGAATCAGAAAGATCCATCACCAGTTGCCCTGTCATCATCACCCAGATCCACAGTCCCTGGGGAGTCCCTTTTTTGCAGCTATGAAGTGGAGATCCTGTCCCGGCAACCGGGAGACTCCACTCATAGATGAGGTCTCCAGAGATCACTCGAGAGCTTTTATATTGTTAAACAACTTACATAATTCTAAAAAATGTGGGATTTTTGGTCTCAGCCATTTGTTGCCCCCAAGGGAGTTGCTTCTTTTTTTTTTTGGTTTTCACCTCCTGTTGTGCTGGAGAAGCTCCAGTTAAGGTGTCCCAGCCCAGTTCTGATGGCATTGTGGGGAGTTACCGGGCAAACAGCCCACGCAGCAGTGAAATGGGAATCCTCCAAGGGTCACCAGTTTGTCTGAGGTCAGTTGGTCAGGCCCTGTCACTTCACGTGCTGGGGAGGTCGCTCAGCTGGAGTTAAACCCTGCTCTTCAGCTCTGTCTCAAGCAGGAGTAACGGCTTCCAGGCTTCCCGAGCCCCTGGCGCGGAGTTGGGCGCGTGAGAGGTGTCTGTGCAGGGCGTGGGATGCGGAGAATCCTCTCTCGGGCGTCACGTTTTGTTTTACAAACTAAAGCTTCTGTTTGTGTTGGCAGCTCTGGGCTGAGTCCCGAGGAGTCCAGGAGGTTGACCGCAAGCACCAGCCCCGCCGAGGCGCCGGAGCCAGCAGCAGAGCAGCCACAGCACGCGCTGGCCTCCCCGGCACCACCGGAAGAGGAGGTTGTTCCTCCGTTGGAGCCCAAAGCACAGGAGGTCCAGGAGGCACCTGTGATGAGAAAAGGAGGAGAGGAAAGAAGAGAGGCCGTGCAGCCCAAACCAGCCCGACCTGCGGAGGCCTCGGGGTCCCCGGGAGCATGGGGAGCCTGCGCAGTGAAGCCCAGCGAGCGTTCTCTCCCCGTCAAAGAGAGAGGCCAAGGAGAATCCGTTCAGGAGAAGCCACAAGCTGCCACCAGCCAGAAGGCAGAAGAAGAGAGGAAGCCCAATGTGTCCAAGGAAGCAGAGGTGAAGGAGACCATCAGCACCTCAGCGCTGGCCCTGAGCAAACCAAAGAGCCCTGAGGCAGGCGAAGCCGTAGCGAGCGTGACAAGTCCAGCGGCGACTCCGGAACCACCGGGAAAGAAGCCTCCTGGAAGTGAAGACATGGAGGTCAGTGTTGAAGCCCCTAAGAGGAAGTCAGAGAGTCGTGAGGAAGCCGCAGCCACCCCTGAGAAGAAGCCACGCCTGGCAGAGAGCTGTCAGCACCAGCAGGCGTTTCGGGCGCAGCCGCCGTCCTTTCCTGCCGCGGGGCCGCGGGTGCCCCCGCTCAAGGTAAGGGGGGACGGGGGATGGAGCCTGAGAGGCCCTGCCCAGGCACTGCAGCCGTGGCCCTCGTGGAGAGGCCTCCCCAGGCTCTGTGTGTCCTTTGTGTCACCTGCTCCTCCCAGAGAGGGCAGAGCTTGACCCAACGCCACGACAGCCGTTTGCTCCGCGCAGTCGCGGGCTGGCGATCACCTAACGGCGCTGAGTACCTCCCTGCAGGTGCCTCTGCTGAAAGGCCTCCGGGGCAGGACTTAAACAACTGAGCCTAACTGGGAGCTGAGCTGGGGGGAGCTGTGGAGGCCAGGAGGGGCTGGGACAGCAGAGCAGGGCCTGCAGGTGTGTGAGCATCACCAGCAGAGATGATGGCAGCACCTCCATCTCTGGTGTCATGGAATCAGACCATGGTTTGGGTGGGAAAGGACCCCAAAGCCCATCCAGACCCACCCCCTGCCATGGGCAGGGACACCTCCCACTGGGTCAGGGGGCTGCAAGTCCCGTCCAACCTGACCTTCAACACCTCCAGGGATGGGGCAGCCACCACTGCTCTGGCAAATCTGGGCCAGGGCCTCCCCACTCTCACTGTGAAGAATTTCTTCCCAATGTCCAATCTCAGTCTCCTCCTTCCAATCTAAAGCCGTTTCCCTTCGTCCTGTCACTCCAGGCCCTTAGAAAAAGCCCCTCCCCAGCTTTCCTGGAGCCCCTTTCAGTCCTGGGAGGCTGCTCTAAGGTCTCCCCACAGCCTTCTCTTCTCCAGGATGAACAACCCCAACTCTCCCACTCTGTCCTCACAGCAGAGGGTCTCCAGCCCTTGGATCATCTCCATGACCTGTTCTGGACCCATTCCAACAGCTCCATCTCTGTCTTGAGTTGGGGATTCATTGAGTCCAGAAACTGAGTTTTTAACCTGCGCTTGAAGACAGACCTGGGAACAATGGGGTTCTCCCACGGCAGCCAAATGCAGAGCAGGGCAGCCAAGGGAGTGGGGAAAGGGAGCATCTCGGACCCAAAAGCTATTTAGCTGCTGAGTCTTTGAACTGAGTTTTAATCTTCCCCTCATCCCATCCCTTGGGAGCAGAGCCCAACCCCCCCTGGCTCCACCCTCCTCTCCAGGAGCTGCAGAGAGCCAGGAGGTCTCCCCTCAGCCTCCTCTTCTCCAGACCAAACCCCCCCAGGGCCCTCAGCCGCTCCCACAGCCCCTGTTCTCCAGACCCTTCCCCAGCTCCACTCCCTTCTCCAGACGCGCTCCAGCCCCTCCAGGGCTTTCTTGGAGGGAGGGGCCCAACCCTGAGCCCAGGATTGGAGGTGCTGAGTGCAGGGGGCCCATCCCTGCCCTGCTCCTGCTGCCACCCCAGGGCTGAGCCAAGCCAGGGTGCTGGGGGCCTTCTTGCCCCCTGGGCCACTGCTGCCTCCTGTTCAGCCGCTGTCAGTGTGCAGGGGTAGAGGATTGGTGCAAAATCGTGTGGAACATTGACCCAGAGCTTTAAAGGCACTTAAATTACACATGAATAAGGTGTGCAACTTGCAATAAGGGGCGATGGCCATCAAATTCTGGAGAAACCTTACAGGTTTTCCACATAGAGCTTGAGAGGTTTGGGTGGTGGTGTACGATGGGCTGCAGGGGCTGAGTGTTTGCTCGGAGTCGCCAAGGTGGTCATAGGCTTAAGAGCAGGTGCACCAGACAGGATGAGATTGTCCCATCTCTCATTATTCATGTCAAATGAGGGCGATAAAGAATTTCTCCAAAGGGATTTCTCCAAAACTACAACTGTTCCTGTAAGTCTACAGTGGTAAAGATGTAACTTTTTCAATCTGAGGGTGAAGTCACTTCAGGACCTGGTTTGGTCACCACGGAGGGGTTGGGCTGATGGTTGGACGGAATGAGCTGAGAGGACTTTTCCAACCTTGATGACTCTGAAGTGTTCCCCGTGTCTCAGCTGTGCTTTCCTCCTCTGTTCCAGATTCCCGTTTCCAGGATCTCCCCGATGCCATTTCCTGCGGGCCAGGTCTCTCCCAGGGCTCGCCTCCCGCTCTCGCTCACCAGTCCGGGAAGAACAGGAGCCAGAACTCTGGCAGACATCAAGGCCAAGGCCCAGCAAGCCAAGGCTCAGAGGGCAGCGGCCGCCGCTGCCGCAGCTGCCGCCGCCGCCGCCGCCTCAGCGGGCGGAGCCGTGCCAGGGCCCGGGCCGGGCGGTGGTGGGGGCCCACCGGGCGGTGGTGGGGGAGGCAGCACAGCCCCCAGCGGAGCCAACGGGACTGGAACTGGAGGGAACCCACTGGAACTGGCAGGAACTGGAAGCGGGGGAGGTTCGAGAAGGTTTCTTCCCCATTCTCAAGTGGAGAGCCAGGCCACGGAGCGGGCCCCACCGCACAATCCTCCTGGAGCACAACTACAGCAAGCGGCCGCTCCGCAGCCCTCGCCTCCAGGCTCCTCCTGTGCCGCGGCGCCGGCGTTAGGGAAGGGCGCCCGGCTCCCGGGCACCCCTGGCACGGCTGCGCATCGGGGCTCCCCGAACGCCGGCAGCGGTGCCGGACGAGAGGAAGCACCTTCTGCCCCAGGAGGTCCCCACCAGGCCTGCGGAGCGTCAGCTGCCAGGGAGGGAGCGGCCGATCCCAGCGCAGACTTATCCAAGGTGGCACCCGTGGCCTTTGGAGGCACCAGCTCCGACGTTCCGCCCAGCAAATCTCCTTCCCCTCCCCTGTCCTCGCTGGCGCTCACTGGCTCGGGAGCCCAGGCCGGAGGTGCAGTCCCATCCGTTCCATCTGTCCCACCTCCCATCGCGCCGGCGGGAGCGCCCGGCCTTAAACCCCACGGGGGGTTGAGCTGCGGCGGCGCCTTCCCAAAGCCAAGCTCCAGCATTCCCGCCAACAACCCTTTGGTCACCCAGCTTCTTCAGGGCAAGAATGTCCCTCTGGAGCAAATCCTGCCGAAGCCTCTCACCAAAGCCGAGATGAAAGTGGTCCCGGTGGAGTCTCCTGAAGAAAAAGGGCCGGCGGCAGCGCCCGGTGCTGCGAGCGGAGCGGGGAATGGCACCGGGGCCGAGGCGGGGGAAAGACAATCGAGTTGTCCCACACAGCAGCTTGGGAAGATCTTTTGCCAGAACAGGCCCCTGCCTCACATTCCAAGGACCTTTCCACTCCCCTCGGGAAAGGAGCCCGGTCTTGACCGGCACCAGTGCCATGAGGCGCTCAGCAAAGCAACGCAAGAGCAGATCCTCCAGACTCTCATCAAGAGGGTCCAGAGGCAGAACCTGTTGCCAGTCCTTCAGCCTTCCCAGCTGAACCTCCCGCACTCGGGTTTCCAGTTGGAAAGCAGCTCCTCCAGCCAGCGGTTCATGCTGGGTTTCGTGGGCAGGAGGACGTCCAAGCCTGCCATGTCTGGTCATTATCTGCTCAACATCTCCACCTACGGCCGCGGCTCGGAGAGCTTGAGGAGAGGCTTCTCCTTGAACCCTGAAAGCCGTCCGTGCCTCAACAGCCCTGCGGATGCTCCAAAACCAGAATGTGGGGAATGTGAGGAGATGGCTGGAGACGGCAGCAGCAGCGAGGAAGGAGAGGCGGATGAGGAGAGCGTCGATGATGAACGTGAGCGTGTCAGCATCAAGGAGGAGTCCCAGGCGGCTCAGGCTGCCGGTCAGTGTGAAAAGGAGCAGGTATCGCATGGCATGAATTCTTTGGATTACAGCACCCTCGCTAAAAAGGGCGCGAAGGCGGAAGCAGCAGGCAACAAGGAGAACGTTCAGGTGTTGGATGGACCCGCGCTAGCGCGAGGTTTCATTCAAGCTGCTCAAGAGCAGATGGTGCACGCGATGAGGGGGAAGACACCCAGCAATCCGGAGCTTTTCAGCTCTCCCGTCCCGCCCTCGGACTCTGCGCAGCAGCAGCCTCCGCGTCTCTCTCCTCCGCGCCCTCCGAAGCTCCTTGGGCCCAGCTACAGCGGCACCATAAACGTCTCCACCTCCCCCGACGTGAACCAAGGGTCCCTCATGACCGGGCTGTCGGAATGCGATCAGTTGTCCAGCAGCATGGGGAACGTCATGTCCTTCTCCGTGACTGTGACCGCCATTCCCACCAGCCAAGCTGTGAACTCGGGCCCCCACGGTCAGCCCATCCCCGTTCAGGCCTTCGCAGAAGACGACAGCGTGGAGGATTCCCCCTCCAAGTGCTACTGCAGGTTGAAAGCCATGATCATGTGCAAGGGCTGCGGTGCCTTCTGCCATGACGACTGCATCGGCCCCTCTAAGCTCTGTGTCTCCTGCCTCGTCGTGCGGTAACCGGGACGGGAAGGGAGGAGGAGGAGGATGGCTTGGTTTGGGTGTTGCTTTCGGAATTACCTTGGGAAGAAACAGGAATCCTACTGCCTTGCACAAGAGACACGTTACTGAATCAGGAACACAGAGTAGCGTTCTTCTTTCATTAAAGAAAGAGCACCTTGTACAGTGAGTCGAAATCGAGCTCAACTGCGTGAATTGCGACAAGAGTTTGCACTTAAGGAATTCTGTAAATATCTCGCATTATTTTGTTTAAAAGTATTTTTTCAAGTCTTTTAGGAGCTCGCGTTGTGCTGGCGCTGCCGCTCACTGCCCCCAGCCTGCTGTCCAGCGCGTTGGCCGAGCTCCGCTCTCCCAGCCCTGGCAAAACCTTGGCCTTTGCTCTTCTCTGGGCAAAGAGGAGAAGTGGAGAACCAAGAAGTGAAGCACTTGTGCTGGCTGATCCCAGAGCACCGGAGCAGGAGCCCTGCGGGGCTCCCTTCGCTGCTCTCCCTTCCAGCTGCAAAGTCTCCGCGCCGGAAGGCGTTAGCGTTGCGCCGGCCGTTCCGGCAGCTGCCTTTCCCTTGTGCCGGGCCGATTCCAGGGGCGTGCTGGGTTGTGCAATATTGCCCGGTGGCTTTGATGTGCAGATCCTCTCCTCCTGGAGGAGTCGGTTGCAGTACTGAAGGAAGGCGGTGACTCCATTTACCACTGGTAAATACTGAAAAAAGCAACTGCACTAAGCATAGGATCCCCAAAATTCCCTAAAGCAACTCAGTAGCCGTGATTCCCGGTGATCCCAGGAACCGTTTATAGAAGAGAAGGCAAACGTGTGCTGAACTGCCCCTCATTTCCCACTGTCCGGGCTCGGCAGACGTGGGAAGGCGCCGTCCCACGGACCCGCCGGCTGTTGCAGCGCACGGATCATCCCCACCGCCGCGATGGTCCGGCGTCGGCGGTTTCCAGTGATTTTATATTTAGCCAAGGGTAGGGAGCGGAAAACCAGTGTCCTGCCAGCCCTGCTGGGGGGGTCTGTATTCCAAAGTACCGAATCAGGCCGGACGCCGCGTGGGTTCGCTCGGGGCTGGGCAAGGGGCTGCTCCGCTCCCCGTGCCCGACCGGGGGATCCCGCCGGTGGTGCCCACCCCTCCCGTGCGCTGTGCACGGGTTCGTTTACTCGGGTTAATTGCAATTAAAGCAGTCACCTGCTGGCTCTCAGCCAGGGCTGCCAGCTACCGAAGCACGCGCCAGCCTGCTCCACCACGGGTGGCATCGCCGCCGGGATCCCCCTGCTCCTTCTCTTCCGAAACCGCGTCAGGTCCGCTCGTCACGTCCAGGTGTGGGGGCGGGTGGGGCTGTGCTGCGTCCCGGTCAGGGAACAGATCTGTGCACCTTTGTGATGGAAAAGCACTGAATTCACTTTTTATCCAAAGGCCTTTTTAAGATGAAGCAATATTACCTGAACAGGTGGGACGGCGGTTGTGTGAGCTGGGTCCTCAGCCTTTCTTCCTTCTTCCCATCTGGGTGCCCTCCTACTTTCCCCTTTCCCTCCCCTGGGAGCCCGGCACGGCGCTGGCAGTGATTAGGAGTGGTTGTCTGTGAAGCCATGTTTTACTCCAAGGAGCGGGTGGTGATTTATTCAGTAATGATAAAGAAAAGAGAGTTACAGGCTGGATCACATCCCAACAGAGCAGAACCATTCCTTTCCCTGCCAGCAGAGCCCGGCATGCTCCGGAGCAGGGTCTGTGTGCAGGCGGCAGCCGGAGCTGCAGCGTCTTGGTCAAGTTGCTCATCTCAAACTCCTTGGGGAGCAGTGACCCAGTGATGTAGAGGAGTTTAAGTACTAGAGATAAAAGTCCATTTTCCTAATCTAAACTGAAATCTCAAAGAAAGCCCCTACACAAACCCACCCCCGTTCTTTTTCGCGTGCGTTGGTGGTGGTTGGAGCCCGGGAACAGCCCCACTCAGTGCGCGGTGCCCCTGGGGGCAGAACAGCAGGGTGGCTGCTCCCATCACAGAATCATCTGGTTGGAAAAGACCTCTGAGATCATCGAGTCCAACTGTCCCTGTCCCCTTACTAAACCCTGAGAACTGTCATCGCCACCGCAGGCGCGGTGATGGGATAACCGGGATCCCTGGGCGGACGGCGCGGCTCCAGGCAGCGTCCCATCGCTGCCTCCGTCCACCTCCTGCTCTGCACGAGGGGCTTCCGCCGTCTGCTTAGGCCTTGGGGCGCAGCCTGAAATGATTCCAAGCTGTGTGCCAGGGGGGCCGAGCAGAGAGGGCAGTGCAGGTCCATTCCTTGTTTGCTCCAGCCTTGTCTGAAGAAGTTCCAGCAGTGGGATCCTCAGACAGATGTAGTCGTTCCCATTTGAGGCAGCTTCCCTGGAATAATCCCATTTCAAGGCTCTAATTGCAAACCAAACTGAAGAAGTCATCCTTGCCTCAGATAAGAGGTTTTGCTGGTGTAACTGGATCCCTTTGGTTCCACCTTGGCTTCTGTCCGGGTGTTTTTAGCTGATGAGGCTGCTCAGGGCGGGGAAGGAGCAGGTGAGGGAGCAGCAGGCTGGGATTGCTCGTGGCACTCGTGGCTCTTCTGCCGGCTGCCGCTTGCCAAGGCTGTTCCATTGCTCCGGGCAGCGTTTTCCAACCCCTCACCGCCCTGGCTGCCGTTCCAGCTGGTTCCTCCCTTTGGATTTTGCAAGCATCCTCCGCCGTGCGTGGGTTTGGTTTTCCAAAGGCATCTCCAAAGTGCAGGAAGCTGCTGTTTCCCAACATCCCTGCTGCCCCGGGCTGGGCTGCACACGGCTCGCGCCGATCTCTGTGGCCCCCGCGCTGGACGGGACAGCGCAGGCACCGCCGTGGGAGTCGGAAGTTTACAGCTCTGTTCAGTGCCTTAGTTCTATTTTAACGGATCAGCACTTTCCTCGGGATGTTTTACCTTATTTCTTTTTAAGAAAACAACTTCTTTTAGCTGCGCATCTTTGATTTTGACACACGCTGTGAGCTTCTGGGGGCGGCTCGACGGAACGATCTCCGGGGGCTGCAGGAGGGCATTGCATGGTTTGGGAATGGTTGGAAGCACTGGGGCTTGGTGTAATAATCGAGTGAGCATGGGTTGACATAAAACCTTGGGAGCTGTGTGTGTTCCACAGTGCTGGATATACAGGGAAATGGTTTTAGACAGGGAACTGCTGCAGGCTGTGTGGGAGCGATCCCTGTGAGGGCTCAGCCCGCTGCTGCCTCCTGCCGAGGCTCCTCCGGCAGTCGCCACTCTTCCCATGATCCAACCTTCCCGCTGCTCCTTCCAGCAGGATAAAACCTGCCTTCAGACTGGGTTTAGCAATAAAAGCGATGTTGTGGCGTGGTTGGAAGCATCAGAATGGTTCCCTGGGTAACAGCGCTGTAGGAAACGCTGCCCGGGTGAAGCGTTTTCAGTGTTTGTGGCAGCAAAAGCACCTTGAGCTGGGGAAGACACTTGGATTTAAACCTTCCCTTTGGGCCACATCCAGGTCCTGCAGCGCAGGAACGAGAAGTACAGGCTGATCCGTGGATTTCAGCCTCCCAGTGCGAGTTGTGGCTCCGAGGGAGCTGAGGGTTGGAGGTTGGCAGCACAGTTTTCATGTCCTTTCTTGAATCAACGCGCAGTTATCGCTGGGCAGTGGAGCTTGGGCTTTGTGGGGTAAGAAATAGCAGAAAGGGCAGCAAGTTCCTGGTCGAGTTGTTTTTGCTTGAGGTTGGTTGTTGGAAGCCGTCCCGGCTGTCGGCTCCTGGCTGCGCCGCGGCGGCTCTGCCGGCTTCAGGAGGTGGATGGTGCTCAGCTCTCCCGGCCAGGGTTGGTGGGACTGGTGCTGGTCTGAGCTTCCCAAATCCCACGGCTGAAGTTGTGGCTGCAGGAGGGAAAGGATGGCTCAGGTGCTGAGTTACCTCCGGCGAGGAGCAGGGATGAGTTAATGTGGTGGGGGAGAGGAGCGTTCCCAGGATCCTGCTGGATGCAGCGAGCGGGATCTCCGGGGGAAACAGCTGGAGCACCTCTGGGATGGTCTCTCCAGAACTGTCTTTGTTACCTAGGATGTTTTTTAATGCCATACGTTTGATAGAAGTGAAGAGCGATTTTAAGAGCTTACAGTAATATATTTTAAGTAATATATATTTTAGTACCTGTAAAAAGCAACGGACAAAGGCTGCGGGGGGCGGACTGGAAACAGGGTACTGGGAGCGAGGGGTTCTCAGCGAGCAGGAGAGCAGGAACGATGCTGTTTGTTCCATTAATGCAATAAAAATGGGAATTCTTAGCAAGAAGAAACCCAACGCTGTTCACCAGGGGCTTTTCTGGTTGCGACAACCGGCCTGGAAACAGCTTCAAAGATTCTAAACCTTTGTCTGTCTTTTGCCTTTTTAAAAGGGACTTAAATTGGAATAGAGGGTATGTACAGAAAAATCAAGTTGACACCATTTTAAAAATGTATTTTTACACAAATAATATAGAAAAATCATATTTTACCTAAGAATTTTAAGTATTTGAAATATGTATATATATACTGTATGTACTTCATATATTCTTTATTTTACATTTTCGATGTATTAAAAGTATTTGCGCTGGCTGGGTTTGAGCATGTGATGATGTTTAAAGAAAAGGAAGAGCAGAGGAGAGGGGAGACCCGCACGGCTGCCGGGGAGCAGAGCTGTAAGTTCAGGAGCAAATGGATTGTGGGAGAGTTTGGAGGATTTAGAGGATACAGAGCATTCATCAGTCCTGTTTGTGATTCCGTTAGTATCCGTTCATGTTGCCACTTAACCCCTTAAACAACCCATTGGGAGAGGAGAAGCAGAGGGGGATCTTCTCTACATGCACCGACCCCGGGACAGCCGAGAGGGGCTGGTACTGGTGCTGCTCACCCACAACAACACCAGAACCTGCTCAGCCTGCTGGAATTCTAGTGAACAGCTGGATTTCTGCTGTGGGCATCTTATGGTGCTCGCGGGGAATTCCAGCGATGCACCACACGTCAAGGATTTCCAGGAAACATTGTCAGAGGGGGGGCTTGTTCTTTACATTGTAGGAATTTGGGTGAAAACCTCCTGATGGAGGATGCTGCGTCTTTGCAGCTCTTAGAAACGGAGGGATTCTCACCAGGAACGGGATCCTAGCGATGCTCCAACAATTATCCCGTACACTCACACTGGCCAGCGAAGGGAGCAGATCCGGAGGGCGCGGCGCTGTGTCCCGGCTCCCCGTGTTTCCGGGCACTGCTCCATGGAGCCCCTTCACTGGAGCGACCACCACCCTCTGCTTGAGACAAGGGCAGCTGCTGCCCCTGAACTGCCGGCTCCGGTTCCGCATCGGCAAAGAGAGCACAGATCCCTGCAGAGTGGGGGCAGCCCCACAGCACAGCAGCTCCCTGTACTTCCCTCATCCCCTTTTCCATACCCAGTTCGGTTTAGGTGGATCTCAAATGGGGTCTCAGATGGGATTTACACCGTTCCACTTACTCCAGCGGGCAGCCACAGGAATTCCGTACACAAACCAGGGGTGTTCGCAGCACTGGGATGCACAGGGAGGAGAAGTGTGGGGAAAGAAGAGGCATTAACACGTCAGGTTTTAAACATACAACCCCAAAACCTGGAAAGGCAGGGGCTGAGGCTGTTCTACTGCCAGAATTATTATTGGAGGCTCTTGAAAAAAGCAGAACACGGCCCCCAGTGTTGGGCCCAAACCTGCCATGGACAGGGCAAGGGGGCTTCAGCCACATAACAACTGCACTATAGGAAACCCTGCTGTTCCGGGGGTGCACACAGATCCATATGGAGCTCTGGGTGTGTGCACAAGCCCAGCTTTACCCCAGTCTCCTGTGATTCCACACCCTGCAAAGTTACCACAGACTGGAGCTTGGGTGTTTGTTTTCCTATTTAAGATAGATAGGTTGGACACAACAAAGAACAGCGATGTGTTCCGAGCTGCTGCAAACATTTCTAAACAAACATTCCTGTCCCCTGGTACTGCTGCATCTCCCCTTCCTCCCTGACCCGTTTCAAGCTGAAACCCAGCTGGTCCTTTGAACCATTCAGTTCAGAATTCCCAGATGCTGCATTACAGATTTTATATGGGAAAAGCTGGGCCAAGAGTGGGATTTGCAGAGATCAGGCCACCAGGGCCCTCCCAACCGGAGGGGAACGCGCTGCGAGCAGGATTGCGGCTGTGGCACCTGTGCAGGTGCTCAGCCCCTGTGTGCTGCGAGAGGACAGGCAGTACCTGAGCCTCAGGGGCAGAGGGGGTCAGCAACAACTCCTTTATCCTGTGTCCAGAGAGGCTCCGAGGATTCCCCCTCAAACGGTGACTGCGCTGGGTCTGCGACAGCGACCGCGCTCCTCGTGTTGCCTCAGATCTCCCTGTGCCGTCGTGAGCCCCGGTCCCATCACCGCCCCCCTGCAAAGTCAAATTTCAATAAGAAATGTGGTGAGGTCTGCAGCGCAAAAAGCAGTTGTAGTTCAGGAACATCACTGCTGCCCATTTAAAACCCATCCCAGCCCGGAGCGATGCGTCCAAGGGGCTTTGCCAACCAATCTCCACTCATTCTGCTGTACAAGAGCCCACCTTGGCTCCTCACCAGCATCACGAGGGAGCCCAGGTGTGTGGAACCCAGCCTGTCCCTACCTGGTCAGCAGGAGACAGGACTTTGACAGGCAAAGCCTGCCCTCTGCCTTCTGTCTTACTGCAGAGCCTGTTCCTCCACCTCTCATCTACTTTCGTCATGTAAGACTACCTGCTTTATAAATGAATGTAAAATACAGTAGTTCAGCACATGGACAAATGTGTGTTTTATCTCAATGTTTCTTTTATGGTCAATAAAAAGCAGATGATTTTATGGTCATCAATGCTCACCTGGCTTTTTCTATTACTGCTTTTGGTCTTTCAAGGGACCCCAAGAGAGAACAGGGAGCGGTGCTCTTCCGGCCTCATAACTTGTGCACTTCTGTAAAAATTCTTCCACACGTTTCAAAGGCAAATTAATTCTCAGCTTCAATAAATGCTCTGCAGCTCACAGGATCATTGAATCATAAAGGTTGTCAAAGCCCTCCAAGCTCGTCCAGTCCAACATCAGTCCAACCCCACCGTGACCATCAAACCCTGTCCCCAAGTGCCACGGCCACACAGTTTTTGAACCCCTCCAGGGATGGGGACTCCACCACCTGCCCTGGGAGCCTCTGACAGGGCCTCAGAACCCTTCCAGTGAAGGAATTGTTCCTGATGTCCAATCTGAACCTGCCCTGGTGCAACTCGAGGCCATTTCCCCTCATCCATCCCTTGGGAGCAGAGCCCAACCCCCCTGGCTCCACCCTCCTCTCCAGGAGCTGCAGAGAGCCAGGAGGTCTCCCCTCAGCCTCCTCTTCTCCAGCCCAAACCCCCCCAGGGCCCTCAGCCGCTCCCACAGCCCCTGTTCTCCAGACCCTTCCGCAGCTCCGCTCCCTTCTCCAGACGCGCTCCAGCCCCTCCAGGGCTTTCTTGGAGTGAAGGGCCCAAAACTGAACCCAAGTGTCAAGGAACAGCCTCACCAGCCTCCTCTTCTCCAGACTAAACAGCCTCAGGGCCCTCAGCTGCTCCCACAACCTCTGGGCTCTAGACCCTGAGTCACTGTGGAGTAGAACATTTACAATGGTTTCAATGCATCAGGCATAACAGTGAGGGTGATTATAAACTGAAACAACCTTGCAGGCTGGGATGTGCAGGATGTTCCTGCTGTCCTTAGATCCCAACAGGATAACTTTCTGGCTACTGAGCTTCAGGCAGTCAGTGGCACCAAGCAATGCAACTGGAGCGCCGTGAAAAAGCAAGAATTATGGGCCAGGAAATAAAAGTTAGCCCTGGAAATAAGAAATATCTTATGACAAAAACGACCTCCTGGAAAGGAGGTTGGAGCCAGATGGGTGTTGGTCTCTTCTCCCAAGTAACAAGGGATGGGACGAGAGGAAATGGCCTCTGGTTGCCCCAGGGCAGGTTCAGATTGGATGCCAGGAACAATTTCTTCACTGAAAGGGTCCTCAGGCTCTGTCATAGGCTCCTATGGAGGTGGTGGAGTCCCCATCCCTGGAGGGGCTAAAGACACAGGCAAATGAGGTGCTCAGGGATTGTTTAGCAGTGGACAGATATGGTTGGACTCGATGATCTCAAAGGTCTTTTCCAACCAAGTCATTCTACAATTCAGGTCTCCAAACAACTCTTCAGCAAGGAGTCACCAGCAGAAGTTCTGTGCCTGGGAGGGAGGAGCACAAAGGATTTCTGGTTAAACACCTGTGCTTTAACAGCATCTGATTCAGTTTCACTGTTGTCCTCTGGCATGGTTTGTTCTCTGCCAAACCACAATAAAAAACTTGCCAGTGAAAGGGAATGTGCGGAATCGGTCTCTAAGTATTGATAAGGCTCATTACCCTGTCACACTGAAGAGGAACAAAGGAGGAGATTGTTTGTCTCTCCTGAGCTCATCTCAGCTCAGTTAGGTTTATCACCTAATTTACCATGTTGGTAAATGGGAATACCCGAGATCATAGAATCATTGAATCATGGAATGGTTTGGGTTGGAAGAGACCTCAGAGCCCATCCAGTCCCACCCCCTGCCATGGGCAGGGACACCTCCCACTGGATCAGGGGGATCCAAACCCATTCAACCTGGCCTTCAACACCTCCATAGCCCCTCTCCAGCTTTCCTGGAGCCCCTTTCAGTCCTGGGAGGCTGCTCTAAGGTCTCCCCACAGCCTTCTCCTCTCCAGGATGAACAACCCCAACTCTCCCACCCTGTCCTCACACCAGAGGTTCTCCAGCCCTCGGATCATCTCCAGGGCCTCCTCTGGACTCGATCCAACAGCTCCAGGTCCTTCCTGTGCTCAGGACTCCAGAAACGGGCAGAAGACTCCAGGTGGGGTCTCCCCAGAGCGCAGCAGAGGGGCAGAACCCCCTCCCTTGCCCTTCTGGTCACACCACACAGGTGTGCAGAATTCCATGCAGGATGCCCGGAACTGCCCCGGGGATGTTGGGGAGAGCGGTGATGGGGCCGGAGCTTACGTTTATGCTCTAAAATACATTGGATTCCCAACTGTTTGAACAGTTAAACCATTCCATCAAATCCCAGTGCCAATGCCCACATCCTGCTGTGACTTTATGTACTGGTGTAGATGCAGCTGAGAGAAACAACCCTCCCCAGAGCTCTCCTGGATCCGGTTCTGCTGCTGCCTGACTCCAGGATTTGGGAGAAAACCCTTGTCTGATCCTTTGCACACACATAGCTGAGAACACACATTACGGTAGCTCTAGTTGGGAAGTCCAAGCAGCACTTTTGTCCTCTCATTTCCCTATCCCCTCATGACAAAGCGTCCCCTCCCACGCACTCAGAATGTCAGCAGTCCCTGCTCTCCACACGCCGGCTATGACTCCTGTTCCTTTCCCACAGGCACAGAAGGAGCCATGGCATTTCCACACAGGGAGTTGCCCGGAACAGACGCCTGTCCTGTCCCATCTTCCCCAGGACACGCTCCCGTAGCAGTCACTGCTGCGGCTCTTTGCATGATGTGTGGTTGCCAGCAAGCCAGGCTGTACCAGAGCTCATCACCGCGCAGGATGTCATCCAGCCGGACACAGATGGTCAGAGAAGGGAGCACGGAGATTGCTGTTTGAAGAACGTGTGGTGGGGGAGGCTGTGAGACACAGCAGGGGGCTCTTAGAAGACTCCTCTGGTGTCCAAGTGAAACGTCCTTGAAGTGCACATTCCCTTCCAAGCCAAAGCTGCTTCCCAGCCCACGAAGGCTGTGAAGGTACAACCACAGCAAGGCAAGACAAGGCACAACACCAGGCTCCGACTGTCAGTGGAGGATCCTGCAGACCATTCTGGCCACGGCTGCAGTGGGGCAGGTGGGCAGGTTCCATCCTTGCACCTTGACTCTCTCCATGGTCCCAGACCAAACTTGAAACTTCCCAATGATCCTGCGGACAAAATGAGGCCACAACTCAGCACAAGGGAGAACGTTCTGAGCAGCACCAGCCCGACTGGCTCTGTGGAGCTTCAATACACGTGTGTATATCTATATATATATATGCCTACCTACCTATCTATCTGACTCAATCAGAGAGTCACAGCATCGTTCAACTTGCAGAAGATCTTTAAGATCACAAGGTCCAACCACAAACCCAACACTGCCAACTCCACCACTAAACCTTCACCTGAAGCACCACATCCACACGGCTTTTAAAAACCTCCAGGGATAACTATGGTTAAGCACCTTTTTCTAATTCTCTGAGTTATTCTTACAACTCAAGGCCAACAAACTTAGAATCATGGAATCATTGAAACTGGAAAAGCCCTCCAAGACCATCCAATCCAGCCGCCATCCCAGCCCCACCGTGACCACCAAACCCTGCCCACAAGTGCCACAGCCACATGGGTTTGGAACCCCTGCAGGGGTGGGGACTCCCCCACTGCCCTGGGAGCCTCTGCCAGGGCTTCACCACTCTGTCAGTGAAGGAATTGTTCCCAATGTCCAGTCTAAACCTCACCTGGCACAGTTTGAGGCCATTTCCTCTCATCCCAACCCTTGTTTATGATATCCCTGTTATGGATATCTCTATCTCTGTCTCACAGTATCACAGTATCATAAGGTTGGAAAGGACCTCCGAGATCATCAAGTCCAACCTATAACCCAACACCAACACCAACACCAACCATCATCTAACCCATGGCACTCAGTGCCTCATCCAGTCTCCCCTTAAACACCTCCAGGGGCGGTGACTCCACCCCCTCCCTGGGTGCCCATTTCAATGGCCAATCACCCTTCCAGTGTCTCCTCACCCACATCTCTGTCTCTTGTCTGTGTCCGTCCCCCGCCTCCCCCTACAGCCGCCCCGGGCCCCCCGCTCCGCCCTCACCCTCGGAGGTTCGGACGCCCTGAAGCAGCCGCCCCTTCGGCTCCTGCCCGCCCTGAGGCGGTGCCGGCCGCTGATTGGCTGGAGAGCGAAGAGGGGAGAGAGGGGAGGGGGATGCAGGCACCAGAGAAGCGTCTGCGTTCTGATTGGTGGAGGAGCACAGAGGGGCGGGGCGGAGCAGTGCGACTCGGCTGCCGATTGGCTGGCGCGGGAGGGGACGGGGGCTGAGGCGGGTGCTGATTGGCTGTGAGGCGCTAGGAGGGCTAGAGTGGGCTGCTGAGGCGGCTGGGGCTGCGGAGCCGGCGGGGAGCTGGAACCGTAGCCCAGAACCCCTCGCTTCGCCGCTCCTCGCAGCCCCGGAGGCCGCGGAGAGGAGCGGTTGGGAGCGGCGGTCCCGCTCGTGTCAGGAAGCCCCTTGCGCGCCGCCCCCGCAGCGCCTGCCCGTCCTGAGGCGCGAGAGCGCGAGGCGGTGCCGGCCTCTGATTGGCTGGAGGGCGCGAGCGGCCGCACGGCCCCAGCCGCCGATTGGCTGACGAGACGAAAGGCGGAGCGCGCGGGGTGTGAGCGCACGCCCGGGAGCAGCGTCTGTATTCTGATTGGTGGACGGACATAGGGGGCGGAGCGGAGCGGTGCTGCTCGGCCGTCGACTGGCTGGCGCGGGAGGGGGGCGGGGCCCACTAGGCGGGCTCTGACTGGCTGGGAGGCGCGAGGTGGGCGGGGCGCGCTGGAGCGGGGCGGCTGAGGCGGCCGCGGCTGCGGAGCCGGCGGGGAGCGGAGCCGAGAGCAGCCCGGGCGGATCCCGAACCACCGCCGCCGGGACAGGTGCGTGCGCGGCGGGGACGGGCGGGGGGTGCGGTGGGCCGTGCCTCAGACCCCCGTGTGGGGAGCGCGGGGGCGCCGGTAGGCCCGAGCCCCTGTGCCCCGGCTGCTCGGAGCCCTCCGGGGCCGCTCCGGCCTCTCGTGGTCCTCCCCTGTCCCCTCTGCCTCCGCCGCTTCTCCGGGCACCCCGGCCTTTCTCCTGCTCCTCCCTTCCCCCGGGCACCCCCGGCCTTTCCCCCCTCTCCCCACAGGCACCCCCGGCCTTCTCCCCCCCCTTCCCCCGGCGCCTCTCGCCTCTCCAGCTCCCCGAGTGCCGCTGCCGTCGCGCCCCCCCGGGCTCCCGCTGGCTCTCGGCACCGCGGGTTCCTCCCGGGCCCGGCTCGGAAGAGGCCGTGCAGCGAGCACAGCGGCCCGCGGGAGCCCAGCCGGGAAGGGAGCGCCTCTGCCGCCGCTGAACGGCCCCGCAAGGCCCCCTAGAGCCGCGTGGGTTCCCGGCCCAGCGCCGGCGTCCTGGGCTGGAGGCAGGACCTGCTCTGGCACCAGAGTTCGGGCTGAGCCCCTGGGCTGCAGCAGGGGCGCTCCACAGGCACGGGGTCTGCGGGGTTCGATTCTTTGTGGTCAGGAGACGCCGTCTCCAGAGGAGGCCACGGGGATGGTCCGAGGGCTGGAGAACCTCTGGTGTGAGGACAGGGTGGGAGAGTTGGGGTTGTTCATCCTGGAGAGGAGAAGGCTGTGGGGAGACCTTAGAGCAGCCTCCCAGGACTGAAAGGGGCTCCAGGAAAGCTGGGGAGGGGCTCTGGATCAGGGAGTGCTGGGACAGGATGAGGGGAAGGGTTTTGGGGTGAAGAGGGGAGATTGAGATGAGATCTTGGGGAGAAACGTTTTGTTGTGAGGGTGGGTTCCCAGAGCAGTGGTGGCTGCCCCATCCCTGGAGGTGTTGAAGGCCAGGTTGGATGGGGCTTGGAGCCCCTGATCCAGTGGGAGGTGTCCCTGCCCATGGCAGGGGTGGCACTGGGTGGGCTCTGAGGTCCCTCCCAACCCAGACTGTTCCGTGGTTCTATAATCGGGGCCAGAGCAGCGTAACGGTGACTGCGGAACAGAGGGGAGGTGTTACTGTTTGGAAAACCACTCTTTCTTGGAAAATGAACTTGTCCTTCCCCCCATCATTTTAGGTTGTCTTTCAATGTTCGGAGAAGGGACTGAGCCCAGGAGCGTGGAAGTTGCCCTGAGAGACTCCTCGGTGTGATTCAGGTAATGCGATCGGTCGCGACCGCCTGCAGTTGTGTAAGTGATTGCCGTTGCCTGTTTTTTTCACGCTGGGATAACTTATATGGAAATTCTTCATTTATGGCAAATTTTAGGCATGAAGTGATGATTTCTGCGTTTCATGTGGAGTGTGTGACCTGTAGAACTATTCCCCTGTGGGATGCAATCCTGTGTTTCCAAACCCCACGTGATGATGTTCTTGTGCAACAGCTCCCTTGGCTGGGGGGGTGGAGCTGGTGGAGCCCTCGGAGAGGAGCACCCGTGTAGGACTCCAGGGGATGGTGAGCCCTGGGAATGGGCAGGAGAGCGGGAGGATACCTGGAAAGTTGTTTCTGTCCCTGTCCCATCGCCTTCTTTTCCCTGGTTTAGTGTGGATGACCCTGCACTGCTGGGTGGTACCACGAGGTGCACCCCAAGGAGAGGAGGTGACACAAAAGCATCGGCTCGAGGCTGTTGCTTTTGTGCTTCCTCTTCTCCAAAGGATATTTTAGGTTGAAGGGGAGTTTGGATAAAAAGGGAAAGATGAAGACTTCCTTTTTGAGAAGTGGGAAAGAGGGCAGGAGGTGGTGTGTGGCAGACTGAGCCGTGACCTCTCGCGCCAGAACACGTTTTGTGAAGGCCGTCCTTGGCCAACGCTGCAGCCTTTCCCAAAGCTCTCCTCCACACCAGCTGCTTCCTGCCCTGTTACCAGCACACCGTTCCTCTGACCCTTAAATCCTTGGCTTTCATCTGTCTGGGATGCTGCTGCAGAGGCAACTCGTTGAGATCATCACCTTGGCTGTCTTGTCCTGTTTATACCCTCCCTGGGTTTCTGCTCCTTACGATTACCGCCCCCAGCACTCCTGTCTTGGTTTCGTAGCTGTTTGAGGGTGAATGCCCAGGCAGGGCGCTCCCTGCTCTGGTGTTTGGGATGCTGGAGTTTGCTCTCTCCTCCTTTCGTGACCTCACATTTGGGGGCACATCCAGCATCCCCAGGCAGGGCGCTCCCTGCTCTGGTGTTTGGGATGCTGGAGTTCATTCCCTCCTCCTTTCATGACCTCACGTCTGGGGGCACATCCATCCGGCCCCCGTGTAGGTGTGGAGGCTGAGTGGTGACTGGTGCAGAAGCTGTAACAAAGGACAAGGGCTCTGGCCAGACCATCAAGGCATCGTTTCGTGTCGGCTCGGCTTCGCCGCGCGCTCGGAGCCCCGGGGCAGCTGTAGGAGGGGTGACTCGTGGTTCCTTGTGCGATCCGTGGTGGGGTGTGCAACCTGCAGAGCTCGGGGAGGGAGAAATCCAAGGCTTGCAGTGTAATCCAGTGCCTTGGGGATTCGCTGGCGCGTTAACCAGAGCTGTCCCTGCGCTGTCCCTGCGCTCCACGTGGCTTTCATCGCCCTGCTCAGAGCCGGCGCTTCTGCAGATCACTTCCTGGGGCTCCCTTTGAGAGGAGAGCTCAGCGATTGGCCGGGGGCCGCGGTGCTAGCGCCGTGGCTGCGGGTGGGGACGGAGGGGCTGGTGCTGAGCATCCTCTGAGCACAGCGTGGTCCTCTCTCCGTCATCTGCCACCACTGCCGCTTGCTCCCAGGGTTGGGTTGTCTGGGGATGAGGACGGGAGTTCACCCTGCTTGGATCAAGTTACTTCTCTCTTTGTGCCCTTGAGCACCGTGGGGAGGAGACGGTGGTTGCCCTGTGTGCTTGGTTCAGGCTTTGAATGGGTTTCCATTGATAAACCGTGCTAAATCCAAATACTGTCAGGGGTCTTTTCCAGTCCCTTCCCGCCTTTTTGCTTCCCCCCCCCCTTCCCGCCTTTTTTTCCCGCTCCCCCCCCTTCCCGCCTTTTTTTCCCGCTCCCCCCCCCCTTCCCGCCTTTTTTTCCCGCTCCCCCCCCCCTTCCCGCCTTTTTTTCCCGCTCCCCCCCCCCTTCCCGCCTTTTTTTCCCGCTCCCCCCCCCCTTCCCGCCTTTTTTTCCCGCTCCCCCCCCCTTCCCGCCTTTTTTTCCCGCTCCCCCCCCTTCCCGCCTTTTTTTCCCGCTCCCGCCCCTTCCCGCCTTTTTTTCCCGCTCCCCCCCCCCCTTCCCGCCTTTTTTTCCCGCTCCCCCCCCCCTTCCCGCCTTTTTTTCCCGCTCCCCCCCCCCCTTCCCGCCTTTTTTTCCCGCTCCCCCCCCCCCTTCCCGCCTTTTTTTCCCGCTCCCCCCCCCCCTTCCCGCCTTTTTTCCCGCTCCCCCCCCCCCTTCCCGCCTTTTTTTCCCGCTCCCCCCCCCCCTTCCCGCCTTTTTTTCCCGCTCCCCCCCCCCCTTCCCGCCTTTTTTTTCCCGCTCCCCCCCCCCTTCCCGCCTTTTTTTTCCCGCTCCCCCCCCCCCCTTCCCGCCTTTTTTTTCCCGCTCCCCCCCCCCCTTCCCGCCTTTTTTTCCCGCTCCCCCCCCCCCTTCCCGCCTTTTTTTTCCCGCTCCCCCCCCCCCTTCCCGCCTTTTTTTCCCGCTCCCCCCCCCCCCTTCCCGCCTTTTTTTTCCCGCTCCCCCCCCCCCCTTCCCGCCTTTTTTTTCCCGCTCCCCCCCCCCCCCTTCCCGCCTTTTTTTTCCCGCTCCCCCCCCCCCTTCCCGCCTTTTTTTTCCCGCTCCCCCCCCCCTTCCCGCCTTTTTTTTCCCCGCTCCCCCCCCCCCTTCCCGCCTTTTTTTTCCCCGCTCCCCCCCCCCCTTCCCGCCTTTTTTTTCCCCGCTCCCCCCCCCCCTTCCCGCCTTTTTTTTCCCGCTCCCCCCCCCCCCCTTCCCGCCTTTTTTTCCCGCTCCCCCCCCCCCCCCTTCCCGCCTTTTTTTCCCCCGCTCCCCCCCCCCCCCTTCCCGCCTTTTTTTCCCCCGCTCCCCCCCCCCCCTTCCCGCCTTTTTTTCCCCCGCTCCCCCCCCCCCCTTCCCGCCTTTTTTTCCCCCGCTCCCCCCCCCCCCTTCCCGCCTTTTTTTCCCCCGCTCCCCCCCCCCCCCTTCCCGCCTTTTTTTCCCCCGCTCCCCCCCCCCCCCTTCCCGCCTTTTTTTCCCCCGCTCCCCCCCCCCCCCTTCCCGCCTTTTTTTCCCGCTCCCCCCCCCCTTCCCGCCTTTTTTTCCCGCGCTCCCCCTCCCTTCCCCAGGGCAGGCGCTTCGCCTGTGCTCAGGTGTTGGCTGCTCTTGGCCCCTGGTTGGCGAAGCAGCTGGCAGGGCTCTGCCTGGTACAGCCGCGTGCGGGGGAGCAGCAGCAGCAGCAGGAGGAGGAAGAGGAGACCGCGGAGAGCTGGGTGGCAGGGACTGAGTATCCCGAAGGGTCTCTTGGAGTCCAGGCTGCCAGAAGTGAGATGGGACGCGCAGTCGGGATGGAGTTTGCTGTTGTGCTGCGACGTGTTTGGTGTTTGCGTGTGTCAGGATTCCACAGCTGTGAGAAGCAGCTGATGGCATCACAAGTGGGGCCTGGTTACCTGGCTGGGCTGGAGCAGCGCAGGTCTTTGAGCTGCTTTGTTTATGGTTTGGGGTTTTTTTTGCAGTGCTTGTGAAACCTTATCTTTTAATTATTGTGTGTTGTTCTTTCAGTTATTTATATTTTAATGGAATGATCGCATCAAAGAGGATGTTGAGCTGTAGGGAGGCGCCGGTGGCTTTGACAACCAGTTTGGGTACAGCCAGGCTTTAGGAGGGGGTGGGGACTCTTTCCAGCAGCTCAGGCGAAGCCAAGGGTTTCTTGCCCCAGGTCTGTGGGGTGTGGGTGGTCGTCTGACTGACTGTGGCAAAGGGCAGAGCGAGTTCTAAGTTTAGATTATTGTAAATTCCATATTCTCTACTCTTCCCTTCTAATAACCTCACACACTTCAGAAAATGAGGACTTTATTGCAACTTTGTGAAGTCTCGGAGGGTGTTAGAATCATGGGATGGCAGAATGACCCTAGTCAGAAGGGACCCACCAGGCCCATCCAGTCCAACTGCTGTCCCTGCACAGGACACCCCCAACATTCACCCCCTGGGGCTGAGGGCCTTGGCCAAACCCTGCTGGAATATTGTCAGGCTGGGACTGCTTCCCTGGGGAGCTGTTCCAGGGCTCCAGCACCCTCTGCTCTGGGGGAAGAACCTCTTCCTGATGGCCAAGCCAACCCTGCCCTGGCCCATCTTCCTGCCCTTCCCTGGGCTCCTGTCCTTGGTCACCAGAGAGCAGAGCTCAGCCCCTGTTTCCCCTTCCTCCCTTGGGAGAAGGCAGCGAACAGCTCTGAGATCCCCCTCAGGCTCCTCTTGTCCAGCTGAACAGAGCCAGTGCCTTCAGCCTCTCCTCCTGGGATTGCCCCTCCACACCCTTCCCCAGCTTTGGGGCCTCCTCTGGACTCTCTCCAGGGCTTGGATGTCCTTTTTATCCCGGGGTGCCCCAAAGTGCCCCCAGTGCTGGAGGTGGGGCCTCCCCAGAGCAGAGCAGAGCGGGACAATCCCCTCCCTGGCCCGGCTGGCGATGCTGGGCTTGGTGCCCCCCAGGACACGGTTGCCCTCTTGGCTGCCAGGGCTCCCTGGTGGCTCGTGGTCACCTTGCCATGGATCAGAGCCCCCAGGTCCCTCTGGGCAGGGCTCTCCAGCCTCTCTGTGCCCAGTCTGTCTGTCCAGCCAGGAGTGCCCTGTCCCAGGTCTGTGCTGTTTTTACCTTTTAAATGATCGTGGGAGTTAATTTTATCATTGTGTTAGAGTTAAGCTTGGGTGAGCTTTGCTGGGTCAGTTGTGACAGTGGAAGGAGCTGATGTTTCCAGGTGTATGTCCCTGCCCTTTGGCTGGGAATTGCCCTCCCTGTAGCTGTGCTGAAGGAGCAGTTTGTGTGCTGCACCTTTAACCTGAGGGCATCCCAGCTGAGGAGGGGTGGGGCGGGAGGGTCCTGGTGGGTGGTGGTGGGTGGGTTATGGTGGTCGTGGGTGGTGGAGAACTGGAGGTGCTGGCAGGCCCTGCAGAGCAGCGTTTGCCCCAGACTGGTGTTGCGGGCTGTTCTTAGTTACAGGTTATTTCGGAATATCATTAAGTGTGGTGGGTGGGAGGGCACGAGGGTCTGTGCTTTCCCCAGGCAGCCTGAGGTCGAGGGTAGCCAGTGTCCTGTCTGTGTGACCCCGCTGCTGGGGCATCCCTCCCTCTGCTCCCACGCCGCCTCTTAACTATAGAATCAGGGACTCAGTTGGTTGGAAAAGACCCTGGAGGTCATTGAGTTGAACATCCCTGTCCACTACAGAACCAGATCCCTGAGCACCTCATCCACTCAACTTTTAAACCCCTCCAGGGATGGGGACTCCACCACCTCCCCGGAGCCTTTGCCAGGGCCTGAGAACCCTTTCAGTGAAGGAATTGTTCCTGATGTCCAGTCTGACCTTGCCCTGGGGCAACTTGAGGCCATTTCCTCCTCCCATACCTTGTTCCCTGGGAGAAAAGACCAATCCCAGCCCTGCCTCCCCCCCCCCCCCCCCCCTCGACTCCAACCTCCTTTCAGGCAGTTGTAGACAGTGATGAGGTCTCCCCTCATCCTCCTTTTCTCCAGGCTAAACAGCCCCAGCTGCATAAGACATGTTCTGCAGACCCTTTACCAAATTCATTGCCCTTCTCTGGACGCTCTGCAGCCCCTCAATATCAAGGTAATGGACCAAAGGGAAAAAAAGTGTAACTAAAAAATTTCCTGATATAGTTGACTTGGTGAAGAGGCAAGTTTAGGATTCTCTCTCCTGCTCTGGGAAGCATTTCCTAAGATTCACAGTGGAAAGGCCAAGAAGCACAGGTTGTGCAGAAATCCCCTCCCACGCTCTGAGGATGAGCTCTCTCTTCCTGAGAGGGAGAGGGAAGCTATTGATTAGGGTACATCCGTGTCCCTATTGCTTGGAATACGTGATGTGATGTTTCCTTTACTCCACCTGACATTAACACTGCTTGATTTTAAACACTCCTAATAATTGAGTTTGCTCTCGTTTGCAGGCCTTGTGTACAGACACTGCTTTTGACTTCAGCCCAAATCAACTGGGCTGGCTGTAAAAAAACATCTCTATTCCTCGGGCTTTTGGGCAATAAAGGAAAAACAGAGTTTGTGATGGCCCTTGGATATTCCAGAAAAGGAAGGGTTTGGAGCTGAAAGAGGGGAGACTGAGATGAGATCTTGGGGGGAAATGTTTTGGTGTGAGGGTGGGGAGGCCCTGGCCCAGGTTTCCCAGAGCAGTGGTGGCTGCCCCATCCCTGGAGGTGTTGAAGGCCAGGTTGGATGGGGCTCGGAGCCCCCGATCCAATGGGAGGTGTCCCTGCCCATGGCAGGGGGTGGGACTGGCTGGGCTGTGAGATCCCTTCCAACCCAACCCATTCCATGGATGACCCAGTTCAGACTGATGATCTGTAGCACAGTAGAAAGCTGATGGAGTGGCAGTTGGGAAAGAAGGGCAGTGTGACTCTGGGGCTGGGGCAGGAGCACAGAGGCTGCAGTTGATGATGTGGGCTGTCTTCCCCCCTCTGGCATGAAGAGGAGAAGCTGCTGGTCTGGGCCGTTAGCTACAGCTGATGAGCTCCAAGAAGAGCGAAACCTTTTAAGATGGGTCCTGTAGTATTGGCCTACGAACCTCCAGAACAGCTTCGCTGGCGTTTGGTGTGATTGAGTTACAAGGATAGTGGAAACCATGGGACATGGGGTCTGGAGTCATCAGTGGATGGACCTGTTCAGCCAGTCAAGGGGCAAACCCGTGTTGGGTTCTGCTTTTCGTTTATGCTGTGGTTTCTGTCCAGCCAAGTGGGAGTTGTGGTGTAGGGGTGGGAGAGAGCCCTGAAAGGTGAGGAAAAGGGAGGCTGGAAAGAGCAGAGTGGAATAGAAAAAGGAAAAGAAGCAACCCAAGGGAGAGGAGAGAAATGCATGGGTTTGTGGTGCTGTGGGTATTCTGGATGGTGACTGGCTGTGCCGTTCTCCATTGGTATGGAATTTATAAATTAGCTTTTATGTTAACTCTGTTGTGGAATCATGGGTTGGTTTGGGTTGGAGGAGACCTCAAAGCCCATCCAGTCCCTGCCCTAGGCAGGGACACCTCCCACTGGATCAGGGGGCTCCGAGCCCCATCCAACCTGGCCTTCAACACCTCCAGGGATGGGGCAGCCACCACTGCTCTGGGAAACCTGGCCCAGGGCCTCCCCCACCCTCACACTAAAACATTTCTCCCCACGATCTCATCTCAATCTCCCCTCTTGCAGCTCCAAACCTTTCCCCTTGTAACGTTGTGGCTGTTGACAGAGGGAGAAGGCAAACAGGTAAAAGGAAGTAGTAAATGTTCTGGAGGTTTGTGGCAAGTGCTGTCAGCTGTAGCTGTGTCAGGTGTTGTACCTTATGCAATTCTTGTGCTTTGAAGTGAATGTTTCTTTGCCATAAGAACATACCTGGGCTGTTAGCATATCATGATTTTTTTCTAATATTATTTAATAATAATTAAGCTACATTTCTTTAGTGAATATTTTACTGCAGTGCAGATAATTCCCTGCTGATTCTGAACATTGTGAATTTAAATAATAGGCATCGTGAGCTAAAATCTCCCACGGGGCTTGAGGCTGGCCTTGCAGTAAAATTCCTTTTTGTACGTGTATCGGGACACACAGATACAAACACTCCTGATAATTGAATTTTACATTAATTTAATTTATACATTACAAGGTCTTAGTTCTCAGCAGCCTCCGTCTCTGAGCTGAGAGCTGAGGGAAGGAGCTGGGCACACGTGTTCCTGCAGCGCTGCCTGGAACTGGAGCAGGTGGGGGTTTTGTTTCAGTATCTGCAATTAAAACACAAACCCCTCCGCCCGGTGTTGGGCGCCGGCTGTGGTCCTGACTTCATGGAATCATCTGGTTGGGAAAGACCTCTGAGATCAAGTCCAACCGTACCTGTGCATTACTAAACCCTGTTCCTAAGGAACTCATCCACCCATCTTTAAAACCCCTCCAGGGACGGGGACTCCAACACCTCACTGGGAGCCTCTGCCAGGGCCTTAGAACCCTTTCCGTTGTCCAACCTGACCCTGCCCTGGTGCAGCTTGAGTCCATTTCCTCTCATCCCATCACCTGGCACTTGGGAGAAACGACCAACTCCCACCTCACCACAACCTTTCAGCCAGTTGCAGACAGTGATGAGGTCTCCCTTCAGCCTTCTCTTGCCCAACTGGGCAAAAAGGCCACCAGCATCCTGGCTTGGATCAGAAAGAGCATGACCAGCCGGAGCAGGGAAGTGATTGTGCCCCTGGATTGGCCACTGATGAGGCCACATCTCGAATCCTGGACTCAGGGTTGGGCCCCTCCCTCCAAGAAAGCCCTGGAGGGGCTGGAGCAGGTGAGCTGGGGGAAGGGGAACAGGGGCTGTGGGAGTGTTTGAGGGCCCTGGCGGGGGGGCGGGGGGGATTGTTGGTCTGGAGAAGAGGAGGCTGAGGGGAGACCTCATTGCTCTCTGCAGCTCCTGGAGAGGAGGTTGGAGCTAGGGGGGGGTTAGGCTCTGCTCCCAAGGGACAGGAGATGGGATGAGAGGGAATGGCCTCAAGTTGCACCAGGGCAGGGTCAGATTGGACATCATGAACAATTCCTTCATGGAAAGGGTTCTCAGGCCCTGGCAGAGGCTCCCAGGGAGGTAGTGGAGTCCCCATCCCTGGAGGGGTTTAAAAGCGAGAGGATGAGTTTCTTAGGGACAGGTTTCTGTAGTGGACAGGAATGGTTGGAGTCCACGATCTCAGAGTTGTTTTTCCACCAGATGATTCTATGATCAGAATTGTGGAACTTGCAGAACTTGCATTTATTTCCAGCTCTCTGTGCTTACCAGAATCTCTGAGCCTTTGGGCGAGAGAGACTGTCTCTGGCTCAAGGGTCCAACAGCAGCCGTTTTTCACAGCCTCTGAAAAATGCAGTGGGTGGAACCTGCTTACAGTCCTTGTTCTTGAGTGAAGCAGGAGCTGTGGAACACAGGTGTCCTCTCTGGCTGCTGAAGATTGCAGAAAGCTTTGTGAGCAAGAAATGCTATGGGAATGATCCAGGAGAGGGGATGTAGGCTCCCTGTGAGCCACGGTGTGTTGTCTGATGGGGGCTGCTTTTACTAGAACAGCCAAACAGGATGCTTAGTGTGAGGTTCACACCTCTGTCAGGTGGGGGGTGGAGATTGGTGGCAGCACAGAGGGTTCGTGTCAAGGCAGGTTTCTGCAAGTGCTGGAAGCTTTAGCCTTTGCTTGAATTGAGCATAATTAAAGCCCAAGGCATTTAATCCCAGCGTTATTCTTCAGTTATTGATGTCTGCACCCATTCTCCTGTTTTGAAAACCTGCTGGGCTCCCTGATGCTGTGGGAGGTGTCCCTGCCCATGGCAGGGAGTGGGACTGGGTGGTCTTTAAGGTCCCTTCCCACCCAAACCGTTCTGCGGCTCTATGAGATTTGGAGGTTTTTGGTTTCTACCTTTATACAAATGACAAGAAATACCATCTGGATCTCACAGTGCTTGGCTTTCAACCAGCTGAAGTGTCTCTGGTGGCAAGTGAGACTCTTGTGCTTCAAGATGCTGTTGGGGGACCTCACTTTCTGTGTGGCCATTCTGAGGTTCAGCGGTCATTCAGAGTGAGGGAAGGATGAGAGCAGAGCCTTTGGTCAACCACTGCTAATCCCAGATCTTTATACCTTGACGTGCAGGCTTTTTCTGGTGATCTTTCCCGTTGAAGCACTTGAAGGGGAGGTGGCAGAAGGGAAGAAGTCTGAATTCATTAGGCTTGGTCTGTGGAGAACAATTGTAGGGTCTGGGTCTGGCAAGGCTCAGAGCTGGGTGGAGGTCAGGAAGGTTGTGCTGAGGCCAAACCACAGCTCTGGCATTCTGGGCTTTGGCAATGCAGCTGGAGACTCTGCTTAAAGAAGCCCTGGAGTTGGGATTTAACAACTCCCTTTCAGTCTTGGCTGTTCTCTTCCAAATACTGCACTACAGTACCATGTTGGTTTTATGAAAGTCTGATTAATACTTTGGGTAGTTTAATATTAAAACTCCCTCCTAATTCCATCTTCTGAACCTGTGTTGGTTCCTGCGTGGGTTCTTCATCTGCAGGTTCTGATGTTTGTAGACATTGACACCTTCACATAGAAGAGCCAAAAAGTGTGGGGAAATGCATTTTATAGTGGATTTCAGGGATAGAGGAAAACTTAAATCTACAGTCACTTTATTTTGGAAAAGCTGTTTTTCTGCTTTCTGTAGCAATTTTGATCCTTACTTCTCATCTTTCAGTTTGCCAAAGTCAAGTGACCTGTGCATTCTGCTCTGATGGCCATCCCAGTCATCTGTGTGCCCACCCAGTGCCACCCCTTGCCGTGGGCAGGGACACCTCCCACTGGATCAGAGGGCTCCAAGCCCCATCCAGCCTGGCCTTCAACACCTCCAGGAATTGGGGGACTTCCCACCTCCTTGTTCAGTCCGTTGTGATGTTCCATCCTGGGCTCTTCCTAGTTAGATGCACGTTAACTGCTTTAGTCACCCCTCTTTGGCCTTTCCTTGGCTTCATGGCATTGTGGATGTGTGTCTTTTGGTTTGGGCTCGGAGAAGCACATGGAATGTTTTGGGGAGGGTGGATAGTGAGCAGTTGTTCCTTATCTCTTGGCAGGAGAAGGTGGAGGCTCACGGCTCTGACAGGAGGAGGGAGGTTCGGCAAATCCAGACAGGGGGATCGTTGGGCTGTGGCCTTCACACTTGGGAATGTTAAAAGTTCCTGGGTGGTCAAGGGATTCTATTGTTTCTTCACGGCTTTCATGGCTTTGGCTCAGAAAGTCTTGGCATTGCAAACTTGTGGAACATGAAGTTCTTGGGATGTTTCCCTGCGTGCTTGCTCTGTTCTTGTGTTCTTCCCTACGCACCTGCATTGGGTTCCCTTTGGAGCCGTGGTGCTGCCTTGGCCCAGGAGCATGCTGATATTTCTTTAGTGAAACTTAAAGTAATTAAGGCTAAAGGGAAGCATATTTTTCTAATTATCTGAGTTATTCTTATGACTTGAGTCCAACAAACTTAGAATCACGGAATGACTAAGGTTGGAAAATCCCTCCAAGCTCATCCAGTCCACCCATCAGCCCACCCCACCGTGACCACCAAACCCTGTCCCCAGGTGCCACGGCCACAGGGGTTTTAAACCCTTCCAGGGATGGGGACTCCCCCATTGCCCTGGGAGCCTCTGCCAGGGCTTCACAACTCTTTCCAATTGTTCCTGATGTCCAATCTGACCCTGCCCTGGCGCAACTTGAGGCCATTTCCTCTCATCCCATCCCTTGTTCCTTGGGAGCAGAGCCCAACACCCCCCCCCAGGAGCTGCAGAGAGCAATGAGGTCTCCCCTCAGCCTCCTCTTCTCCAGCCCAAACCCCCCCAGGGCCCTCAGCCGCTCCCACAACCCCTGTTCTCCAGACCCTTCTCCAGATGCACTCCAGCCCCTCCAGGGCTTTCTTGGAGTGAGGGGCCCAAAACCGAGGCCAGGATTAAAGGTGCAGCCCATCCCTGGAGGTGTTCAAGACCAGGCTGGATGGGGCTTGGAGCCCCCTGATCTGGTGGGAGGTGTCCCTGCCCGTGGCAGGGGGTTGGACTGGATGGATTTGAGGTCCCTTCCCACTTGAACCATTCCATGGCTGCACGAGCCCCTTGGAGCCCATCTGCTGTGGGGTTGAGACTGATTACTGGCACAGCAACTGGTTTTCCTCAAGACACTGTTCATGGTTTGTGTGATGAGAAAATACAAAGAGCAGCAGTTCCCAAACCCCTTTTCACTTGGGGTAATGAGTGAGGAGAGCTGGAACTTGGAGGAGAGCAGAAGGAATCGCGTGGGCAGAACTTCCCAGTGCCCAGCTCCTTGCTCGGCTGCTTCAGCCACACCGTTTGTGTGTATCCTTTTAACATAATAATATGAATTTATTCCAAGAAGCTGGAACACATGTGAACCCTTACATGTCTGCAGGAACGCCAGGGAGGTTTTATCCTTTATAAAATCCCCAAAGCGTGTTTGTTCTGAGGCTGGTTTTCTAAAGTGGGGAAATAAATAAGGACCTAAAGATACTTGGCGATGCCTTTCTGGTGCCGTACACGTTGTGGATAGGGAAGGAAGAGGCTTGGGTGGCTTCAGACATGAAGATGTGTTGTGAAGTCTTTCCCAGAGAGTAATTAAGAGGCAGTTAATGAGGGGGGTTGTTAATCAGAGCAGGGACCGGGTGCCAAGGCACGACTTGCGCCTCCTCCGTTGACATTTACGCCTGATGAGATCTGTCCTGCCGTGATGCACGAGGGGGAGACTTCCGTGGCGTTGGATTTGGGGGGAAGTGCAGAATAATTGTGTATTTTTTGCCTTTTTTAAAGACATTTAAAAACCGTATCTAATTTGTTGGTGAATCTGGTAACAAAACATAATACAAGGGAGTAATTTTAAGTGAGATTTTACACCAATTTCAGTCGCTGGAGTGGACTGAAATTAAGGTATCAAACAGTCTTTGTGCCCCTCACTGTGGGGTGTGAGTGCTGGCTCTCCTTTAGTCTGGGTTCCTGAGAAAAGGAGGCTCCTCTGACCAAACCGTGGCTTTTTTGTCTTTCCACCCTCATTACATTAAAGATCTTTACCTCTCTGACAAATGTATTTCAACCTGTGCATTGGTTTTGCAAGTGAGGTGAATTCTCACAGGTTTGGTTTAAAGATGACACAACCTCCCAGCGCCACATCCCCACGAAGCCTAGGCAGGGAGGGGGAGCATCAGTCACAGAACTTTGGAATGGATTGGGTGGGAAGGGACCTCAAAGCCCACCCAGCCCATGGCAGGGACACCTCCCACTGGATCAGGGGGCTCCAAGCCCCATCCAACCTGGCCTTCAACACCTCCAGGGATAGGGCAGCCACCACTGCTCTGGGCAACCTGGGCCAGGGCCTCCCCACCCTCACACCAAAACATTTATCCTCAAGATCTCATCTCAATGTCCCCTCCTGCAGCTCCAAACCCTTCCCCTCATCCTGTCCCTGCACTCCCTGATCCAGGGCCCCTCCCCAGCTTTCCTGGAGCCCCTTTTAGTCCTGGGAGGCTGCTCTACGGTCTCTGCAGAGCCTTCTCCTCTCTGGGCTGAACATCTCCAGCAGGAATGGGGTTTACCTTCCCCTTTTGGACACCCAGGTGTCTGATGAGCAGATCCGCAGAGCTCCATGCTGTGCTGGCTCAGCTGCTCACAGACAGATCTTGCCTGGTTTGTGCTTTGCAGAGAAGATCTTGTGCAGAAAGGATTTCTGCACAGGATGGTGCTGGTAGTGCTGTGTGTTTACACAGCTCTGCGTTTTCCACACGAGATAAGTGGCTAAAACAAATTCATGTTTTCTGCACTATGCACCATTTGAAAAGGTTTTAACCAGTCTGAAGTGTAGCTCTGTTACAGAACATGATTGGTATGAAGAGGTGTCTGTCTCTCTGCTGCCCTTTTCATTTACCAAGCAGAATCAGAGCCTTTCAAGTTGAGGGGTAAAATGATGTTGTTCACGTAAGTTGCTCTTGTAACAGAAAATCCAGCACCAACAGTGTTTGCTGTTTCTGTCTCCAGAATGATTGAGGAGAGTGGGAAGAGGAGGAGGACAATGGCAGAGAAGAGGCAGCTGTTCATGGAGATGAGTAAGTAAGACATTTGAAGGCATCGTGTCACTTGCTCTTTACTGGTCGCATCGTGTCACTTGCTCTTTGCTGGTTGCATCACTTCAGTGGTTCTACCTGATCATTTCCATCTGGGGAAATACATCCTGAGTGCTGGTCGGGGGGAGAATTCCAGAAGTGGGGCTTTCAGTACTGAGTATTCCAAGGCTCCTTTTTTAAGGAAAACTCGCATTTCATGCAGTTGGCAATGTCTAAAATCTGTGCCCAACCAGACAGATCAGCTTTTATAAAATATTGCCCCACTGTGCAGTTTGGGTTTGATGTGAGTTTTGTGCAGGACCTGTCTCTGAAAGAGGGGCTGTGATTGCTGCTGGAAATCAAGTCCCTGCCCAGAGATGATGTTGATTAGAGGAATGAGAGAGAGCCTTTTAAAAGAAGACCTGCAGTTAGACATAAAATATAGTGTGTTTGCATGTCATCCCGTTATTTGCCTTTCCTGGAGGAACCCGAGTGAAGCTCCTCATCAAGGCCACACGTCCTGTAATTCCAGTGACAGAGCTGTCTTAAAACAAACAGTGTTCACTGCTGTTCTGTTGGAGGAATTGCCAAAGAGCATTTTTACTGTGGTTGTGAGGAGGCATCTTGTAATTTTGGGAACAATTGCATTCCTGGCTAATTTAAATCTGCTTCCTCTCATGTGAGAGCGACCTCAGGCAGTGTTTCTCCCCATTCTGAGCTTGCTTTGCCTTGGAGTTTATAGCTGTGTCTCTGGCACGAGCCAATTCCTGCAGGACCATCGCTGTGCACCTCCTCTCCTGCTCTAAGAACCATGGAACCACTAAGATTGGAAAAGCCCTCCAAGCTCATCCAATTCAACCGTCAGCCCAACGTCACTATGTCGACAGAACCATGTCCCCAAGCACCACATCCACATGTTTTTTGATCCCCTCCAGGGATGGGGACTCCACCACCTCCCTGGGAGCCTCTGCCAGGGACTCACTTTTCTCTCTTCTCTGCCTCTCTGCAGTTTTACTTGAGCGAAGGCGGCTGAAATGGGTGGGAAGTCCTGGATGGAATCACATTGAGACCTTGTCGAACGGCAACAGTGCTTCTTCTCTGGAAGCGCCTTGGTTGGTGCACTGGAATATCGTAGGATAGCATCATAGACTCATCTGGTTGGAAAAGACCTCAGAGAATATCAAGTACAATCATCCCTGTCCCCTTACTAAACCCTGTCCCTAAAAACTCATCCACCTGGCTTTTGAACCCCTCCAGGGATGGGGACTCCACCACCTCCCTGGGAGCCTCTCACAGGGCCTGAGAACCCTTTCAGTGAAGGAATTGTTTCTGATGTCCAATCTGACCCTGCCCTGGCATAACTTGAGGCCATTCCCTCTCATCCCATCCCTTGGGAGCAGAGCCCAACCCCCCCGGCTCCACCCTCCTCTCCAGGAGCTGCAGAGAGCCAGGAGGTCTCCCCTCAGCCTCCTCTTCTCCAGCCCAAACCCCCCCCAGGGCCCTCAGCCGCTCCCACAGCCCCTGTTCTCCAGACCCTTCCCCAGCTCCGCTCCCTTCTCCAGACGCGCTCCAGCCCCTCCAGGGCTTTCTTGGAGGGAGGGGCCCAACCGTGAGCCCAGGATTGGAGGTGTGGCCTCTGCAATGCTGAGCGCAGGTCTCCAGGCAGCTTAGAAGAATGACCTCGTGGGGGGTCTTGAGGTGAAGTGACACAAGAAGCCAGGAACAGAAAACAGCTTTTTGTTTGTTTTTGCCTGTAGCTGGGAAATGGCCTTTTCTGTGTCTGTATAGACACACATGTATATTTTATATACATTCAATACATCTGTTTTATATAAACAGAGTATTTTGTGAAGGCTCGTGGTCTGTGGAAGTGGTTTTGAAAGACAGAAATGTGCCCCTGGATGGAGAGTTCTGACATTGCACTGAGAACCCAAATCGAGCTGGTTGGTTGTAGCCTGGGTCTGAATATCCCACTTACGTTACCTGAGCAAGAGCTTTCCTGAACTGTCCCTGAGGCTCATTTTCTACAGATAATGCTGAGAAACAATCCCATGAGTGTGTTAGAACAGAATGAGCCGTTGGGCAGAACTCTCCAAATCCATTGGCTGCTCCAGTGCCACTCCTGGTGGGCTGTCCCGGGGATCCTTGGATCAGGGAGCTTCTCAGCCTCCTCCAGGTGTCTTTTTACCTCGTGTTCCAGGCCAGTGAAGAACAGAAACAGTCCTTTTGTGCCTCTTTCAAGACACAGTTCATGAGTCTCTGAGAAGCAGCATATGTTTTGGTGTTGTATTTGTGGAATTGCCATGGAATGTCGAAAAGCCAGGAGTTCTCTTTGGGTCTGTGGGTGCCTCACAAAGGCAAAGCCATTTGCAAGTTGCTTCTGAATTCGCAATGTAGGAGGGAATAAGTTCTTACCCTTGAGCAAGACCTCCCGAGGGAGCGACCAGATGCCTCTTCAGGAGGACATGGGTTTGTTTTTTGTTTTTGAGTATCTTCTAGAAGTCTGGATCCCATGGGTCCCAGTTATCCCAGTTCCTCTGTTCTCCGCTTGTCCAGGCTCTGGCTTTTGAGAGAAGCGTGAAGGCTGCTGCAGATCCACATTCGTCTGCTCCCCTGGAATCCAGGGGATGCAGGAGGCCATGTGTATCCCTGCCATTGCCCATGAGTGGCTGGAAAAACAATCCTGCACCTCAGGGGCTGTGTTGGTTGTAGGACGGATCTGCTTGTGCTGTTGGAATGGGACCCAGTTAAAAGGCATTTGGGGGTTATGATCCATGGGATTGACAAGGGCACCCTTAGTAAATTTGAGGATGGCATTGAGCTGAGTGGAAGTGTTGCAGAGGGACCTGGCCAGGCTGGATCCATGGGCTGGAGGGCAGGAAGGGGCTGCAGAGGGACCTGGCCAGGCTGGATCCATGGGCTGGAGGGCAGGAAGGGGCTGCAGAGGGACTTGGCCAGGCTGGATCCATGGGCTGGAGGGCAGGAAGGGGCTGCAGAGGGACCTGGCCAGGCTGGATCCATGGGCTGGAGGGCAGGAAGGGGCTGCAGAGGGACCTGGAGAACCTGGATCCATGGGCTGGAGGGCAGGAAGGGTCTGCAGAGGGACCTGGCCAGGCTGGATCCATGGGCCAAGGCCAACGGGATGGGGTCCAACCAGGCCAAGTGTGGGGTCCTGCCCTTGGGTCCCAGCACCCCCTGCAGCTCCAGGCTTGGGGAAGAGGGGCTGGAAAGGTGCCCCAAGGCAAAGGCCCTGGGGGTGCTGCTGGACAGCGGCTGAACAGGAGGCAGCAGTGGCCCAGGGGGGCAAGAAGGCCCCCAGCACCCTGGCTTGGCTCAGCCCTGGGGTGGCAGCAGGAGCAGGGCAGGGATGGTCCCCCTGCACTCAGCACCTCCAATGCTGGGCTCAGGGTTGGGCCCCTCCCTCCAAGAAAGCCCTGGAGGGGCTGGAGCGCGTCTGGAGAAGGGAGCGGAGCTGGGGAAGGGTCTGGAGAACAGGGGCTGTGGGAGCGGCTGAGGGCCCTGGGGGGGTTTGGGCTGGAGAAGAGGAGGCTGAGGGGAGACCTCCTGGCTCTCTGCAGCTCCTGGAGAGGAGGGTGGAGCCAGGGGGGGTTGGGCTCTGCTCCCAAGGGATGGGATGAGAGGAAATGACCTCAGGTTGCCCCAGGGCAGGGTCAGGTTGGACATCAGGGACAATTCCTTCACTGAAAGGGTTCTCAGGCCCTGTGAGAGGCTCCCAGGGAGGTGGTGGAGTCCCCATCCCTGGAGAGGTTCAAAAGCGAGGTGGATGGATTTTTAGGGACAGGGTTTAGTAAGGGGAGAGGGCAGTTGGACTTGATGGTCTCAGAGGTCTTTTTCAACCAGAGCATTCTATTATTGTATGACAACACTTTTCTTGTTGGCTGCTTCCAAATCAGGGATGATCAATGCTGGCCTTTATCCAGTGTAATTTATTGTCCCCACGTCATTTATTGCCTGGTGTGATCATTCGAGGAGGTGCCCAGGTCTGTTGGGGACAGGGTTAACAGTGGTTTTGGAAGCTGCTCAGGTTTGTAACATTCACAGTCACTGCTGGGACCGGTGCCCAGGGACAGAGTACAGTGTTCAGTGTTCCGAGGTGCAGGATTGGTTGGAGATGCAGCACTCGCACATCTGGAAGCAGGAGGCTGTTCGTGAAGAGAAGGTGTTTTTCCATCTCTGCTTTTCCTTCTGCTCTTCCCTGATGTGGATCTGTCTGGAGACCAGAGCTTGCTCTTGGTGGGGCTGCAGTGCAGGCGTGGGGAGCAGTATTGACCCCCTTTCCTTGTCACTTCCCCTTGGTGTCCGTCTTCCAACATGGGTGCAATCCTCTTCCTCACCCACTGACAACTCAATTCAGAGAATGAGTTGGAAGGGACCCAAAGAGATCATGGAGTCCAACTCCTGTCCCTACACGGGACACTCCCAACATTCACACTGTGGGGCTGAGGGTGTTGGTCAGATTCTTCTTGAACTTCAGTTCCTGCTTCCCTTTGAGGTGCTCATCTCAGTCCCAAAGTCATAGAATCATAGAATCTTCTGGTTGGAAGAGACCTCTAAGATCATCAAGTCCAACCGCACCCTTTATCCGCTAAACCATGTCCCTCAAAAACTCATCTATCCTTTTTTTAAAAACCTCCAGGGATGGTGATTCAACCACCTCCCTGGGCAGCTGTGCCTGTGCCTGACCACCCTTTCAGAAAAGGAAATTCTTCCTAATACCCAGTCTGACCCTCCCCTGGCACAACTTATGGCCATTTCCCCTTGTCCCATCCCCTGTCACTTGGGAGAAGAGATTGACACTCCCTCTGCCACAGCCTCCTCTCTGGCAGCCGTAGACAGCGATGAGGTCTCCCCTCAGCCTCCTCTTCTCCAAACTGAACAACCCCAGGGCCCTCAGCTGTTCCCTGTAGGCCTTGTTCTCCAGCTCCTTCACCAGCCTCGTCGCCCTTCTCTGGACGCGCTCGAATGGCTCAATATCCTTTTTGTACTGAGGGGCCCAGAACTGATCCCAGTACTCAAGGTGTGGCCTCACCAGTGCCGAGTACAGGGACACAATCACCTCCTTTGTCCTGTTGGTCACACGGTTTTTGATACAGGCCAAGATACCATTGGCCTTCTTGGCCACCTGGGCACACTGCTGGCTCATACTCATCCTGTTGTCGATCAGCACCCCCAGATCCCTCTCCTCCAGGCAGCTCTCCAACCACTCTTCCCCAAGCCTGGAACGCTGCATGGGGTTGGTTTGTGACACTGAAAACCGCTCTGGTACGAGGTACCTGAAGAATATCTTCGTTGCTGTCTGTGTTGAAGGTGATGCGCGTGAAGCAACACTTGTGCCATTTCTGAAGTAACTATCCCCAATCTGCTGAATGTTCTAGAGGAAAGACAAAACACCTCCTTTTTTTTTCTTTGTAGGAGCACAGAATTTTGATGTCATCAGACTTTCCACATATCGAACAGCCTGCAAACTGCGCTTTGTGCAGAAACGATGTAATCGTGAGTTGCAATTACTCTTTATCTTCAAAAATTGGCTTGTGCACGATTGTTTTTAATGTTCTACCCCTGTGAATCTGAAGTACAACAAGAGAGAGCAAACATTTTATCAGACAGTAGTAGTTGTCACTTAAACTAAACAGAGATTAAAAGGTAATTAGAAAGAGGCAGCAGTCTTTGTCTGATGCTCTCTAATATCTTCAGGTTTATTATTTGTTTTTAATATTTAAATGTATCAACCAACTGGGCACATCTCAGTTGCCCCAGGTGTTGGATGCAGGCAGTCTTGAGCTGTTGGAGCTCCTGTTTCCACCACGGTGTCCTGCAAAACACCTGCAGCCAGGGACAGGTACCTGCTGGGTGATGACACAGGCACTGGTATGGAAGGGGATAGGTCTGATTGTGGTGACATTGACATGAGTGGGATGGAGGAGCTGTGAAGAAGTCTGGTAAGTTCATGCCACTGGGCAGATTTTCCTGTCCCCCTGGGGTTGGGTCAGGTTTTCCCACTCTACACTGGTTGGCACAGGCATTTTCCCAGTTCCCTTCCATAGTCCTTGCCCCCAGGACACCTCACCAAGGGAAAGGTTTGTCCAAGGGTGAGCAGAGAATTCTCTTTGTATTCTGCTGCTGGTGTTGAGTTGGACAGAGCAGAAAGCAGAGCAGGGTCATAGAATCATGGAATCATCTGGTTGGAAAAGACCTCTGAGATCATCCAATCCAACTGTCCCTGTCCCCTTCCTGAACTCTGTCCCTAAGAAACTCATCCACCTGCCTTTTAAACCCCTCCAGGGGTGGGGACTCCACCACCTCCCTGGGCAGGAGGAGGTCCCTCCTCCCAGTGAGGTGGAATTGCTGTGTGGTGGGAGAGGGCAGGAGAACAGCAGAGGAAATCCCATGGAAGTCCTGTGTGACCACACACTGCCCCTTTTAGCTGTCCCGGGGTGGGTTTGTGTCCTGGGGCTGTTGCAGCAGCACCTGCAGCACCTTTGCTCTGAGGGATACCTGACAGCTTTTTCATTCTTGGAAAGGGTGTTGGTTCTTGTCTGTAATTCACATTTCTGAATTAAAAACCTGTCTCCATCAGCGGGGCCGGTAAGGAAATGCTGATGGTGGCACCTGCACACCATGGGCTCCGTTCCCTGATGCCATGTGCAGCCCTTGAGTCCCCTTTCCTATATGTGTCCAGATAGAAGAGACTGCACATGTGTAAGCTTTGGAGCGCCCCGTGATCCAGGGACATTTCCTTGGTGGGAACAGGGGGCTTGGCCTGTACCTTTGGGTGGCCCTTGTGTGAGAAATACAACGATGAGCTTCATGTCAGAGATGCTAAAGATCACACTCTTGCTTCAGACCCATTTTTATGAGTTAAGGAAGATAACAATGTAGTTATCTATCCAGGTTGGATGGGTCTTGGAGCCCCCTGATCCAGTGGGAGGTGTCCCAGCCCATGGCAGGAGGTGAAACTGGGTGGGCTTTGAGGTCCCTTCCAACCCATTCCATGATTCTGTGAAGTAGTGAGGTTGGCACACGAGCCTGTCCTTTGTAAGAGCTGGGTCAGGTTTATTTCTGGCTGACAGGTTGCTGTTGGTCCACAGTTGTCTTCTCCCTCCGTCCCACGCACCCTGTGAGCTTTGAAGCCTGTTAACTCCTTATTTAATGTGGCTCTGCAAATCGTTTACTGTGGCTTTGGAAAACTGTTCCCCTACATTGTTCACACCTCTTAGATAGGGGCTAAATGAGGCAGTGATTTAAGGAGATGCTTTGGGGTTCTGGGCCTGTGCTTACACAGAACTATGCCCTGGACTTGGCAACTGGATCAACTGGAACCAGTCCTGGTTTGACTGGAACATCGAGTTCCTCCTTCAGGACTGAACTCCTGGTCAGCATGAGGGTGTTTGAAACCATTGCAGCCAGTTTGTGGTGGGTTTGGAATGTGGTGAAGGTCTTTCCCAAGTGGAAACACCCCTGTTAAAATGTGCTGTGTGGTGATGGAGACAGCGTTTCTCCTTCAGGTGGCCTTTCTGTCAGAGCACCCAGAGGTTGGAGGGTGGGAGAAAACCCCTGTGAGATGTCTGGGTGCTGCTCTGACTCTTTAAACCAGCGAACACAAGCTACGAGTGTGCATTTCAGGAATCTGCCTCTTGCTCTGGGTGCCAATAAGTGACTTTTCATTCCAAACCCAAAGCTAACACACTGCTCAGAACAAATCCAAAGTTTGTGTGCGTTGCAGAACAGGAATTTAGTTGTTTTTCCCTTTATTTTCAGTTCATCTCGTTGATATCTGGAATATGATTGAAGCCTTCCGAGACAACGGCCTTAACACTTTGGATCATAACACAGAGATCAACGTCTCTCGCCTAGAAACAATCATTTCATCCATCTACTACCAGCTAAACAAACGCCTGCCTTCTACTCACCAGATCAGCGTAGAGCAGTCCATCAGCCTCCTCCTGAACTTCATGATAGCGGCGTACGACGGGTCAGTACCTCCTCCTTGTGTCCACAAACCAGCATTCTCTCTGAGGATGAACACCACCAACTGCAGGGCCCGGCACCCTCTGCATGTGCTCAGGGTCACGACGCTGTGTTGTGCACACACACGTATTTGATGTCGTGGCAGCACCTGCAGAAAGCTGTGTTGCCGCGGCAGCACCGCTTCCTCATACAAAATCACATTCCTGAGGGTGAGCTGGTGCCTTCTGGAGCTTGTGGGCTTCTGTGAGTCTTGGGAGCTGAAGGAGAAGTGAAGTGTGTTCTGCAGGCTGTGGTGGAACACGACCTTAACCTCGTGGTGCTGTGGCACTGGTTTGACAGGTGGAAGTGCTTCATTGAATCTCCATCAACAAGGCCTTCTTATAACGCTGCCGCGTGCTGGCAGTCGGTTTGGGTGCTGTTCAACAGGCCATGACCCCAATAAGTCTAATTCTCCTGTCCTGGCTGGAAGCAGCCTGATTCCACAGTCAGGGCACTGTCTGGGTGCTTCCTGTGCCTGGTTGTAGAAGTTCCTTTCACAGCCTCTCTGCTAAATCTTCTCGAGTAGATTTGTCTGAGGGCTCTTTGAGTAGAAACCGCAAATCATTATTCCTTGGGTTTGGCTTGGAAGGGACCTCAAGGCCCATCCAGTTCCACCCCCTTGCATGAGCAGGGACACCTCCAAACACATCAGGTTGCTCCAAGCCCCATCCAACCTGGCCTTCCACACCTCCAGGGATGGGGCAGCCACCACTGCTGTGGGCAACCTGGGCCAGGGCCTCCCCACCCTCTCAGGAGATCCCAAGATCTCATCTCGATCTCCCCTCTTTCTTGGCCTGGGAAAGGTTGGGAGTCTTTCCCTCACCACGATGAATGTGTCACCAGAAGGTATTGGTGTAACCGCTGTAAGAAAACATTGTTTGGTCCCCTCCTGGTGTCTCCTCTGGTTGCTCATCTGTGGCTGACACAGACCTTGTTGCAGCCTCAACATTGTAAGCTGGTGTTCACTTCAAATAATGTTATTGACTCTTTCTCAAGTGCTGGACCCCTGAGGGCAAGTGTTAAACCTGCATCTGCTGAGAAGCTTCTAGACACTCTAGGAGGGCCACAAAGTTGGGGAAGGGTTTCAAGGGGAAGCCGTAGGAGGAGCAGCTGAAATCACTGGGTCTGTTCAGCTGGAGGAGACTGAGGAGGGATCTCATTGTGCTCTGCAGCTTCCTCACCCGGAGAGGAGGAGCAGGCACTGAGCTCTGCTCTCTGGTGACCAAGGACAGGAGTCCAGGGAAGGGCAGGAAGATGGGCCAGGGCAGGGTTGGGTTGGCCATCAGGAAGAGGTTCTTCCCCCAGAGCAGAGGGTGCTGGAGCCCTGGAACAGCTCCCCAGGGAAGCAGTCCCAGCCTGACAATATTTCAGAAGGGTTTGGCCAAGGCCCTCAGCCCCACGGGGTGACTGTTGGGGTTGTCCTGTGCAGGGACAGGAGATGGACTGGATTGGCCTTGTGGGTCCTTTCCAACTCAGGGCACTCTATGATTCTAGATCTCTCCAAATGCTTGTTGCATGTTTTCCCCATCATCCTGTTTCCCATAGACATTTAATTACAGTTACCTGAGTGGGTTTTAATTAATTTTCTCTTTCGATACGTGACTCTGACTTTCTCTGTTTATCAGTCTGTGCCACCATTGCTGTTACTGGGAAGCACAGTGGTTCAGTGGATCTGAGGCACTGGGGAGGCCACACCTCCAATCCTAGGCTCAGGGTTGGGCCCCTCCCTCCCAGAAAGCCCTGGAGGGGCTGGAGCGCGTCTGGAGAAGGGTCTGGAGAACAGGGGCTGTGGGAGCGGCTGAGGGCCCTGGGGGGGTTTGGGCTGGAGAAGAGGAGGCTGAGGGGAGACCTCCTGGCTCTCTGCAGCTCCTGGAGAGGAGGGTGGAGCCAGGGGGGGTTGGGCTCTGCTCCCAAGGAACAAGGGATGGGATGAGAGGAAATGGCCTCGAGTTGTACCTGGGCAGGGTCAGGTTGGGTGTTTACAGGAATTTCTTTACTGAAGGGGTTGTCAAGCGTTGGAAGAGGCTGAGTTGGGAGGTGGCTGAGTTTCCATCCCTGGAGGGGTTTGAAGGATGGTTGGATGAGTTTCTCAGGGATATGGTTCAGGTAGTGGACAGGTAGCATTGGACTCAATGATCTCAAAAGTCTCTTCTAACCAAGCAATTCCATGATTCTCTGATCTCTGCCAATGGGTTACCCAGAGTCCCAGCAGCTTTTCCCCACCTTTCACGTTTCTTTTCCCCAGTGCAGCACTAAACCAGTGTTCAACGAACTTCACGGTAGCACTGGGTTTACACTGAGGTGGCCACACTGTGGCTGCCTGATTTCCTATATTGGAAGTGCTCCGATTCCTGACTTTAGTGCTACCAGAGACAGAAATTCCGGAGTCCGGAGGAGGATTTGTGCCCCCCACAGCAGCGCCATGCTGGGAAAAACCGCTCCTGGTGTCCCCTGTGCTGGGCTGTGACACAACCACCCTGCTCTGTGGTGCTGGTGATGTACTGCCTGCATCCTCTCATCCCCGTCTGTCCTTCTGGTATCAGGAATAGCACAGGAATAATTCTGTGTCCCACAGGGCTGACTGGGCTTTGTCATCTTCTCCGTAGAGATGAACTCAGCTTCCCTTGCTGATATTAGGAAATGATTCCCCGAGTGCCCATCTGTTCTGAGAGCAGAGCAGCTCTGGGAGAGGAGAACGAGGCATTGCTGACGTTATTCCCATTCCATGCGACTCGTTCAGGCTGTCACAGCTTCTCCTTGGCTGCCACTTACTGAGGGGGATTATTCCTAGGCTGCAACCTGTGTTGGAGCATCAGAGTTGAAATCGAGGAGTAACAAAACAGCCAAGGGTGTCCTGGGCTGCACCCAAAGAGTGGGAGCAGAGGGGAGGGAGGGGATTCTGCCCCTCTGCTGCGCTCTGGGGAGACCCCACCTGGAGCCCTGGGGCCACCTCTGGAGTCCTGAGCACAGGAAGGACCTGGAGCTGTTGGAGCGAGTCCAGAGGAGGCCACGGAGATGATCCAAGGGCTGGAGAACCTCTGCTGTGAGGACAGGGTGGGAGAGTTGAGGTTGTCCAGCCTGGAGAAGAGAAGGCTGTGGGGAGACCTTAGAGCAGCCTCCCAGGACTGAAAGAGGCTCCAGGAAAGCTGGAGAGGGGCTCTGGATCAGGGAGTGCAGGGACAGGATGAGGGGAAGGGTTTGGAGCTGAAAGAGGGGAGATTGAGATGAGATCTTGGGGAGAAATGTTTTGCTGTGAAGGTGTGTTTAACAAATGGATTCTCTCTCTAAAATAAACAAGATCAAACACTGGGTGAAAATGATAGAGACTGTGTCTGCTCAGTAAAAGTTACATTTTGGATTAATGAGAGTAGGATTTGAGGAAGTAACAGGACACGAGCAGCTCAGCACAAACCTGGGATGGAAAAGGAGTGTTGTTTCTGGAATTAGCAAGGTAATACTCAAACACATTAGGGAAGTGGCAATGGAAAAGTGGAAAATGCAATTAACCACTGGGATTAAATGTGATGGGAATCAATAAACTTCAGATATTTTCAGACAAAGACATGGATATTGTTCTGGAAGTTGGTAGGAAGGCCCTGACCCAGGTTTGCCAGAGCAGTGGTGGCTGCCCCATCCCCGGAGGTGTTGAAGGCCAGGTTGGATGGGGCTTGGAGCCCCCTGATCCAGTGGGAGGTGTCCCTGCCCATGGCAAGGGGTGGCACTGGAGGGGCTTTGAGGTCCCTTCCAACCAAACCCGTTTCATGATTCTATGATTCTATAAACTTCAAGAAGCTCACAAAGTGCATTTGAGACAAAAAGTAGGATGTTTTGCTGTCTGGAAATGTATTTTATGAGGGAAAATATCCTATAACATCAGTTTTTAATTGGGTTTGTTCTGAGAGGAACAAAGGGTGGCTTTTTCATCTCTACATTGCTTCTAATTCTGCAAGAAAGTTTGATTTATTGTGAAACTTTTCCTCTCTACTAACACAGCTGAGATTATCCCTGTTTTAATGTTCCTTTAAATTGCTTTGGCCCATCTCGGTAGCTAATGGAGGGCATTTACGCTTCTCCTTCCTAAGCCTCAAGTATTTTTATTGCTCACCCTTCTCTTCAGTAATTACTCTTCGTGTGGCTCTTTCCACAGCGAGGGCCACGGGAAGCTGACGGTGTTTTCTGTGAAAGCCATGTTAGCGACGATGTGCGGGGGGAAGATACTGGACAAGCTGAGATGTAAGTGCTGCCGACCAGATCACACTGTTGGACGAGTTACTGTGTTCCCCTTTTTGGCCATGTGTGTTTTATTTTATGAAGTGATGAAAGCTGAGGTTTGTGCCAGCTTGGAGAGCTTTGTACAGGGAGGGAGGTGGCTGGGGCGATGTCTGTGCTGCACCTGCTGGCCCTGGAGCTCAGCGGCTTGGTTACTGCACAGACAGCAGAATCCTGGAATCGTAGGACAAGATGTGTTATGGAACTTCTCCCTCAGCTTTAGATCTGGCTTTGTTGTGGGAAAAGGTGCTCAGCCTCTTGGAGATAATTTTGTTTCATAGAGTCATGGAATCATGGAATGGTTTGGGTTGGGAGAGACATCAAAGCCCACCCGGTTCCACCCCCTGCCATGGGGACACCTCCCACTGGATCAGGGGGCTCCAAGCCCCATCCAACCTGGCCTTCAATACCTCCATTGGGCAGCCACCACTGCTGTGGGCAACCTGGGCCAGGGCCTCCCCGCCATCACACCAAAACATTTCTCCCCAAGATCTCATCTCTGTATTGTGTTCTGGGCCCTTCACTACAAGAAGGACATTGAGTGCTGGAGCGTGTCCAGAGAGGGGCCATGAGGCTGTGAGGGGGCTGGAGAATAAGCCCTGCGAGGAGAGATTGAGGGAATTGGGCTTGTTTAACTTACAGAAGAGGAGGCTGAGGGGAGACCTCATCACTGTTTACAACTACCTGAAAGGAGGTTGTGACAGGGCGGGTGCTGCTCTCTTCTCGCAAGTGACGAGCGACAGGACAAGAGGGAACGGCCGCAAATTGTGCCAGGGCAGGTTTGGACTGGACATCGGGAAGAATTTCTTCACTGAGAGAGTGGTCAGGGATTGGAACAGATTGCCCAGGGAGGCAATTGCCAAACATCCCTGGAGGTGTTTAAAAGACAGGTAGATGAGTTTCTTAGGGATATGGCTTAGTAGGGAGACAGGCACGGTTCGACTCAATGATCTCAGAGGTCTCTTCCAACCTTATGATTCTAAGGTCTCCCCTGAGCCTTCTCCTCTCCAGGCTGAACAACCCCAACTCTCCCACCCTGTCCTCACACCAGAGGTTCTCCAGCCCTTGGATCATCTCCGTGGCCTCCTCTGGACTCACTCCAACAGCTCCAGGTCCTTCCTGTGCTCAGGACTCCAGAGCTGGACCCAGGGCTCCAGGTGGGGTCTCCCCAGAGCGCAGCAGAGGGGCAGAATCCCCTCCCTCCCCTCTGCTCCCACTCTTTGGGTGCAGCCCAGGACACCCTTGGTTTCTGGGCTGGGAGCGCCCATTGCTGGCTCCTGGGGAGCTTCTCCTCCCCCAGCACCCCAAGGCCTTCTCTCCTGGGCTGATCCCAATCCCATCATCCCCCATCCTCTCTTGATCCCAAGGGCTGCTCTGACCCAGATGCAGGAACTTGCCCTTGTCTTTGTTGAGCCTCATGAGGTTCCCACAGCCCCACTTCTCTCTTCTACACAAATATGTTTGTATATATTTCATTATTTTCTTATCTTTAGTAGCTTCTTCTTTACTCTTACTGTTTCATTAATGCTGGTTTAGTTTCCAACCCACAAGTCTTTCTCTTGTTTCCTTTTCCCTGGGCAGGGCACAGGGGACTGGGACCACATCTGCTCAGTTTTAGCTGCCAGATTGGGCCGGGCTGGGGCTGAACTGTGACAGCTCAGCATCTCTGATATGAAATTAGATCAGATTTCCTCCTCCCCACCCTCTCGGCTGCCGGGCCCGTGTGTGGTGTCCCTTGGGATGGAGGTCCTTGCACCCCCTTTCTGCCCACTCTGCTTCTGCCTCTCCCCTCTAACCCTCTTTCCCATCCTTGGCCCCACTAGGGTCACCAGGAGTTGGGACTTCGTGCCTCTCAGAAGTTGTTTTCTCTCCAGGAGGATTCTCAAAGGGGTTGGATCTGTTTTTAGTTTGAACTTGCAGCTGTGATGTTCCGTAGCTTCCATAATGCCCCTTCCTACCTTCTGCCTTCTTGCTGTTCCAGTTCCTGCACTGGTGGAATCTCCTCTCAATGCGGAGTGAGGTGGGAGGAGGGGAAGAGGAAGGTTTGTGTAGTAACACGATTGAGTTCACTCATTTATAAATCTTATCACTGGCTATCAAGATGAAATGTTATATACAAGAAATTTATTCCCTTTTTTATTCCAATCTGGGGTTTAAATGGGTTGGAATATTCCCTTTCCTGGACCAAACCTGTGTTCACTGGAGGGTTTTGTTGTGTTTCCTTGCAGATATTTTCTCTCAAATATCAGACTCAAACGGGCTGATGATTTTCACCAAGTTTGACCAGTTTTTGAAGGAAGTTCTGAAGCTCCCGACAGCGGTGTTCGAGGGCCCTTCCTTCGGATACACGGAGCACTCCGTACGCACCTGCTTCCCACAACAGGTCAGAGCCCACCTGGGTGGGTGCTGTGTGCTCAGAGTGGTTCTGCCAACGGCCACGGCTGCTGGGTTGGGGTTTGGGTGGGTTTGGAGAGCGAGGGGTGGTGATGGACACTGCGGAACCTCAGCAGGGTCAGGACTCAGAGAATCATCTGGTTGGAAAAGACCTCTGAGATCATTAAGTCCATTTAAAGTGATACACACAGGTCTTAAATAAGGTGGGACACCAGGAAGAGGTTCTTCCCCCCAAAGCAGAGGGCGGTGGAGCCCTGGAACAGCTCCCCAGGGAAGCAGTCCCAGCCTGACAATATTCCAGAAGGGTTTGGCCAAGGCCCTCAGCCCCACGGGGTGAATGTTGGGGTTGTCCTGTGGCACAGGAGTGTGACTGGATGGGCCTGGTGGGTCCCTTCCAACACAGGGCATTCTATGATTCTAAGATAAAAGGTTTTGCACAATTCTCATTTGTCCCCCTCCTTGAAGGGACATTTCTGTGCCCCATCAGACCTTTTGCTTCTCTAAACTACAAAACACAGCATTTTTACCATTCTCCCTTCGATTTTCTTATGGTTTCTCAGTAGCAGCTTCAACAAATCCCTGCCTGGTTTGCACGAAATAAGTGAGTGTTGTACATGGAGGTTGTTTTTGAATCCCTTCCATTGTTGTGCTTCTTGGTACAGGTGTTTTCTCCAAAGTATTTCCATTTCCTGTAATGTTTGGAGCAGATGTTGCTCTAATAGTCCTAAAAGAGCTTTTGGTTTCTTTATAAATTTTAGTTGTAATTTAATCGTTCTGAGAATTTGTTCCTAATTTGAGATAATGTAAATAATATAAATAATCCTTAAATCAACTGTAAACAGGAACCCATGTAATTTAGGCCTAAAATTAAATGTTTAGGTTCTGTGATTCTATGATAATCGTGACCAGACTGGTTTGGGTGGGAAGGGACCTTGCTCTGATTTAATTGAGCAAACAGAATCCCTAATGTGAGCCCAGGTTTGTAGAGGGTGGAGATGGTTTTAATTAATCCCGATGAACCCTCTACCCCAGGGCAGTCCTTTCGTTGATTTGAAACCAGTGAAACAAAGTGGTCCTGGGAATGAGATGAGAGGTTTCATTTCACAGAGTCATAAAATCCTCTGGTTGGAAAAGACCTTTGACATCATCCAGTCCATCCATCCCTGTCCATGACTGAACCAGATCCCTGAGCACCTCATCTCCCCGGCTTTTGAACCCCTCCAGGGATGGGGACTCCACCACCTCTCTGGGAGCCTTTGCCACAGCCTGAGAACCCTTTGGTGAAGGAGTTGCTCCTGATGTCCAATCTGACCCTGCCCTGGCACAACTTGAGGCCATTTCCTCTCATCCCATCCCTTGGGAGCAGAGCCCAACCCCCCCTGGCTCCACCCTCCTCTCCAGGAGCTGCAGAGAGCCAGGAGGTCTCCCCTCAGCCTCCTCTTCTCCAGCCCAAACCCCCCCAGGGCCCTCAGCTGCTCCCACAGCCCCTGTTCTCCAGACCCTTCCCCAGCTCCACTCCCTTCTCCAGACGCGCTCCAGCCCCTCCAGGGCTTTCTTGGAGGGAGGGGCCCAACCCTGAGCCCAGCATTGGAGGTGCTGAGTGCAGGGGGACCATCCCTGCCCTGCTCCTGCTGCCACCCCAGGACTGAGCCAAGCCAGGGTGCTGGGGGCCTTCTTGCCCCCCTGGGCCACTGCTGCCTCCTGTTCAGCCGCTGTCGAGCAGCACCCCCAGGGCCTTTGCCTTGGGGCAGCTTTCCAGCCCCTCTTCCCCAAGCCTGGAGCTGCAGGAGGTGCTGGGACCCAAGGGCAGGACCCAACACTTGGCTCTGTTGAACCAGGCAGGTCCTGGTTCTGGAGCTGCCAAGGGCTGATGAGTTCCTGCTGTCCGAGTGCTGGGAGGGTGGAGGGCAAAGGGGCTGCGGTGCTGTATTCGCCCCACAGCTCTGACTCCTTCTCAGGTCACAGAGGGGATGGTTCAGGCTCGTTGTCCACACAGGAGGGAGTTTGTTTTTGGCAAGAGCTGTGTTCCTCATGATGGCTTCCAGATGTAAGGAGCTACCAGGAACAATCCCTTGTTCCAGGTGCAGCAGGGGCTCCACCAGATGTGAGGGATCCTATCACACTTCTTTGAAGGCTTTTGCTGGCTTGGCTGCCGTCCCAAAATTTGTCACAGAGCTGTTGTATCACCGTGACATTCCCTGCCTGAGTCAGGATCTTCCCCTGGCACAGCCTGGACGATTGTTCCAGAGGGGACTCTGCTTCATCTTGCACTTGTGGAGCCGCGTGGCTGCGGTCTTTCTGCTGAGCTGAGTTCCCCTCGGAGAGGTGGGAACCAGGAGCTTCTGCAGAGTCAAACTGCACCTTGTTCTCTTAACTCAGCAGCACAACCTGGTTGGGGCAGACCTTGCTCACCCAAAAACTTCTTTAAGGCCTGGCTTTGGCTTACTGGCCAGGGTGGCTGAAGGCAAACCGACTGCACCAGCCCAGCAGGGTCAGGGCGTGTGGTTCTTGTTCAGGTGACGCCGATGCCTTTGGTCAGGGCAGGTTGTTCAGTTGGAGAAGAGGAGGCTGAGAGGGGACCTCATTGTGCTCTGCAGCTGTCTCACCCGGGGAGGAGGAGCAGGCACTGAGCTCTGCTCTCTGGTGACCAAGGACAGGAGCCCAGGGAAGGGCAGGAAGATGGGCCAGGAGAGGGTTGGGTTGGACATCAGGAAGAGGTTCTTCCCCCAGAGCAGAGGGTGCTGGAGCCCTGGAGCATGGGAATAACCGTGTGGGCAGTGAAACAGAACTGTCCTGAGTTTTTGGTATTGAAGCAACCGCAGAATCATAAAATAAATCACAGAATGTTTTTGGATTGAAGGGACCTCAAAGCCCAGCCAGTCCCACCCCCTGCCATGGGCAGGGACACCTCCCACTGGATCAGGGGGCTCCAAGCCCCATCCAACCTGGCCTTGAACACCTCCAGGCATGGGGCAGCCATCACTGCTCTGGGCAGCCTGGGCGAGGACCTCTCCTCTCACAGCAAAACATTTCTCCCCAAGATCTCATCTCAGTCTTTCAGCTCCAGATCTTTCCCCTCATCCTGTCCCTGCACTCTCTGATCCAGAGCCCCTCCCCAGCTTTCCTGGAGCCCCTTTCAGTCCTGGGAGGCTGCTCTAAGGTCTCCCCACAGCCTTCTCTTCCCCAGGCTGAACAACCCCAACTCTCCCACTGTGTCCTGTGGGTGGTGCTTCAGCCCTTGGATCATCTCCGTGGCCCTCAGGACCCCTGTGTATTCTTCTCAATACAAGGTCAGCGTTGGTCTGAGCTGGCACTGCACCTCCTGTGGGGCCATCTGGGCCCCCTGAGCTGCTCAGACAAGGTGTGCTCCCAGGAGTGGGTGAGGACAGTTCTTACCGTGGGATGGAGAGCGAGCGAGAGCTGCAGAAGCCTCTCTGCAGAGAAGGGTCTGTTCTCCTGGGGAGCCCTTGCCCCTCCTGACTAGCTCTGCCTCCACGTTTACTGATTTACAGGTTATGTTCTTGGCGCTGGGTCCTGCTACCAGGTTGCCCGATTGCTTTTGCATCACAAATGGGGACTGAGCGATGTTCCTGTGGTTGGGTTCCAAATCCAGTAGGAAAATCAGACCAGCTGCAAGAATGGGCTTTATCTCATCTCCTTCTGCCCCCTCCGTCGTTCCCAGGAGGAGAGGGCTGCCCTTTGCTTTCCTGTCAGCTCAGCTGTTACGGAGATCGCTGGAGCCCACCCGGGATGTGGTGCCCAGAACCCTGCCTTGGCCTTCTTGGTGGATTGGTTGCAAAATAACCCTTCCCGTGAGGGTGGAAACCACCCAGCGCCTGTGTCCCTGCTGCCCTCTTGTGAGTTACAGGGAGGCTGCAGCGCCCTGAACTCACTTTGTCAGCTTGTGAGGGTCTCACTGCTTGAAGGGACCCAGCTTTGCCCTTTGAGGAACCTCTTTGTCCATAGCAGAAAGAAACTCTCCTGCTGGGTGGAGGTTCCTCTGGCACCACGCGTATGGTATGTCCTGAGAGACCTGAGAGTCACGGGGGGTTTGGGTGCTGAAGGGATCCCATGGGCAGGGACACCTCCCACTGGATCAGGGGGCTCCAAGCCCCATCCAACCTGGCCTTCAACACCTCCAGGGATGGGGCAGCCACCACTGCTCTGGGAAACCTGGCCCAGGGCCTCCCCACCCTCACACGAAAACATTTCTCCCCAAGATCTCATCTCAATCTCCCCTCTTCCAGCTCCAAACCCTTCCCCTCATCCTGTCCCTGCCCTCCCTCATCCAGAGCTCCTCCCCAGCTTTCCGTGGGCTCTGTTGTTATTGAGATTTGTTTGAAACCTTCACCTCATTCTCCCCTTGTGCCTTTGTCCTTATTTTGCCTTTTAAAAAACCGTTTACTGTACAGGCCACGTATAATATCAGTTCAAATTACTCCTTATGTGTCTCTGCTTTCCCCAGAGCTGTCTGGACATTTGAAATGCCGTTTTCTACATTGGTAATAACCTTTGCTCAAACTGAACTTCTTTAACTGCAGCTCAGACACCGCTCCTGACCCCCCAGTCCTCCACTTCTTGGAGTTGCCTGTTTGTTTATCATTTATTTTCCTCTGATTCCATCACACCTATACTGACCCTCCCCGGTATTGCTGTTTCCCCGATAGACATTGAAACTCTAAGCAAAGAGGTCATTTTTTTTGGTCTCTTTTTAAGTTATGGAATATTCCTGGTGGACAGACATTGAGTCAGAGAGAGGTTTTAAGGTTGAAGTAGTGTTCGGGATGAAAAACTGAATTTTTTCTTATAATTAATGTCGGTTTCTCTTTTCTTTGCAGAAAAAGATCATGCTAAACATGTTTTTGGACACCTTGATGGCTGATCCACCTCCTCAGTGCCTTGTGTGGCTGCCTCTCATGCACAGACTTGCCCATGTTGAAAATGGTAAATGGAATGTTTTCTTCTTTGGCCCATCTGGTGGGAGCAGGGGGTTCTGTTCCACATCTGTCAGGGCTGTCCTTGCTCACGTAACGAAGCACTCTGTGCCCTCACCACTTGTAGTCCCAGAGCATTTCAGCCCAGACTTCTGCTGGGGTGAGACAGGCTCAGTGCTCCTGGGGTGGGGGCTGATGCTTCATGAAACCAAGGAACCAGGATCACTGGAGGAGCTGTAGCATCGCTGGTAGCAGAAAGTGGAAAAACAAGCAGGAGGAGGACAATATCCTCTAAATGTTCATGTTTATTGCCCAACTTCTTAAAAAAAACACCACTTGAACCATGATTTAACGTTGGCTTTGAAGCGGTGGCTCCCAAAGATCGTGGGATCTATTCAAATCTCTTCCTTGAGGACCGTTTGAGCCTAAGTCCCTACAGAGCTCACCATGAGAGGGGAATGCTGAGCTCCTCGCGCTTCCAGACTTTCCTTTGCTAGAATTCCCTGTTTTTCCTGCCTGTGGAAAGACTTGAGGGGCTGATAACGGATGGAAAACTGAAGAGTAACAGTGAGGAGTGATGGAAGGATCACCTGGCTGAGAAGGCTTTGTGAGTGCAAGGGAGCAAAAAGGTTTCCTGCAGGAGGTTGTGCGAGTGTGTCCAAAGCTTTGGTTGGATTTAGTGGCCAGAAAGAAGATGTCTTTGACTTTGTGCTGCTGCAGACAGGAGGGTGTGGAGGTCTAGGTGTGAAGGTCTAGGTGTGGTGGTTTCTGTGTGGAAGTTGAGGTGTGATTGGCTGTGGAGGTCTGACTGTGAAGATCTGGGTGTGGAGGTTTCTGTGTGAGCTCTAGGAAAAAACAGCTTTTTTCTTCCCCATAACAAACCCTCCCCTCTCCTTTCCTTCTCCGCAGAGTAAAATCCTGTGATCATCCTTCAAAATCAGTGCCTTTTGTTACCTCTTCTTCTGCTTCTTGTATTTATGGGCTTTTCAAGGTGGACGTACGAGGTGACTTTACATAGAGGCTTTATGATAGGCTTTCAAGGTGGATATAAACGTGTACAAGGTGGATCAGCTTCGTCCTTCTAAGGCACAGGTGGATCAGCTCTTGGCTCTGGGCTTTGCCTGGCTGTTCACAGCCACAGCTCAGCTGTCACCAAATCGTGAAATGGTTTGGGTGGGAAGGGACCTCAAAACCCAGCCAGTTCCCACCTGGAACACCTCCCACTGGATCAGGGGGCTCCAAGCCCCATCCAGCCTGGCCTTCAGCACCTCCAGGGATGGGGCAGCCACCACTGCTCTGGGAAACCTGGGCCAGGGCCTCCCCACCCTCACACCAAAACATTTCTCCACAAGATCTCATCTCAATCTCCCCTCTTTCAGCTCCAAACCCTTCCCGTTGTCCTGTCCCTGCACTCCCTGATCCAGAGCCCCTCCCCAGCTTTCCTGGAGCCCCTTTCAGTCCTGGGAGGCTGCTCTAAGGTCTCCCCACAGCCTTCTCTCCAGGCTGAACAACCCCAACTCTCCCACCCTGTCCTCACACCAGAGGTTCTCCAGCCCTTGGATCATCTCCGTGGCCTCCTCTGGCCTCCCTCCAACAGCTCCAGATCCTTCCTGTGCTCAGGACTCCAGAGCTGGACCCAGGGCTCCAGGTGGGGTCTCCCCAGAGCGCAGCAGAGGGGCAGAATCCCCTCCCTCCCCTCTGCTCCCACTCTTTGGATGCAGCCCAGGACACCCCTGGTTTCTGGGCTGGGAACGCCCATTGCCGGCTCCTGGGGAGCTTCTCCTCCCCCAGCACCCCACGGCCTTCTCCCCAGGGCTGCTTTCAGGACCTCTGTCTCTCCATCCAGGCTGCTCCTGTCTCTGCCCTGGAGAGCTTGTGCTCATTTCCTTAGTGTCGTTTCTTTAAGGAACTGGCAGTTCTTAACCCAGTTTTCCTTTGGAATGGTTTCTCCCTGCCAGTCCCCATGAGTGTGCTGACATGAGCCTCGTCTGGACTCGCTCCAGCAGATCCGTGTCCCTCTTCTTTTTTGGGATAGCACAGTTATTTGTACCGGTCTGTGACCACCTGAGCTCCAGACCCACAGCAACACTGACCTCTTTGCTCCTGAATTCACCTCCATCCTGCCATTCTGGTGCCTGTGCCTCCCATTTTGGGATGTGTTGACCATAGGAAGGTGTCTCCGTTACCTCTTTCTCACATTCCTTTCATCTCTTAAACAGAGCAAGTCTGTGGTTGGTTGTCCGTGGTCAGAAGCACATGAAGAAGCATAATTGATGTCATTTCTAGGCTGCTCCTCACGGTGACTCTGCATGTCACGCTCAGTTGAATTTCCCAGTTCTCCGGGTGCTGGGATTTGGAGGTGCTTTGGGTGTCCTTCAGGTGTAGCTGCAGAGGTACAGGAGGCAGCTCACAGTCAGGAAAGAGCGAGAGAGGTTCCTTGGTGAGGGGTGACTCAGGGAAGAGCCCATCGTGGTGCTCTGAAGGTGCCTCCTCTGTGAAGAGCTCTCAGTGACTCCCAGGCAGCGCCGTCTCCTTGGGCAGAAATGAACCCTGGCGCACGGAGTCTTCCTGCTTTCCTCACCCCTCTTTGGGGTTGGCTTTGTTGTGTGTCTTCTTGGTGTTGTTGGCCTGTGTTGGAGACTTCTGGGTCTGAGGGTATCCAGGGAGGGAGAAATGAGAAGGAGAAACACTGAACTCATAAAATGGAGCTGCTGTGTTATCATCGCCTTGAATTTATGGTTAATCTGACCAAAATGACCTGCTCTGCACTCAGAATCCACCACTTGCCCAGAACAAGTTGGGTTGGTTGTTAAGACCCTGGGGGGGTTGGAAGCTCCAATGAAATGTGATGGTCGAGGTTCTCCTGAAGTTCAGTCATGACTTTTCTTTCCCCTCTTTCCTCTTGCCCAAGTCTTCCACCCCGTGGAGTGCTCCTACTGCCGCTGCGAGAGCATGATGGGCTTCCGCTACCGGTGCCAGCAGTGCCACAACTACCAGCTCTGCCAAAACTGCTTCTGGCGCGGCCACGCCAACGGGCCTCACAGCAACCAGCACCAGATGAAGGAGCACTCCTCTTGGGTAACTCCCCTTTGCTTGTCCTGCCCAAACAGCCACCTGATTTGCCCTGAAAGTTAATGTTTTCACAGCGGAACCGCAGAGTGGGACCTTGGGAGGTTTTCGAGGAGCAATAGTGCCTAAATAGTTAATGTGCACTGGGTTTATTACAAGTGGTGTTCATTTGTTGATGTTGTCCTTGTATTCAGAGCTGGTTAAAGCCCACAGTTGCTGCTCTCACATCCTTTCTCCACGACACAGCAGTCCTGGCAGCACCTTGAGGTCAGCCCTATGACCTGACTTATTTGGATGAAAAGCAAGCAGTGATTTGTCAAAAAGCTTTGAAAAGTCCTCATAAACGCTCAGTCCTGCTTTCCACCCACATAAGTTGCTTCATTTTTGACCTCTTTCTAACTATGAAGCGTCAGAGGATCATGGAAGGCTTTGGGTTGGAAGGGACCTCAAAACCCATCCAGTCCCACCCCCTGTCATGGACAGGGACACCTCCCACTGGATCAGGGGGCTCCAAACCCCATCCAACCTGGCCTTCAACACCTCCAGGGATGGGGCAGCCACCACTGCTCTGGGAAACCTGGGCCAGGGCCTCCCCACCCTCATCCTGAACAATTTCTTCCTAATGTCCAATCTAAATCTCCCTCCTTCCAGTTTAAAGACATTTCCCCTTGCCCTGTCCCTGCACCCCCTGATCCAGAGCCCCTCCCCAGCTTTCCTGGAGCCCCTTTCAGTCCTGGGAGGCTGCTCTAAGGTCTCCCCACAGCCTTCTCTTCTCCAGCCTGAAGAACCCCAACTCTCCCACCCTGTCCTCACACCAGAGCTTCTCCAGCCCTTGGATCACCTCCGTGGCCTCCTCTGGACTTGCTCCAATAGTTCCACGTCCTTCTTGTGCTGAGGACTCCAGGACTCCCTTAGTTTGAAACCATCACTCCTTGTCCTGTCCCAACTGCCTTGCTCCAAAGTCTTTCCCCATCTTTCCCTTTTATTACTGGGGCTCTATAGTGGTTTTATCTCTGTAAGTTCAGGTAAAAACCCTTTCTCGAGAGGCTTTGCTGCTCCAACGCGCTGCCTGTTTGGGCCTGTTTAGAGGGAAAACCCTTCCCACACTTCCCAAACCTTTCCTCCTGGGCTGTTCCAAGTTTGCTTTTATTAAGCAGCCTGGAGCTCGGATTCGTTTCGTTACACACCAGAACTGACAATCAAAATGTTCATTTTGGAGGAGTGGAGATCAGTCCTTGTTCGTTTGGTGTGGTTGGGTTTGTTCAATCAGCTGGTTTCTGCAGCAGTGTTGGGCATCTTGGTTTGTTCAGCTGGAGAAGAGGATACTGAGGAGGGAATCTCATTGTGCTCTGCAGCTTCCTCACCTGAGGAGGAGGAGCAGGGGCTGAGCTCTGCTCTCTGGTGACCAAGGACAGGAGCCCAGGGAAGGGCAGGAAGATGGGCCAGGGCAGGGTTGGCTTGGCCATCAGGAAGAGGTTCTTCCCCCAGAGCAGAGGGTGCTGGAGCCCTGGAACAGCTCCCCAGGGAAGCAGTCCCAGCCTGACAATATTCCAGCAGGGTTTGGCCAAGGCCCTCAGCCCCAGGGGGTGAATGTTGGGGGTGTCCTCTGCAGGGACAGCAGTTGGACTCAACGAGCCTTGTGGGTCCTGTCCAGCTTGGGGCGTTCTGTTATTCCACGATTTATAAATTCCAGGTGGGATGTTAAAGAGGCCAAGTTACCCTCAAGGCCGATACCCCAGGGTGTGATGTGGTGCTTTATTGTCATCTGTAGCTGATTTCGAGAGCTCCTCCTGCTGTGAACAAGGGAATGTTTGTTGTTTACAACCCCCCTGAGATGGTGGCTGTGGAGCTCCTACCAACAAACCAGACCCACGTTCGGTTGTTTCCATAGCGATACCGTCCCCGATTCCGCTGGGAACTCCTTATCCAGGGCAGCCAATCGCATCCAAAACGAAAGGTGGCCCCTTTTAGCTCTGATTTCAGGCCTAGCGGTGCTCTAAGGAGCTGTTCATAGGATTTTGTGCTCACCATGTTTCAGGTCCCTTCAATTCCCCGTTTAGAGGACCTTAATGTCATTGGAATTGGTGTTTATTGATCCCTGCAGGAAGGAGCCGGCCGGGAGCAGGGGCTGCACTGGGCGCTCTGCATCCCCCACGGTGTCCTCTGCGTGGACTGCTCCATCTCACGGGCTGCTCTTTCCACGTGACCCCCCCACCGCCTTCCTTAATTCCATGTTTCCCAGCAGAGGGCACGCTGCCCTCACGCACAGGTGGGGAGCAGCTCTGGATGTGGGGGGAACCATCCCTTCTCTGATGAGAGCTAGAGGCTTTCTGGAGGCATCACCTTCCTCCTGAAGGTGGGACAGAGGGACAGAATCCCCTCCCTCCCCTCTGCTCCCACTCTTTGGGTGCAGCCCAGGACACCCTTGGTTTCTGGGCTGGGAGCGCCCATTGCCGGCTCCTGTGGAACTTCTCCTCCCTCAGCACTCCAAGGCCTTCTCCTCATTTCTGCTCCCAATCCCATTGTCCCCCATCCTCCGTTGATTCCGGGGGCTGCCCCGACCCAGGTGCAGGCCCTTGCCCTTGGCCTTGTTGAACCTCATGAGGTTCCCACGGCCCCACCTCTCCAACCTGTCCAGGTCCCTCTGGATCCCATCCCGTCCTTCTGGTGTCACCACTGCCCCTCTCAGCTTGGTGCCATCCCCAGACAACATTCTCAGGCCTCCTGCAGCACTGGCCTGGGTTTGTGGCTAAGATAGCAATTTAGACTTGATTTTGTAAGTCAACAGTTGATTCAGAGCCCTTTGAAGCACATGGCTCGGCCAGCTCTCCATCCTGCCCCTGGGTCCCAGCACCCCCTGCAGCTCCAGGCTTGGGGAAGAGGAGCTGGAAAGGTGCCCCAAGGCAAAGGCCCTGGGGGTGCTGCTCGACAGCGGCTGAACAGGGAGGCAGCAGTGGCCCAGGGGGGCAAGAAGGCCCCCAGCACCCTGGCTTGGCTCAGCCCTGGGGTGGCAGCAGGAGCAGGGCAGGGATGGTCCCCCTGCACTCAGCACCTCCAATCCTGGGCTCAGGGTTGGGCCCCTCCCTCCAAGAAAGCCCTGGAGGGGCTGGAGCGCGTCTGGAGAAGGGTCTGGAGAACAGGGGCTGTGGGAGCAGCTGAGGGCCCTGGGGGGGTTTGGGCTGGAGAAGAGGAGGCTGAGGGGAGACCTCCTGGCTCTCTGCAGCTCCTGGAGAGGAGGGTGGAGCCAGGGGGTTTGGGCTCTGCTCCCAAGGGACAAGGAATGGGATGAGAGTAAAAGGCCTCGAGTTGTACCAGGGCAGGGTCAGGTTGGGTGTTTGGAGGGATTTCTTTACTGAAGGGGTTGTCAAGCACTGGCAGAGGCTGAATTCCCATTCCTGGAGGGGTTTAAATGACCAGTTGATGTGTTTGGGGACATGATCTCTGGTGGACTTAGCAGGGCTGGATCCATGATTGGACATGGTGATTTTAAAGGCCTTTTCCAACCAAAACCATCCCGTGATCCCTGTGTGCTGGCAGCTCCGGAGACAATCACGATGGTTTGTCCTGCGAGGTGACCACAACCAAGTGGATTTGGGAAAGGAGAGGAAGAATCACTCATTCGTGTCTGTCTTAACACCCAATTCTACTTTGCCCCAAGAAACAAAAAGTTTGGAAGTTGTCTTTCAAACCCAGTTGCCCTTGGCAAGGACAGATCGAGGGCATCGTGCCAGCCTCCCCTTGATTCTGATAGCTGGGAAGCGAGGGCTGTGTTGTGTCACTGGTCGTTCTGGATCGTTCTGGACCGTTCTGGGCTTGGCCTTTCCCTACTCCCTCTGCACATCTTGCCCTGCTCTGCTCAGCAGCCGACTGAGTCTCATCCTTCTCCCCCCAGAAATCGCCGGCGAAGAAGCTGAGCCACGCCATCAGCAAATCCCTCGGCTGCGTCCCCAGCAGGGAACCACCCCGGCCCCTCTTCCCCGAGCAGCCCGAGAAGCCCCTGGATCTGGCACACATTGTGTGAGTATCCCTTGGCGTCCCGTTTTCCCTTGCTCGGTGATGCAGAGCAGGGCGGTTGTGGCTGGGTTTGATTTGGGATCAGCAGAGGTTGGAATGGTGAAGTTGTGGCTGGGTTTATTCGGAATCAGCTAGAGGAAGTTGGAAAGGTGAAGTTGTGGGTGGGTTTGGTTTTGGGATCAGCAGAGGTTGGAATGATGAAGCTGCAGTGCTGTAACTGTTGTGTTTCTCTAAACAATCGGTTGAAATGTGTTGTTCAGAACATCTCGTTCACACGGGAAGAGACAGGGAACAAGAAGAGACAAGGAACGTAGCTCAGTGGGGTCGCACCACGGCCTGGCCGTGTGTTCTGCTCCTGTCTCTGAGCGATTCAGGCCTCACCTTTTGCCCATCGCTGTGTTGGATCAGATTCCACCTTCTCATTTATTAGAGGTTGAAATTATGTCAACAAAGCACATGTATTTGCAAGTTGCTGCTGCCTGGTGTTAGCAGTGCTGGGTTTCGCCGGGTGCGGCCACCTGTGAGAACCATAAAATCCTGGGCCACTCCCTCCAAGAAAGCCCTGGAGGGGCTGGAGCGCGTCTGGAGAAGGGAGCGGAGCTGGGGAAGGGTCTGGAGAACAGGGGCTGTGGGAGCGGCTGAGGGCCCTGGGGGGGTTTGGGCTGGAGAAGAGGAGGCTGAGGGGAGACCTCCTGGCTCTCTGCAGCTCCTGGAGAGGAGGGTGGAGCCAGGGGGGGTTGGGCTCTGCTCCCAAGGGATGGGATGAGGGGAAATGGCCTCAAGTTGTGCCAGGGCAGGGTCAGATTTGACATCAGGGACAATTTCTTCACTGGAAGGGTTCTCAGGCCGTGTCAGAGGCTCCCAGGGAGGTGTTGGAGTCCCCGTCCCTGGAGGGATTTGAAGGATGGTTGGATGAGTTTCTCAGGGATCTGGTTCAGTAATGGACAGAGACGGTTGGACTCAATCTCAAAGGTCTTTTCCAAGCAAACCATTCTATGATTCTCTGATTTTGACAATCAATTCCAACAACCATTTCCTTACAGCCCCCGTTAAGACAATATTTCTTATCTGTACTCTGAGTTTTCGGCCTTCAGCCTCTGCTCTGACTCCACTGTTGCTCCAATCCACTAAAGCTCCCCGGGATTATATTTAATTCCGCTGCAATGGATATTTTTAGAACAGCAAATCATTCCTTGACCTCTGGATGTGAGACTGCGTTACCTGAGACTTGGAATCATAGGATCATGTAATACTTTGAATTGGAAGCGACCTCCTCAAAGCCCATTCAGTTTCAACCCCTCCTGCTGGATCAGGGGGCTCCGAGCCCCATCCAACACCTCCAGGGATGGGGCAGCCACCACTGCTCTGGGAAACCTGAGCCAGGGCCTCCCCACACTCATCGTGAAGAATTTCTTCCCAATGACCAATCTAAATCTTCCCCCTTCCAATTTAAAGCCATTCCCCTCATCCCATTGCTACCAACCCTTGGAAGAAGCCCCTCCCCAACTTTCCTGGAGCCCCTTTCAGTCCTGGGAGGCTGCTTTAAGGTCTCCCCACAGCCTTCTCCTCTCCAGGATAAACAACCCCAACTCTCCCACCCTGTCCTCACACCAGAGGTTCTCCAGCCCTCGGATCATCTCCGTGGCCTCCTCTGGACTTGCTCCAACAGCTCCAGGTCCTTCCTGTGCTCAGGACTCCAGAGCTGGCCCCAGGGCTCCAGGTGGGGTCTCCCCAGAGCAGAGCAGAGGGGCAGAATCCCCTCCCTCCCCTCTGCTCCCACTCTTTGGGTGCAGCCCAGGACACCCTTGGTTTCTGGGCTGGGAGCGCCCATTGCCAGCTCCTGGGGAGCTTCTCCTCCCCCAGCACCCCAAGGCCTTCTCCTCAGTTCTGATCCCAATCCCATCGTTCCCCATCCTCTGTTGATCTGGGGGGCTGCCCCTCCTCCCCCAGTAGATGGACTTCTTTGACAGTGACATCATCCATGGACACGGTGGATCAAGGGAATCCAGTGGGTTTCATGGATATGGATTTTCAAAAAGCTTTGGAAAGAATAATTTGTCAATGGTTTTAAAGAAATATAGTTACCATGGGACAGGAAAAAAAGATCTTTACATGTCCTGAAAGCTGTTAGAAGTTTGGGAAGCAGAAGGAAGAGTATAGCAATGGGTTTTCCAGGAGCAGGAGTCCTGAGGTCTGTGAGCAGATCCTGAAGGAACTCATTCGGCATGTCCCCTCCGATGCTGTTGTTCCCAGGAGAGGGTTCCTGAAGTGTTACGGACCTCTCTGCTGCTGAACCCACCCCGCGGTGGATGGGAGAGGAACTGGCTGGATTCACTGTGATTTTATTCTCCTCACCCTTGACGTGAGGTCTCCTCCACCCCCAGGACCTGTGACAATCACACACACATCACAGGTTTTCTGGAAAACCTTACTATTAAAGCTCTGTGGTGTCCAAAACCTCCAGGAAAATATGGTGCCTTTCTCTTGGAGTCAGGGTTGTGGATCCAAATCACCTCCTTAGATGAGGTCAATGGAACCTGGATGAACACAAAGGACAGGAAGCAGAAATGCTCCAGGAGCCGGTTTTTTGTCGCAAACAAACATCAAAGGTGGCTTTGGGTAGAAGTTGAGGTCAGGAGACTTTGAATCGGGCAGGTTGACCTCCTGTTTCTCCTTGATTTTTGAGTGTCACCTCCTTCCTTCTCTGCTGAGCCCAGGAATGTGCAGTTGGGAACAGAATCACAGAATGCCCTGAGTTGGCAGGGACCTACCAAGCCCATCCAGTCCAACTGCTGTCCCTGCACAGGACAACCCCAACAGTCACCCCCTGGGGCTGAGGGCCTTGGCCAAACCCTGCTGGAATATTGTCAGCTGGGACTGCTTCCCTGGGGAGCTGTTCCAGGGCTCCAGCACCCTCTGCTCTGGGGGAAGAACCTCTTCCTGATGGCCAAGCCAACCCTGCCCTGGCCCATCTTCCTGCCCTTCCCTGGACTCCTGTCCTTGGTCACCAGAGAGCAGAGCTCAGTGCCTGCTCCTCCTCCTCAGGTGAGGAAGCCATAAACAGTTCCTCTCTTGATTGCCAGAGGTTAGAAATGCCCAGGGTCTCGAGCTACAGTTGGTTTGAACTGTCTGAAGGTCTTTCTTCCTGTTTAATAGTTGCTGTTTATTTCCAATTTCCTCCTCTCCAACCACGTTCTGTTTCCAGCCCTGGTTCTGTTTCTCTACCCAAACCCCAGGGTCTGTGCACACTCAGGGGTTGGATGAGCTCTGTTTCCACCAGACACCTTCCCACTGTGATCCCTAATCCGCCCTGGAGTCGCTGCTGTTGGGAGCTGAGACCTTTTCTCTGCCTTTTTTTGTCCCAGATGTATCATTTTACATTTGGCCTTATTGAAACACAGCACAAAATAAACACAAGGTTCATTAAGGCTCATTTTTGGGGTGTTTTGAACCCATAATTAAACGTCTCAGGTGAGATAGAGCTCCTGCCCATGTACACCTCCAATGCTGGGCTCAGGGTTGGACCCCTCCCTCCAAGAAAGCCCTGGAGGGGCTGGAGCGCGTCTGGAGAAGGGAGCGGAGCTGGGGAAGGGTCTGGAGAACAGGGGCTGTGGGAGCGGCTGAGGGCCCTGGGGGGGTTTGGGCTGGAGAAGAGGAGGCTGAGGGGAGACCTCCTGGCTCTCTGCAGCTCCTGGAGAGGAGGGTGGAGCCAGGGGGGGTTGGGCTCTGCTCCCAAGGGACAAGGGATAGGATGAGAGGAAATGGCCTCAAGTTGCACCAGGGCAGGTTGGGAACAATTGGGAACAATTCCTTCATGGAAAGAGTTGTGAGTCCCTGGCAGAGGCTCCCAGGGAGGTGGTGGAGTTCCCATCCCTAGAGGGGTTCAAAACCCCTGTGGCCCTGGCACTTGGGGACAGGATTTGATGGTTGCAGTGGAGTTTGGCTGATGTTGGACTGGATGAGCTTGGAGGACTTTTCCAACCTTATGGTGCTATGACTCTGTGGCTTGAGAGTTGGAGCTGCTTCTGCTCTGATGGTGGAGTGGGTGCACCCTCAGCCCTGCTCTCGCCCTCCCACCTCCCTCCCATCCCCACAAGATCCCTGGAAACACTCAAGATCCGATTGGACAGGGCATTGAGCAACAATCTGGTTGTGGGTCAGATGGGCTTTAATGGTCCCTTCCCACCCTAACAGTCCCATGGTTCTGTGATCCCTTTGTTCCACTCTCAGCAGCAGCAGGAGAGGACCAGGGTGGGGAAGGTGAGGAGATTCCTCCTGTACCGGAGCCGGCAGCACATCGGGAGCAGCCAAGAGGAACTCGGAGCGCAGGGCTCCCCATGCTGGCACCGGTGCCACCAGGAGCTGAGGGTGGGATGAGACAGTTGGGGTTGTTCAGCCTGGAGATGAGAAGGCTGTGGGGAGACCTTAGAGCAGCCTCCCAGGACTGAAAGGGGCTCCAGGAAAGCTGGGGAGGGGCTCTGGATCAGGGAGTGCAGGGACAGGACGAGGGGAAGGGTTTGGAGCTGAAAGAGGGGAGACTGAGATGAGATCTTGGGGAGAAATGTTTTGGTGTGAGGGTGGGGAGGCCCTGGCCCAGGTTTCCCAGAGCAGTGGTGGCTGCCCTATCCCTGGAGGTATTGAAGGCCAGGTTGGATGGGGCTTGGAGCCCCCTGATCCAGTGGGAGGTGTCCCTGCCCATGGCAGGGGGTGGGAGTGGCTGGGCTTTGAGGTCCCTCCCATCTGAAACCCTTCCATGGTTCTGTGTGGGACACCAAGAGGAACGTCTCCACTCTTGTCACTGATGAAATGCTGCTCAGAGCTGTGGGATTTGGTATCCTGATGGATTTCTCTGCTGAAGCCTTTGCTGTGAATTCATTTTGCTGGAAGCTCTGCCTTATTTTTAGCCGTCCGGCTCCTCCCGGCACTGCTGAGCGAAGCTGTCGGCTTCTTTCACATCACAGGCAGTTTTTACCAAAATTCCATAAAAATACATCTGAAAGCTGTGAAGATGGTCACCAGCAGGCGGATGCCACCTTTCTGTATAAAAGGGCTGAAGAGTTAATTTGGTTTGAACTGTGTATTTCCCTTGATTCTGGTGTTCTCTTGGGTTTGCCTTTGAATCCAGCACCTGCCCCACCGAATTCTCCTTTCAGTCCTGGACAAAGAGGCATTGGAGAGGAAATGGCCTCAAGTTGCACCAGGTCAGGTTTAGATTGGATATTGGGAACAATTCCATCATGGAAAGAGTGGTGAAGCCCTGGCAGAGGCTCCCAGGGCAGTGGGGGAGTCCCCATCCCTGGAGGGGTTTAAAAGCCGGGTGGATGGGTTCCTTAGGGTCAGGGTTTAGTAAGGGGACGAGGATGTTTGGACTGGATGATCTCAGAGGTCTTTTCCAACCAGATGATTCCATGATGCTCCGTGCATGTTTGCTCTGTGGATGCAGACATGAGGTCACTCCTGGCACATGTGGCAAGTTGGGCTCTTGGCTGCTGGAGAAGTGCCTGGGGTGAGGGGTACCTGTCTCACGCTGGAGAGGGATTCTGGCTGCACTTCCCAGCATTCCTCGAGACTGAGCTGAGCCTGGAGGACAGAGCAGCTTCCAGAGGTTTACTTCATCCATCATTTCGCTGCAATGTACAGGCAAGTGCTCCTCTGGGTTAACAACTCCCAATGGAGCCTGGAAGAGCTGTGAGTCCTGGGGGTGGTGTCCTCTCAGCCCAAGGGCCTGGGAAAACCTATGGAGGTCTCCTGCCAGCCTTTGTATCCTGAAGCATTTTGACCACTTTTATAGCTGAGGAGTTGGGAGCAGAAAGGCTTGGGCACTGTGCGTGGTTTGACTGTGGCTACCCTTTTCTCCACCGTGGAGCACAATTCTCCTGTGTTTTGGGTTCTTTGTGTGAGTGGCCATGGTGGGCTGAAAGCAGAATCACAGAAACATCCCATTGGTAAGGTTAGAAAAGACCTGTATGGTCATCAGATTCAACCATCACGTGCTGTTCCTTGCTGGATAAAACGCCTCGATTTCAGCCAGTAGAAGGTTTTGAGCAAAATGAACAGGAGCATCCACGGGGTTGGATGATAATTCTGGATTTCTGTGTTTCTGTTTTTAGTTCTTTTCTATTCATGTGGGACATCAGTCGTGTCCTGAGCTGTTACAGCACCGTGAGCAGCTCTGGCCAGGCCCCTGGTACTGGGGTCTCGTCAGAGTACCAAGGGGGTTCTGCCCCTCTGCTACGCTCTGGGGAGACCCCACCTGGAGCCCTGGTCCAGCTCTGGAGTCCTGAGCACAGGAAGGACCTGGAGCTGTTGGAGCGAGTCCAGAGGAGGCCACGGAGATGATCCAAGGGCTGGAGAACCTCTGGTGTGAGGAGAGGGTGGGAGAGTGGGGTTGTTCATCCTGGAGAGGAGAAGGCTGTGGGGAGCCCTTAGAGCAGCCTCCCAGGACTGAAAGGGGCTCCAGGAAAGCTGGGGAGAGGCTCTGGATCAGGGAGTGCAGGGATGGGATGAGGGGAAGGGTTTGGAGCTGAAAGAGGGGAGATTCAGGTAAGATTTAAGGCAGAATCTTTCAGGATGAGGGTGGGAGGCCCTGGCCCAGGTTGCCCAGTGGTGGCTGCCCCATCCCTGGAGGTGTTGAAGGCCAGGTTGGATGGGGCTTGGAGCCCCCTGATCCAGTGGGAGGTGTCCCCTGCCCATGCAGGGGGTGGCACTGGATGAGCTTTGAGATCCCTTCCCACTCAAACCCTTCCATGGCTCTGTGTGTGACGCTAAGAGCGTCTCCAGTGTTGTCATCGATCAGATGCTGCTCAGAGCTGTGGGATCTTGGCATCCTGGTGGATTTCTCTGCTTGTTGGAGTCCCTTCCAATCCAAACCATTCCATGATTCTTTCAATGTCATCCTGTTCCAGGTGTTGCCAACATTTCTTTAATGATGTTTCACCACCTGACACCTGTGTTCACAGGCTCTGGAAATGCAGCCGTGATCCAGGACGGAGTGTGGAGTGTTCAGTGTCTCTTGGCTGAGAAAGGAGCTGAGGCTGTTTTTAATGGCAAAGCCAACCAAATTTCACCTAAGAACCTGCTTTTTCTGATCCAGAAAGGAAGAGAATAAAGAGTTGAGGGAAGCTGAGGTGACTTTTTGATTCCTTAGGTCTGAACTTGCTGAAATTCTGTTTTGGACAAACCGAAACAATGGCCTCAGTGCTGGGTGAGTTTTCTTTTTTGGGGAAGTTTTGTGTCTTTTGAGAGGTTTGGGTTTTTTTTTTTTGTCAACTTAGGTAGTGGAATAATCTGTATTATACTTAACAATTGATGACTCACTGATTAATCTTTCTTTCAGTTCAAAACACCAGACATTTGCGTTTCTCTGTGTATTTCAGCTGATATTCCAGGGTGTCTTTATTTCTGCTCCTTCCTCTCAGCTGCTCTTTTTTTCCTTCCTTTCATTCTCTGTGGGTGCTCAGTGCATCCGGGAACACGGTGCTGGGGCTCCTTGGTACCTGGGCAGCGAGAGGACCAGGGCTGGGAGTTAAAGGCTTTGATTTCATCGATTCGTGGAATCATGGAATGGTGTGGGTGGGAAGGGACCTCAAAGCCCAGCCAGTGCCACCCCTGCCATGGGCAGGGACACCTCCCACTGGATCAGCACCTCCAGGGATGGGCAGCCACCACTTCTCTGGACAACTGGGCCAGGGCCTCCCCACCAAAACATTTCTCCTCAAGATCTCATCTCAGTCTCCCCTCTTTCAGTTCCAAACCCTTCCCCTCATCCCGTCCCTGCGCTCCCTGATCCAGAGTCCCTCCCCAGCTTTCCTGGAGCCCCTTTCAGTCCTGGGAGGCTGCTCTAAGGTAAGTAAGGGGACAGGGATGGTTGTACTGGATGATCTCAGAGGTCTTTTACAACCAGATGATTCTATGGTTCTCCTCCCCCAGCACCCAAGTCCTTCTCCCCAGGACTGATCCCAGTCCATTATCCCCCATCCTCTATTGATCCCGGAGGTTGCCCCAACCCAGGTGTAGGACCTTGCCCTTGGCCCTGTTGAAGCTCATGAGGATCCCACAGCTCTACTTCTCCAGCCTGTCCAGGTCCCTCTGGGTGCCATCCCATCCTTCTGGTGTCACCCACTGCCCCACTCAGATTGGTGTCACCCCCAAATCTGCTGAGGGTGCCCTTGATCCTTCTGTATCATCAATGGAAATACTGGAGAGCAGCGGTCCCAGTATGGACCCTTGAGACAGGGGTCTCTTGGAACAGGCAGGAGCCTGATCCACTGAGCACTTAAAATCAGAAATGTCTTCATTGTGAGTAACTGGGAGGTGGGATTTCAAAGTGGAGAGAAAGGGGTCTGAGCTCTTTAATCACCGAGGGCTGTGACAGCCTCTCAGGAGCCACGGGGATCCTCATCCCCCCCCCCCCCCCCCCCCCCCCCCAGGGCAGCGCTGGGGTCACAGCCTGGCGCTTCCTTTGTTGTGTTTGTCCTTCTCCAGGGGAACATTGTGTTCTGGAGAGGGATTTGCACTGTGATGTTGATTAATTCAAGGGGAAGAATGTAGTGACATTCCAAGTGTTGTCTCTAAAGAACTTCAGCTCGGTGTGGACGCGGAAAGGGCAGAGGGCGGCTCCGGCCTTCGCCTCCGAACAGGGATAACGGGTTTGGGTCGAAAAACCAAGAAAAGGATCCCCAGTCCTTTCTCAGCCGGGCAGTTCATCGCTGCCCGCTGTGGTCCAACCCGACCCCGTTCCGTGGGATAACGTTCCGCGATGCCGCGTCACGTGGCGGCTCCGTCTCCGTAGAGACCGCGCGGTGCCGCGCGTCGGGATGCCGGGATGCTGTGCGGGACACCAGCTCGGCCGGGGCGCGGAGCAGCCGCCCTCACCACCGAGGTTTGTTGGCTTTGCCTCCCTCGCCCACCCCGATGAGAATTCCCGGCGGGTCCGCGCGGGGCGGTTGGGGTGCGGGAGCGCGCGGGGAAGGGCAGAGGTGACTGCGGGGCGCTCGTTTGCATCCGGAGGGGTTTGCGGGAGCGGCGCCGGAGCGGCCGTGCCGGGAGGGAGCCTGCGCTCGGCTTTTGTTGTTCTGGCAGTCGGGGGCGGCTCGGACAAAAGGCTCGGAGAGGGATGCGGCGCGGGGCGGCTTCCGAGGAGCAGCCTGGAATGGGAGCGAGGGCTTCGCCACCGTCCTTCCTCTGAGTCATTCCGAACAAGGCAAGAACGAAGTCCTTGTGGAGTGACATCCCCCCCTGCGCCCTGTTTACCTCAGGAATTGTCATTAATGGGTCATTCCCACCATGTGGCATCCAGTGGGAACCAGGATTTTGTCCGGATAAGGAATATGCAGGTTGTAAATGAGGCGCAATAAGGAACTCTCCGTGTGCCAGCGACCCCGAGCAGCTCCTGCCCTTCCCTTTCCAGCCGGAGGATGCTCTGTGCTGCTTTTGTCAGGGACGCGGCCCACAAATAAAGGGGCCCTCACGTAAAAAACAGCGAGGGCTTCCTCCTAAAATCACTCAGACCCAGCACATCCTGTGCGTTCCCACCAGGGATTATTACAGAGCGCAGGGATTGATTCCCCTCCCTGCTCATCCTTTTGGAACACCTCAAATATCGCTTCGTATTTCCAGGGTCGTGATGGGTTTTAAGTCCTCAGCATCTTTCATTTGTCTCGGACCGGCTGCAAACACCTGGAATTGTGTTTTAAGTTACTACAGGCCCTGTGAAATTACGTCCCTTCCTCATTCTTGCTGCTAAAATAACCTAAATTTACCATTTTCCCAAGGACAGAGCAGACAAAGTCTCTGAGTCCCCTGCCGGGTGCCGGGCGATGCGAGCAGCCAGAGTCGTTATCCCAGCTTTAGTTGTAGGGCCGGCACTGGAATGCTGTCGTATCCAAACACAGCTTAAAAAGCTTTCCCTTCACAATTTTCAGGCTGCTATTTTTGGTTTATACATTTTTAACCACAATTATTGTTGGATTGTGCACTGTTATTTGTTTTTCTTTCCTGCCTACCTTTGCATCAGGGCACCTTGGAGCTCGTTTGATGCTGAGTGAAATGAATCCCAGTTAAAATCCAGGTGCAAAAACCCCTAAAGGTGTGGAGAAAACTTAGCTGAACGTTTTAAAAGGTAGCAGAGACCACGCTTCTCATCTTATCCACAAATAAAAACCTATTCTGGAATAGTTTAAGAATAGATATTGGCGTTTTGGGCTGTTTAAACTAACAAAGAGAACAAAGGAGTCGGGAATCTGTAACCTATTGAGGGCAGATTTCCTTGGCAGTCGCTCACAGGGGTGGTACCAGCGCTGGGTGGGGAGCTCTGGATCAACAGCACAGCAGTTATGGTCCCTTTGTGGGGAATGTGAGCATCAGGGTGAGGACAGGGTGGAAGAGTTGGAGTTGTTCATCCTGGAGAAGGGAAGGCTGTGGGGAGACCTTAGAGCAGCCTCCCAGGACTGAAAGGGGCTCCAGGAAAGCTGGGGAGGGGCTCTGGATCAGGGAGTGCAGGGACGGGATGAGGGAAGTGTCTGAAACTGGAAGAGGGGAGACTGAGATGAGATCTTGAGGAAGAAATGTTTTGGTGTGAGGGTGGGGAGGCCCTGGCCCAGCTTTCCCAGAGTAGTGGTTTCTGCTCCATCTCTGGAGGTGTTGAAGGCCAGGTTGGATGGGGCTTGGAGCCCCCTGATCCAGTGGGAGGTGTCCCTGCCCATGGCAGGGGGTGGGACTGGATGGGCTTTGAGGTCCCTCCCATCTGAAATCTTTGGGACTCCACCACCGTCCTGGGAAGCCTCTGCCAGGGCTGGATAACCTTTTCTGTGAAGGAATTGTTCCTCCTATCCAAGCTAAACCTCCCCTGGCGCAACCTGAGGCTGTTGCCCCTTGTCCTGCCACTTGCTACGTCCCATCCTTCACCTCCTTTCCTCTTTTATAACGAGGAGGAGGCAGTTTCTTGTTTCTTAAGACAAAATCCTACCCAAGATTAAAAAAAAAACACCAAACCCACTGTGGAAGGACTTCATACATTTCATAGAATCATAGAATTGCTTGGTTGGAGAAGACCTTTGAGATCAAGTCCAACCGTCCCTGTTCACGACTGAACAAGATCCCTGAGCCACCTCATCCACCTGGCTTTTGAACCCCTCCAGGGATGGGGACTCCACCACCTCCCTGGGAGCCTCTGCCAGGGCCTGAGAACCCTTTCAGTGAAGGAATTGTTCCTGATGTCCAATCTGACCCTGCCCTGGTGCAACTTGAGGCCATTCCCTCTCATCCCATCCCTTGTTCCTTGGGAGCAGAGCCCAACCCCCACCTGGCTCCAACCTCCTTTCAGGCAGTTGCAGACAGGGATGAGGTCTCCCCTCAGCCTCCTCCTCTCAAGGCTGTTTCTCATTTGTGCTTCGTACCTCTAAAATTAAACATTTAATATTATCAAATATTCTGCTGCAAAAGTATCCAGAAGCCTCCTCTGCTCTCTGGACTTGAGCTCTGTTCCAGCACAGCTTTCACCCACGGCTCGGCGCAGTCTTCCTTTGGAAATGCTGCCTCCCAAGTCCTTCTGCCAAGAGAAATGAGAAACCGTGGGCTTGATCCTCCAGTCCAGCCTCGATGTGCATGGAGCAGGATTGGCTGCCGAGGGCCTGAGTCTGGCTGCTTGGCTTTGGCCAGAGATGCTCCATCAGGATCCCTTTGTGGTGCCAAAGGCTGCTGGAAGAGCGTCCTCAGACCTGGCCGTGAGCTTCTGCTGTTTGGATGGAGAGGAGGGATGAAGAGCACAAAAGAAAATCTGACAGAGTTGGGGTTGTTCATCCTGGAGAAGAGAAGGCTGTGGGGAGACCTTAGAGCAGCCTCCCAGGACTGAAAGGGGCTCCAGGAAAGCTGGGGAGGGGCTCTGGATCAGGGAGTGCAGGGACAGGATGAGGGGAAGGGTTTGAACCTGAAAGAGGGGAGATTGAGATGAGATCTTGGGGAGAAATGTTTTGGAGTGAGGGTAGCTTTGCCTGGTTCATCACTGCTGATGAAAACTATCTTGATTGATTACTTGCTGATCAAAACTTTCTGATTGATTACTTGTGGCTTTGATATCTAAGGGGGGGCTGAAGAGGGGAAGTCCAAGGAAGGAGCCTTGATCCAGTCACAGTGCTGTGAGCGCAGTGGGTTGGAGGTTCTGGCTCTGAACCATCCACGCTACTGATCTTCCTGACCTGCATAGAACCATGGAATGGGTTGGGTTGGGAGGGACCTCAAAGCCCATCCAGTTCCAACCTCCTGTTATGGGCAGGGACAGCTCCCACTGGATCAGGGGGCTCCAAGCCCCATCCAACCTGGCCTGGAACACCTCCAGGGATGGGGCAGCCACCACTGCTCTGGGAAACCTGGGCCAGGGCCTCCCCATCCTCACCCTGAAGAATTTCTTCCCAATGTCCAATTTCAGTCTCACCCTCCCAATTAAAAGCCGTTCCCCCTCATCCCATCACTCCAGGCCCTTGGAAACAGCCCCTCCCCATCTTTCCTGGAGCCCCTTTCAGTCCTGGGAGGCTGCTCTAAGGTCTCCCCACAGCCTTCTCCTCTCCAGGATGAACAACCCCAACTCTCCCACCCTGTCCTCACACCAGAGGTTCTCCAGCCCTCGGATCATCTCCGTGGCCTCCTCTGGACTCGCTCCAACAGCTCCAGGTCCTTCCTGTGCTCAGGACTCCAGAGGTGGCCCCAGGGCTCCAGGTGGGGTCTCCCCAGAGCGCAGCAGAGGGGCAGAATCCCCTCCCTCCCCTCTGCTCCCACTCTTTGGGTGCAGCCCAGGACACCCTTGGTTTCTGGGCTGGGAGCGCCCATTGCCGGCTCCTGAGGAGGTTCTCCTGCCCCAGCACCCCAAGGCCTTTTCCACAGGGCTGATCCCAATCTCATCACCCCCATCCTCTGTTGATCCCGAGGGCTGCCACAGCCTAGGTGTGGGACCTTTCCCTTGGCCTTGTTGAACCTCATGAGGTTCCTACATCTGGGAGTCACTCCTGGGTCCTGCTCACTCCCAAACTCCTCCCAGGAATTCCTTGGGAGAGCTGTCTTTTACCAGCCCAGAACTGTGTTAGGGCCTGCTAAGAACCTCACCGTGAGGACCATTCAGTCCAGGACACTGGAGGCTCCTTGGCTCTGCTTTGTTCCCCAGTTTCAGAGGGGCCAAACTGGCTCCGGATGGTGCAAGGCTCTTGAAGACTGGTGGCACATAAACTGTAGGAACGGTTTAAAATGAGCCCTGCTGGGTGGGCTCTGAGTCTTTCCCTTGGTAGATGTGATCTGCTGGGTTTGTTACTAGTTTTGGAGAACCTGCAGTCCAAGGGGGAAGGTTTCCGTTGCACAGTCAATACATTTCCACGGAACAACGCGACTTTGTCCTCTTTCACGGAGGGAGGACACGATGCATTTCCTTTCTCCTTGAACCTTCTCCCTCCACCCCACAATTCCTTTTGGTCCTTAAGCCCCAGCGGTGGCTTCGCAAGAGTCAGGAGACTCGCAGAGCCCCCGTGCCAGGACGCGATCGCTTTTCACGGCCGTGTCTGGTGCCTCTTTGTCCTGTCGCAAGCGCCTGGCGTCGCGCCAGGTGGAGGGGAGAGGCTCTGCTCTCCTCCCAGTGTCCTTGTGCCACGCTGAACGCCTGCCAGATCCTGTTTGTGGCAGATGGGAAGGTTCTGAGCAGGAGCCGTGGTGGAGTCTCCAGCAAAGGGCATTTCAAGCAGACGCTGCAGCCAAGACCTTGATATCGGGAAGAGGGGTTTGTGTGAAGTTAAAGAGAGGGGTTGGAACAAAGGAACAGCAACCAAATCCACGGGGAACCCCAGGGCAGTTCATTGACTGCAACCTCCCACCCCCCCAGATGGCTCCAGGAAAGTTGGGGAGGGGCTTTTTACACGACCCTGGAGTGATGGATGCGGGGGAAGAGCTTTAAATTGGAAGAGGGAAGATTGAGTTGCACATTGGGAAGAAATTCTTCACAGTGAGGGTGGGGAGGCCCTGGCCCAGGTTTCCCAGAGCAGTGGTGGCTGCCCCATCCCTGGAGATGTTGAAGGCCAGGTTGGATGTGGCTTGGAGCCCCCTGATCCAGTGGGAGGTGTCCCTGCCCATGGCAGGGGTGGCACTGGATGGGCTTGGAGGTCCCTTCTCACCCAAACCATTCTATGATTCTCTGATTCTGTGAAACTAAGAACCAAACCAGCAGTGTCTGTGGCTGCTCCATCGGTGATTCCTTGTTTTTATAACTGTTTAATTTCTTTCAACATTTCAATATCTGCCCTCGTTTGAATGGTTCCTGCATCTGTTTTACCCCCATCTGACCATGCTGAAGGTCAGCGATGCCATCACAAACGTGATCTTGTCTTCATTCCAGTGTCACCCATGAGCTGTGTGGGGCTCTTGGACCGAAGCAGATGGAGCTCTTCCAGTGTGCTTGTGCGACTGCGGCCCCTGGGCCCCGTGGTGCTCCAGAGGGGTCATGTCCTCTTCCCTAGCGCTGTGTTTGTTTCCCCTTTGGATTTCTAAATCACTGACTGGGATAAACCTTTCTGTTTCAGCCCTCCGAGGCCGCTGGCGAACATGAACGACCCCGTGGTGAGCCACGTGTCCTCGGGAGCCCCTACGCCAACCAAAAGGTGGGTCTGCCTCGCCAGGCTGGTCGTTCCCATCCGTGAGAGGTGCAGCCCACGGGGTATGGGTTGGGTGTCTCCAGGACCCCTCCAACACCAACCTCCCAGCGCGTGCGCGGTGTTGGTCACAGCAGGAACTCTTTGCAGAGCTTGCTTGGTCCCTGAGGAGTGATATTCTTATCTTGGAGAAGGTGTGATCACACAGGAGTGAGTGAATATCTGAAGAGGTCTTTGTTTTCCTTTTAAATCACACCTTCCTTCCAAAGCTGCTCCAAGAAAAGGTGGTTTTGTTGTCTCACTAGCTCCTCTGTGCACGAAGGGGTTGTCCTGTCCTTCTGGAGGTGTTTCACAGAACAAAAATACTGCTTTGCCTCTCTTAACGCTTCTTCTCCAAACACAGCTGAGCTGTTGAAGGTCTTTCAAGCTGCCCAAGTCTACCAGAGCATTTGGGGTTGAGTTGACTTTGGGTTTGCCTTTACTTGGTGATGTTTCTTCAAGTGCTCGTGTGTAAACGTGTGAAAACCCCGCGGAGCCAAATGTTTGCACTTTGTCTGGTTGAGGTGCACCAGGAGAATCAGAAGGTGCCTCGCAGGAGACGTCGCTTGGCCAAAGCTGTGAATGAATGGGTGTTCTCTGCAGGGTCTGAGGAGCTGAAGCTGGTGGAGGGTTTAGAGCACAAGGCTTATGAGGAGGAGCTGAGGGTTCTGGGGTTGGTTAATCTGGAGAAAAGGAGGCTGATGGGAGACCTCATCGATGTCTACGACTGCCTCAAAAGAGGTTGGAGCAAAGTGGGTGCTGGGCTCTTCTCCCAAGGAACAAGCGGTGGGATGAGAGGAAATGGCCTCAAGATGTGCCAGGGGAGGTTTATGTTGGGTATCAGGAACAATTCCTTCACTGAAAGGGTTCTCAGGCCCTGGCAGAGGCTCCCAGGAAGGTGGTGGAGTCCCCATCCCTGGAGGGGTTTAAAAGATGAGGAGATGTTGTACTTAGGGACAGGGTCCAATGGTGAACTTAGCAGGGCTTTATCGATAGCTGGACTCGATGATCTTAAAGGTCTTTTCCAACCCAAACCATTCTGTGGTTCTGTCACTGCTTTAGTGATGAGGTGGCACTCCAGAGGCAAGCCAGGTCCCCCATTCCCAGCAGGAATCCCGCACACAGCGCTGAGCAAGGATCCATGCGCTTCCCAAGACAAAACCCAATCAGTTGTGAATGCAAGGTTTGATCTGGCTGCGTTGAAACGATTTCAGTCTCTGTCTATAAATCAGCCCATCATGACACACACCCACCCCTGGAGGTGTTCAAGGCCAGGTTGGATGGGGCGTGGAGCCCCCCGATCCAGTGGGAGGTGTCCCCATGGCAGGGAATGGGACTGGATGGGCTTTGAGGTCCCTTCCCACCCAACCCATTGCATGATTCGTGGTTTTCCAGCAGTTGCCAAATCCTTCTGTTATAGGTGCAGGACAGCAGTCTGTGCACGACACCGTGTGGTGTCAAATCCGGGGTGCAGTAGAGTCCCCGTCACGGGAGGTTCTCAATACACAGCTGGACAATGTGCTCACTTTACCTGGGCTCCCTTCTCCATGAGAGGCTGGACCAGATGACCCTGTGAGGCCCCTTCCAGCCTGGGCTGTTCTAGATTCCTATGAAATACACCTTGTTCTGGGATGGTAGAAGCAAAGAGGCTGAGAAAGCAGAGAGTTCCCAAAGCTGGTGCAGTTGCAGAGCCCTCCCGTGGGAGTCCTTGAGCACACGACCCGTGACATCTCCTGGTGGCTGGGCTGCACAGGACCTTGTGGGCAGGGCCTTTGCCATTGTCTGTGCTTTCACCCTATGCCTGGGGCCCGCTGAAGTGCAGACACCAATCACCTTCCAGTCTCCACCAGAGAAGACCCTGCTTTGGACACAGAGTTCTCCTGCACCTGCCTCATCCTCTTGGGTGGAAAGTCTTAGAGAACAGAGTGGTGCAACCCTCTGTCAGCTCTGACTGAGGAGCAGTGGTTAATCAGGTGCGTGATCACCTCATCCCTTAGTTTCTACCTCTTAATTCCAGAATCATCAAGACCATCATCTCCCTCGTCTGGTAGGGAGAGCTTCCTGATGCCACCAGGGCGTGTGCTCCAATGTTTCGCCTGGTTTCGGTGCTGGTCAGTGGGTGTGAGAGTGGCCTTTTCGTCTCATGGAACACTGCAGTCACAAGAACTATTCCTGCCTTTCTCTGTGCTTGGAGATTTCTTTCTTTCCAAACTTGTCCTTGCTGGAGGGGTTTAAAAGCCATGTGAAAGTGGTGCTTAGGGACAGGGTTCAGTGGTGGGGTTGGCAGTGTGGGGCTTATGGTTGGACTTGATGAGCTGAAAGGTCTTTTCCAACCTAAATGGTTCCACGATTCTACTGTGTTATCTCTAAAACTGATGTCTGGTCTGGAAGAAGAGGACAGAGTGAGCCTTGGGTCCAGATTCCCCACAGCAATCATCTCCAGGTTTCTTGTTTGTGAAATACCTGGAGAGACTCAAGTGGGACAGCAGCCAAGAGGGCAACCGTGTCGTGGGGCACCAAGCACAGCACCACTGGGCCAGGGAGGGGATTGTCCCGCTCTGCTCTGCTCTGGGGAGGCCCCACCTCGAGCACTGGGGGCACTTTGGGGCACCCCGGGATAAAAAGGACATCAAAGCCCTGGAGAGAGTCCAGAGGAGGCCCCAAAGCTGGGGAAGGGTGTGGAGGGGCAATCCCAGGAGGAGAGGCTGAAGGCACTGGCTCTGTTCAGCTGGACAAGAGGAGCCTGAGGGGGATCTCAGAGCTGTTCGCTGCCTTCTCCCAAGGGAGGGAGGGGAAACCCCCCGTGGCAGGGGGTGGGACTGGGTGGGCTTTGAAGTCCCTTCCCACCCAAAGCATTCCAGGATTCCATGGCTGAGCCATGTGCTGCAGCATCCTTGGCTCATCTCTCATCCCGTTGGGGCGCAGAAGTCACCGTCTGTGTTGGCTTCCATTCCTCTTTTCCTTACACTTTGAAAACCCACGGGGTCAGTTGTTGATAGTGGAGGAGAGCTGGGGTTTTCCCTCTTTGGCACTTTCTTCTGTTGCCGTTCTGTCAGTTCCCATCTGTTCTCCCCAAGATTTGTTGCAGTCACTGTTGCTCCAGGTTAATCCATGAGATTAAAGAACCATCACTGAATAAAATCAAGGGCCCCGTTTCCCTCGTGGGAGGCGCCGTTGCATCTTGGCAGCAGGAAATAAGGATAACAGGGTGGCTGAGGTGGCTTTGGTGAACTGGATGGGGTTGGGACCCGCATTTTAAAGAGCTGAAGCTGTGAAGTGGCCGCTGTTCAAGGGATTGGCTTCTCTGTCAAAGCCAAATTTGTTCCTAAAACTGGTGGTGTTTTCTACATGTGCAATGAAGGAGGGGGGGATTGTAAGGAGAGACACATCTGCCTGTCTGTGGGCACAGGATTCATCCTGAAAACAGAAAGGACAGGGCTCAGCCTGTCTTGGAATGTCCTCAGTGCTGAAAGGGCATCCGCAAAGCACTGTGGTGTTCCCTAAAATATGGATTTCTGTGATCAGGGTACTGGAGAGTGAGCAGAAGGGGGATCCTGCCTGGGTCCTTTCCATTCTGAGAAGCATTTTACATTTCAGAGAATCATTGAATAGAACCATGGAATCGTTTGGGTTTTGGAAGGGACCTCAAAGCCCCTCCAGTTCCACCCCCTGCCATGGGAAGGGACACCTCCCACTGGATCAGGGGGCTCCAAGCCCCATCCAACCTGGCCTTGAACACCTCCAGGGATGGGGCAGCCACCACTGCTCTGGGAAACCTGGGCCAGGGCCTCCCCACCCTCACAACAAAACATTTCTCCCCAAGATCTCATCTCAATCTCCCCTCTTCCAGCTTCAAACTGTTGTCCTTTGTCCTAAAGAGTGAAAAGCAGAGCACCCAAAGGAGCCCTGCTTGGTGCTCCCCTTCAGTCTCTGCACATCACTTCAAGGAACCTCTGTCGTTTCCAGCCTTCTCACCCTGTGCTTTCTGTGACAAAACATCCAGAGGGACAATGGGCTCTCCAGATCCCTGCACTTCAAGAGGTTTTGCACAGGGCGCAGGGAGCTCTGGGTTGTCTCTCAAACATGGAGAGATTGAAGTCAGAGAGATTTTGTCCTCATGAGCAGTGGAACTCTGGGACCAGCAGAGGGGCTGTGGCACCAGCAGAGGGACTGTGGGACCAGCAGTGGGGCTGTGGCACCAGCAGTGGAGCTGTGGCACCAGCAGTGGGGCTGTGGGACCAGCAGTGGGTCTGTGGCACCAGCAGAGGGACTGTGGGACCAGCAGAGGGACTGTGGGACCAGCAGAGGGGCTGTGGGACCAGCAGTGGGGCTGTGGGACCAGCAGTGGGTCTGTGGCACCAGCAGAGGGGCTCTGGGACCAGCAGAGGGTCTGTGGCACCAGCAGTGGAGCTGTGGCACCAGCAGAGGGGCTGTGGGACCAGCAGTGGGTCTGTGGCACCAGCAGAGGGGCTGTGGGACCAGCAGAGGGGCTCTGGGACCAGCAGAGGGGCTGTGGGACCAGCAGAGGGGCTGTGGGACCAGCAGTGGGGCTGTGGGACCAGCAGAGGGGCTCTGGGACCAGCAGAGGGGCTGTGGGACCAGCAGAGGGGCTCTGGGACCAGCAGTGGGGCTGTGGGACCAGCAGTGGGTCTGTGGCACCAGCAGAGGGACTGTGGGACCAGCAGAGGGGCTGTGGGACCAGCAGAGGGGCTCTGGGACCAGCAGTGGAGCTGTGGCACCAGCAGTGGAGCTGTGGCACCAGCAGAGGGGCTGTGGGACCGGCAGAGGGGCTCTGGGACCAGCAGTGGAGCTGTGGCACCAGCAGTGGAGCTGTGGCACCAGCAGAGGGGCTCTGGGACCAGCAGAGGGGCTGTGGCCATGCTCAGCTCTGGGGGTTTCCCATTTCCATGTGTAATGGGACAACTCTGGTATTTTTCATCTTGGAAAACGTAGATTCCTATAGGAACAAAGCTGATGGATTCCATGGGACACTGACCTCGGGTGGGGTTGTGTCAGACGGGGGGCAGAGGCTGCACTCATTGAGACACTTACAGAGGGGAAATTTTAATGCAGCCTTGCCTGTGTTTGTTACCTGTGATAGAATTGTGGAATCAGGGAATCTCTGAGGTTGGCAAAAGCCCTCCAGGCTCATCCAGTCCAACACCAGCCCAAGCCCACTGTGACCCCACCAAACCCTGTCCCCAGGTGCCACGGCCATGGGGTTTTTAAACCCCTCCAGGGATGGGGACTCCACCCCTGCCCTGGGAGCCTCTGCCAGGGCCTGAGAACCCTTCCAGTGAAGAAATTGTTCCTGATGTCCAATCTGACCCTATCCTGGGGCAACTTGAGGCCATTTCCTCTCATCCCATCCCTTGGGAGCAGAGCCCAACCCCCCCTGGCTCCACCCTCCTCTCCAGGAGCTGCAGAGAGCCAGGAGGTCTCCCCTCAGCCTCCTCTTCTCCAGCCCAAACCCCCCCAGGGCCCTCAGCCGCTCCCACAGCCCCTGTTCTCCAGACCCTTCCCCAGCTCCGCTCCCTTCTCCAGACGCGCTCCAGCCCCTCCAGGGCTTTCTTGGAATGGAAATACATCAAAATGATACAACAAACACAATATTTCTTGGCAGTTTATGGCCAGGAGCCTTTCTGAACCAAAGGGGCTGAGGTGTGTCTGCTGTAAGGCTCAGCCAAGTTCATTGAGTGTTATTTATTTTAACTAATTGATTTTAAATGGCTTCAGGAACAGCTTTGTTCCTCCTGTGCTCGGTGTACCCCGTTCCTCTGTCAGTAATCCTGTCCCCAAGGGTGACCCATCCTCAGAGGGTGATGACATGCGTTCCCCTCTTTTAAATACCCTTCCACATGGTGTGGTTTTTCCTCAGCAGCCGGGGTTGGCCCAGGGGTTGTGCAGCATCTTTTACATTGTGGATCCCTGTTAGGATGTAAATGAGTCATGTTTCAGTGTTGTTGAAGTTGGATGGGGCTTGGAGCCCCCTGATCCAGTGGGAGGTGTCCCTGCCCATGGTTGGAACTGGGTGATCTTTAAGGTGCTCTCCAACACAAACCATTTCGTGGTTCTATGATGCATGAGCCATGGGAAAAGAGGGATGGATTGTGCTCTGTGTTTGACTAAAAGGCTGAAATCCACCTCTTTGCCCCTCTGGATGTGTCAGAGTGACGACCATCACAAGTGCTCAGGTCTCTGCTGTTCCTCTGAGCTGGCGGCACTGACTTCCTGTGCAGATTGTGTGGATGGAGAAACTATTCCAGAGTGTGACAGAGCAGACCTGGTGGAGGTGTCCACCTCAAGGACAGCAACCAGCAGTACCCGTTCTCCTTCCTGTTGGTGTAAAGGAAGAGCAGAGAGCTCCTTCACATTGAGGAGCTTCTGGTAGTGGCGTTCGGGAAGGCAAATGGAGCTGTTGGAGTGAGTCCAGAGGATACCACGGAGATGATCCCAGGGCTGGAGAACCTCTGGTGTGAGGAGAGGGTGGGAGAGTTGGGGTTGTTCATCCTGGAGAAGAGAAGGCTGTGAGGAGACCTTAGAGCAGCCTCCCAGGACTGAAAGGGGCTCCAGAAAAGCTGGGGAGGGGCTTTTTCCAAAGTCCTGGAGTGATGGGACGAGGGGGAACAGCTTTAAATTGGAAGGAGGGAGACTGAGATTGGACATTGGGAAGAAATTCTTCCTGATCAGGGTGGGGAGGCCCTGGGCCAGGTTTCCCAGAGCAGTGGTGGCTGCCCCATCCCTGGAGGTGTTCAAGGCCAGGTTGGATGGGGCTTGGAGCCCCCTGATCCAGTGGGAGGTGTCCCTGCCCATGGCAGGGGATGGGACTGGATGGGCTTTAAGGTCCCTCCCAACCCAACCCATTCCATGATTCTATGATCATACCAAGAGGGACTTTCTTTCAAGACAAGAGATAAAAACTTTTGTGCAGAGGCCAGGGAGGTCCCAGCTCAGGAGTCGCTGTGCTCGGGGAGGATGTGGCAACACTTCACAGTAAGATGAAGGAGAAAGGGATGGCGAGGAGGAGGGAAGGGTGAGGACAAGGTCAGCATCAGCCTGATAATTGCCATCTAAAGCTCTGTGTTTCTGTACTTGTGATTCAAATTGTTCTCTAGATGCCTGCAGATAATCATTTATAACCTGTGGTTTAAAATCCTCCGGGTGCATTTGGGAGTCTGTGGGCTGTGGGTTCTGAGGAAGATGCATTTGGTGAGCGCGTGGAGACTTTGAGGGGAGAAGATGGTCAGAAAGCGCCTTCAAGGAGAGGAGTTGGGCGGTTGATCCACTGCTCTGCAGTGGGTGTGAGCTTCAAGATCAAGGGGAAAACATCTAAATGGAATTTAAAGGAAATGTTGGATTTGGAAGCTGAATGGGAAAGAAGTTTCTCTTGCTCTTGGCCTGCTGATGACCTGGGGCTAAGGCAGACCTTGAGGGTTCCCTGGCTCTGCAGCATCATGGGATCAGGAGATGCGGGACCTGCAGGCACAGTCACGGTGCTGCATACCGATGCTGCTTGGATGATGCCTTCTAAGCCGCTGAAAGCTTTGTTCAGCCTTTACATTGCTTTTCACATCAGCTGCTTTCACCTTTCCAGGTGTTCTCTCCTCTGTTCTGTGGTGCTGCCCTGCTTTATTCTGTATTCTTCTGCTGAAGTCATATTTCTTGTTCTTCCTCCTCCTAACTCATGTGGGTTTTCCAGTGACAGTCGTGGTGTCCACAAAGGGTGATCCTCCCTCCTGATCTGCTCTGGGGAGACCCCACCTGGAGCCCTGGGGCCAGGTCTGGAATCCCCAAAATAAGAAGGACCTGGAGCTGTTGGAGTGGGTCCAGAGGAGGCCACGGAGATGATCCAAGGGCTGGAGCCCCTCTGCTGTGAGGACAGGGTGGGAGAGTTGGGGTTGTTCAGCCTGGAGAAGAGAAGGCCGTGGGGAGACCTTAGAGCAGCGTCCCAGGACTGAAAGAGGCTCCAGGAAAGCTGGGGAGGGGCTCTGGATCAGGGAGTGCAGGGACAGGATGAGGGGAAGGGTTTGGAGCTGTAAGAGAGGAGATTGAGATGAGATCTTGGGGAGAAATGTTTTGGTGTGAGGGTGGGGAGGCCCTGGCCCAGGTTTCCCAGAGCAGTGGTGGCTGCCCCATCCCTGGAGGTGTTGAAGGCCAGGTTGGATGGGGCTTGGAGCCCCCTGATCCAGTGGGAGGTGTCCCTGCCCATGGCAAGGGGTGGCACTGGAGGGGCTTTGAGGTCCCTTCCAACCCAACCCATTCCACGATTCCAGGGGTTTATGACTTACCTTTTGGGAGGAGGTTGCAGTCAATGAACTGCCCTGGGGTTCCCCGTGGATTTGGTTGCTGTTCCTTTGTTCCAACCCCTCTCTTTATCTTCACACAAACCCCTCTTTCCGATATCAAGGTCTTGGCTGCAGCGTCTGCTCGAAATGCCCTTTGCTGGAGACTCCACCACGGCTCCTGCTCAGAACCTTCCCATCTGCCACAAACAGGATCTGGCAGGCGTTCAGCGTGGCACAAGGACAGGGCTGGAGCCCCTCTGCCATGAGGACAGGCTGGGAGAGCTGGGGTTGTTCAGCCTGGAGAAGGGGAGGCTCTGGGGAGACCCTAGAGCAGCCTTAAAGTGGGGGCATTGCAACTGGATGGGCTTTAAGGTCCCTCCCAGCTTAAACCATTCCATGTTTCTGTGGTTCTGTGACTGGATCTTTACTCTTCCCAGGTTCCACTGACAAAGTGCAGCGCCCAGAGCTGCTGCAGGTGATTCCTGCTGTGCGAGTGCCTCCCTGGGAGGAGCAGGGAGGAGGTTGGCAGGGGGTACCTTAGCTCTGCCTTCTGGGATCCGTGGGGGTGCAGGGCTGCCCAGCCATGTTCTGGAGCAGATTGGGACACCAGACAGGTCACCTGTGTTCCTGGGTGGGAATTGTGGAATCACAGAACCATGGAATGGGTTGGAAGGGAAGGGACCTCAAAGCCATCCAGTGCCACCCCCTGCCATGGGCAGGGACACCTCCCACTGGATCAGGGGGCTCCAAGCCCCATCCAACCTGGCCTTCAACACCTCCAGGGATGGGGCAGCCACCACTGCTCTGGGAAACCTGGGTCAGGGCCTCCCCACCCTCACACCAAAACATTTCTCCCCAAGATCTCATCTCAGTCTCCCCTCTTTCAGCTCCAAACCGTTCCTCGTCACCTGTGGCAGAGAGGTTGGAACTGGATGATCTTTAAGGTCCCTTCCAACCCAAGCCATTCCATGATTCCATCCCTGCTCCTCCCCATCCAAAGCCCTCCAATCACAAACCAGATGTGTTCCACGCAGGCTGTTCATGCACACAATAATTCCATTTTAACTCAAATCTTTCTCCCAGCCCCAGGAGCTCCACTTGCTGTTCCCTTGCTGAGTTAACCACGGGGTCATTTCTGCCGGGCTTTTTCCTTTCCTGAAGAACATTTCTAACGGGTTGCAGTGTAAAATCACTTGGAATGTGCGTTGTGGTTGCAATGTCCCTGCTCCAAAGCACATCTAAAATCAAGCCTTTCAGTGCCTGCCAGCAGTCAGGCTTCAAATCTCCCCTGCGCAGTGGTTGATGGTGAAGCCTCTTTCTTGTTACATCCAAAGGTTGCTCCTCGCCTGCAGGGGCTGCCCCGGGTAATTCCTTTTTGCCTCTTTTTTCACAGGGCTCCCTCAGCTCCTGGCAGGCGGCCCTGACGTGTCGCTGCACATAACGGGGCAGAAAAGGGTTTGGCTGCCTAAAAAAAATGTGAATTCTCTTTTTGTAGGATCAGGAGATTGATGGGGAAAGCAATAAATGCCCTGTTTGTAAGAGCTGCTCAAACAAACCCTTCCCGGATGTGTGCAGAGAGGAATTAATTGTGCTTAAAAAAGCAAAAGAGCAGCTGGAATTCCTGACATGGAGATGAAAAATGGAATTTCTCCTGCACGTATTTTAGGAAGAAAAGCATTTTGTGGTAAAATAACAGCTTTACAAGTTTGAGAATCCCTTTTTAGGCAGGTTTGTGCCCCCGCAGGGGCAGGGCTGTGCACAGGAGAGGGGTTCTGTGTGGTGGGACAGCAGCCCTAGGTCCTGCAGGTGGGGCTGCAGGAGGAGGACCCGGCAGAGAACACACCTGTGGGTGCAGCACCAGGGATCCAAACCCCCGTCTGGCTCGGCTCTCAGGGGTCCTGAGCTGCCACAGTCACGGGGCAGAACCCAGCCTGGTTTGATTGCTCCTCGTAGGCAGAGAGTCCTTCACGTGGGGCTGCTTCTCACCAGGGGCTCTGGTGTCAGTCCCTGTTCTAGAAACATCCAGAGTGACCTCAGCTTTGTAGTTATGAAGCCTCAGAACAAAAAAACCCACTGCTGCTTACTGACCCCCCGTTAGAGCGTGGTTCTGCTGGCACCAGCCATGGATCTTGTAGGATTTTGTCCCTTTCCCTCTATTTTCATGTAATATTATAAGAGAAGGAGACCGGAGGCCGTCAGCGCTGATACTGAGCGCAGCTGAGCCCCTGCACACAGCCTGGCTGGGCTTTGGGAGTGGATTTACAGCCAACACGTGGGTTCTGCCCTGGCTTTTCCCAAATCCCTGCAGAGCCTAGATCTGGGTGGGAACGTCACCACCACAGGAAGAGGTTCCTTGGTGCTTTGGATCAGAGATTCAGAGAATCATCTGGTTGGAAAAGACCTCTGAGATCATCCAGTCCAACCGTCCCTGTCCCCTTACTAAACCCTGTCCCTAAGGCACTCATCCACCTGCCTTTTGAATCCCTCCTGGGATGGGGACTCCACCACCTCCCTGGGAGGCTCTGAGAACTCTTCCAGTGAAGAAATTGTCCCTGATGTCCAATCTGACCCTATCCTGGGGCAACTTGAGGCCATTCCCTCTCATCCCATCTCCTGATCCTTGGGAGCAGAATCTACCCCCCCTGGCTCCACCCTCCTCTCCAGGAGCTGCAGAGAGCCAGGAGGTCTCCCCTCAGCCTCCTCTTCTCCAGCCCAAACCCCCCCAGGGCCCTCAGCCGCTCCCACAGCCCCTGTTCTCCAGACCCTTCCCCAGCTCCGCTCCCTTCTCCAGACGCGCTCCAGCCCCTCCAGGGCTTTCTTGGAGGGAGGGGCCCAACCCTGAGCCCAGCATTGGAGGTGCTGAGTGCAGGGGGCCCATCCCTGCCCTGGAGCCCAACCACACCACATCCCATCACGCTGCTCCGGGCAGTCCCACTCTTTCGGAGCTCAGGGAAGCACCAAGACTCTGCTCATGCCATGTTTAGGAACCCAGATGTTCTCCTGATCCATGTTTACGCTGCAGCTGCAGGAGGATTCCTTTCCATCCCACTGGCAGAAACGCATTTCCATTTTTGATTTCTCATCTCTCTCTTTTAATTTGTACCCATTTTCCTCGTCGACACCCGCCCATTGTTTGCTTTTGTATTTATGTTGTGTTTTGTTTGCTCTCTTTTGCCTCCCTTGCTGCCAGGTCCCGGTGCCTCCCGGATCCGGCCGCCCGCGTGGCCGACGAGCACGCCCTGATCGCAGCCTTCGTGACGCGGCTGCAGAGCGGCGCGCGTGGCGCGCGGGGAAGGGCTTCCCGGAGCAGCCATGGGTACGGTAACGCTGCTTCCCGGGGAGAGACCTCCCCGCCCGGGGCACCGGGCTGCTGTTGGCAAGTCATGGAGTCATGGAATGGTTTGGGTTGGAAGGGAGCTCCAAACCCATCCAGTGCCACCCCCTGCCATAGGCAGGGACACCTCCCACTGGATCAGGGGGCTCCAAGCCCCATCCAACCTGGCCTTGAACACCTCCAGAGATGGGGCAGCCACCACTGCTCTGGGAAACCTGGGCCAGGGCCTCCCCACCCTCACACCAAAACATTTCTCCACAAGATCTCATCTCAGTCTCCCCTCTTGCAGCTCCAAACCCTTCCCCTCATCCTGTTCCTGCACTCCCTGATCCAGAGCCCCTCCCCAGCTTTCCTGGAGCCCCTTTCAGTCCTGGGAGGCTGCTCTAAGGTCTCCCCACAGCCTTCTCCTCTCCAGGATGAACAACCCCAACTCTCCCCGCCTGTCCTCACAAATCCCCAAACACCAGCCATTCGCTCACACCAATGTGCAGGGGAAACCTCTGATGTTAAGAGATCAGTTTGGGTCCAATCCCACCCTGTACATTCGTTCTCTCACCCAGTCCCTCACTTGAACTGATGAACCTCCTTCCACACAGATAATTTTCCTGTCAATATCCATTCTGGAATCTCATCTTCCACCAGCAGGAAACTGTAATTTCCATCTTTAATTGTTGCCCAGCCAGCTCACACCCATCAGTTCTTGTACCAACATTGTCCTCTAACTTGAAGTCGTCTTCTTTCTCCTTTCTGGTCCCCCCTCTCCACCTCAAGCACAGTTAGAACCATGGAATTGTGGAATGGTTTGCATTGGACGGGACCTCCAAGCCCAGCCAGTCCCACCTCCTACCATGGGCAGGGACACCTCCCACTGGATCAGGGGGCTCCAAGCCCCATCCAGCCTGGCCTTCAACACCTCCAGGGATGGGGCAGCCACCACTGCTCTGGCAAACCTGGGCCCTGGCCTTCCCACCCTTGTTATGAAGAATTTCTTCCTAAAGAAGAGCCTTCCAGCTGCAGGGGGGTGTCCAACCCCATCACAATCGTCGTCACCTGGGTTAAACAGACAAAGTCTTTCCGCCCCCTCACTGTGAGCTGCCTGACCTGGCTCTGTCTTTCTGTGGCTGCTTTGGAGATTTGATCTCTTTTATCTCAGCTTCAGGAGTTTTGCCCCTTTCTGTTTTGTATCCATGGAGAGGGATTGAACCCTGCGGCCCCAAACTGCCGCGCTCAGGTTTCATTGTAGCCCACGGCCAGGAGGGTTTCCAGATTCCACTTCTGGACCTAAATAAATTATGGCTTTACAGAGCCAGAGCTGTGCTGGGAAGGAAGAGGAGGCTTTGTGAGCCGGAGACAACATGTAAAGGCCTTTCTCTGCCCACATTGTCATCCTCTGGACCATGTTCTGAGAATCCTATTTCACCACTCTCGTGTAGAAATTTGTATCCCACTGCTGGATTGACAGAGTCTGGATCTCTGGGCACAGCCAGGCTTTTCCTTGGCAGTGATTCCCTGCTGTCTGCTCTCACCTCCTGTGAACACAAAGCACATAATATTGTCCACAAGACAATGAAACTAAGGAATTTCAGCCTCACCTTCACTCATTTGCAGTAATGGTAGGATTTTGGGATACAAAGGGGTGCAGCTTGAGGAGTTCCTGGCAGGCTGACGTGCTGTGAGCTCTCACCTGCTGTGTTGCAGCCCTTGGAGCTGAGTCCTTCAGGTTTTTAGGCCTTTCCATTTTAAAAAGTTGCTTGGTCCAGTTGGTGGAGTCACCGCATGCTCCTGGGAGGAGCCAGGTTTGAAGAAAATCCTTCCAGTCCTGGTTTTGTAGTCCCTGGCAGCACCTGCCAAGTCAGCTCGAGAGCCTGGGGAAGCCTGAGCTCCTCTGTCACCACTTTTGATCTTCACCCTCACATCTCATGCAACAACGCATGTGCTTTGGGCAGGTCCCAGGGCCCTTCAGCCCCTCTGTGTTTCCACTTGATTGAGGCAACAGCAGACCTCCTGCAGGGCCAGTGTTCCCTGTAGCAACGACCACTGGCTTTCTCCTTCCCTTTTTCCAAAGGCAGTGTAGCCTTTGGGACCATCAGAGAACATCAGAGCATCTTCTGTGTCACCTCACACCAGTGCCCAGGCATTTGGACACCTGAAGAGGTATTTTGGTAACGACCTTAACAACGTGCTTTAACTTTTGGTCAGCCCCAACGTCAGGAGGCTGCACCGTTGTACATCCCTTCCAACTGGAATAGTCTCCTCTCCTCCCCTCTCCTCCCCTCCCCTCCCCTCCCAATTCCACCCCATTCATCCCTGATGAACCCCAACACCTCATTTCCCCAAAGCTGTAGCTTTCAGCGGACACCGTGATGGAGAAGCCCTCATTCCATTGACAATATATCCCAGGCATTAATTCCAATTATTATTAAAAACAGCTCTACATCAAATTCCAACTTTTCTTTCTTCCTCCTCCCATCCCTTACCTTTGCTCTTTGCACCTTTTCATGTCTTCCAGCCAATCTCTGGGAGCCCTTAAGCCGTGGCTCACTGCATCCCTGAGATTTTTCATCATATAAACAGTTATTTAATTCACTGATGTCCTCCAACCAAATACTCCATCCAAGTTATGTAAGGGACACAGCAAGTGGAGGTCAGGGGACTTCATTTATCTCATAAGATATTGTTCTTTTTTCCCCTGCTGGTAGAGAGCCAAGTTGCTAAATGCTTTTCAAAGACATAATAGGAAACCTCTTCCCTGGAGGCCCTGATCCAGGCAGAGGGATCTGCCGAGGGCAGGAGTGACCCCGTGTGCAGCCAGAAACCTTTCAGAGCTGACGAGTTGTGCTGCATTGCTTGGACAGCTGTTTGTTACCTGTTTTTTAGCACAGCATTCCGAGCTTACGCTCCACATCCATCAGGGAGTCTGCTTGGCCACAGCTCCCAGGAAGCCTCCTTTTCAGCTCCACTTCTCACCAGAATAATTAAGTGCCCCTGCGTGAGGAGTTGTGATTTTTATATATTTTGATTCTGCATTTACCACAGAACTTGGGAAAGATATGGATCTGTTGAAGAAGGAGGCCATGGAGATGATCCAAGGGCTAGAGAACCTGTGCTGTGAGGACAGGGTGGGAGAGCTGGGGTTGTTCATCCTGGAGAGGAGAAGGCTGTGGGGAGACCTTAGAGCAGCCTCCCAGGACTGAAAGGGGCTCCAGGAAAGCTGGGGAGGGGCTCTGGATCAGGGAGAGCAGGGACAGAATGAGAGGAAGGGTTTGGAGCTGAAAGAGGGGAGATTGAGATGAGATCTTGGGGAGAAATGTTTTGGTGTGAGGGTGGGGAGGCCCTGGCCCAGGTTTCCCAGAGCAGTGGTGGCTGCCCCATCCCTGGAGGTGTTCAAGGCCAGGTTGGATGGGGCTTGGAGCCCCCTGATCCAGTGGGAGGTGTCCCTGCCCATGGCAAGGGGTGGAACTGGATGGGCTTTAAGGTCCCTTCCACCCAAACCATTCCATGGCTCCCTGACAGCTGGCCACAGGATCTGTGGTTTGCTTCTGGTCCGTGGATCCAGGTGAAGCGATGACTGATCTGCTCCTTGGCTGCTGTGTTTGGATTCCTTTAGATTCCTGACTGTCTGAACCTGCTGTTGTCTGCAGCACTGCTGATAGTAAAGGAGAATGAAATGGAAAAGTCACTTTTCTTAAAAATAATGTGTTCCCAAATCCTTATCAGTTGACACCTGGGACGTGTAACCCTCCAGGTCAGTGCTGGAAGAGTAATCATAAGTCATAGAACCATCAAGTCATGGAATGGTTTGGGTTGGAAGGGACCTCAAAGCCCATCCAGTCCCATCCCCTGCCATGGGCAGGGACACCTCCCACTGGATCAGGAGGCTGCAAGACCCATCCAACTTGGCCTTGAACACCTCCAGGGATGGGGCAGCCACCACTGCTCTGGGCAACCTGGCCCAGGGCCTCCCCACCCTCATCATGAAGGATTTCTGCCTTAAATCTTACCTGAATCTCCCCTCTTTCAGCTCCAAACTCTTCCCCTCGTCCTGTCCCTGCACTCCCTGATCCAGAGCCCCTCCCCAGCTTTCCTGGATCCCCTTTCAGTCCTGGGAGGCTGCTCTAAGGTCTCCCCACAGCCTTCTCTTCCCCAGGCTGAACAACCCCAACTCTCCCACCCTGTCCTCACACCAGAGGTTCTCCAGCCCTCGGATCATCTCCGTGGTCTCCTCTGGACCTGCCCCAACAGCTCTAGGTCCTTCAAATATGTGTCAAACCCTCTCCATATCCCACCTTTCCATCTCTGTTGTCCATGTTTGAGCTGTCCCCTCTGTCTCCAAAGGAAGAGGCAGGAGGGCTCACAGATTCTATCGGTGCTGTGTCCGTGATCCAACGTTGTCCAAACGCATTGACCCTCCTGGCAGTGTGTTTTTGAGACAGGGAAATCCCAGCTGTCACCTTCCCAAACTCTGCTACTGCAAAAACCTCTGACCTCTCCCTCGAGTACCGTCCTGCTCCTGAGCTCTGGGCTTAAGCTGGCTTCATTCTTCCCCCCTCCTGCCTGTCCTGTTCTTCCTGAGCTGTTGTTCCATGGTTTGTGCCCACTGGACCTCTCTGCAGAGGCACCGCTGGTGCTGATGGGACTCGTTCAGAGAGGGGCAGGTTCACACCTCTCAGAGGTGCTGCTGGCCCACGGGACAGGTGGCTCCTCGTGGGTCCTGATTGGCTCTCAGGGAGGAATCCTTTGCCATTAAATCTATGAGGAACTGAGTTTCCCTTTGTAGAGAATTCAGCAGTGTTTGCAGGGTGTGGTGCCCCCTCCACCGTTCCAGGGGAGCTGCTCTAGAAGTTCGTTTGTTCAGGTGGGTTCATGTGAAAGGACACACAAGGGAGGCAGGAGATGTGCTTGAGCTCCACTTCCTCCCCACATGTAAAACAGTTCTTAAAGCAAACACAAAAGCTTTCTTTCTAGTTACAGAGCTTCTTCAGGAAAGCAAGAAACCATCGGTAGCAGCACTGGCCCAGGTGTCCCAGGGAGTGGTGGCTGCCCCATCCCTGGAGGTGTCCAAGGCCAGGTTGGATGGGGCTTGGAGCCCCCTGATCCAGTGGGAGGTGTCCCTGCCCATGGCAAGGGGTGGCACTGGATGGGCTTTGAGGTCCCTTCCCACCCATTCCATTCCATGAGTCTGTGATTGTGTGAACTGTGTTCTCACTCACACGAGAAGAGGTAGTGGTGCCGGGAGCTGGAGAGGCGTTAGGAGACACCAGTTTATGGACAGGTTGGAGGGGATGGAACGGTCTGCATTCCTAGAAAGGCAGGAAAACACAGTTGTGCAGACCAAATTGTGGAGGAAAGCTGAACAAAGCCATATGAACTCCAGCAAGAGGATGGGGAAGGTTGTGCTCTCTCAGCCAAGCCCCAATCAGAGAGTGGATTTTCCTGACGGTGTGTGAGGAGCTCAGCGAGCCTCCCATAAGGACTCCAGTTTATCTTCTCTTCCATCTCTTTTCCCATTGGTTTGGCTCCCCTGGCTCCTGCTCCCTCCTTTGTGGTTGGAGATCTCAGGTCATTGTCCCATGGGCCAAACACAGAGGTGTCAGTGTGATTTGCACCAGTCTTGGCCCCCTCTGCGTAAATCGTAGTCACCAGGTGATGAAATTTGGTCGAACCTTTCTGTGCCACCTCAGCCCCATTCTCAGACAGATTCAGAGTCTCAGGAGAGGCCAAGGTGTTAAATTTGGCATTACAAAACAGAAATTGAATCTACATTTTTAAATAAACCTCCTGCACGCAGGGCAGATGTGGTTCTTTCATGGAGAAAAACGTAAAGCTGTGAAATTAAGCTTAAAGAGATGTGATTTATGTGGTGAGGTGGTGGCGTGGAGCACCAGTAGCTCTTGCTGGGCTCCTGCTCCTCAATTCCCCATAAGCACAGACAGGCTGTGCTGTCAGTGGCCACCAGCAGGGTCCCCAGGAACCCCCCAGGAGACCTCAAGGGTGGCGTTGGGAAGGGGTGGTCACGAGGCAGAGCACGTCGCTCGTCTCCACGTTAGTCCTGGTGGAGTTCAGTCAACGCTGGTTTGGTTTAATCTGGTTCAGGGGCTCCCTTTTAGAGGGAGGCTCTGGGGAGACAGTGCCGTGCAGAGGGCAACGAGCACCTATGGGATGGTCTGGCTTGACATTGGCTTCCAAAGCTGCTCTTCCATTGGGCTTTCCCCTGCTGGTTCTTTGTGGCCAGGCTGCTGAGCCACCAAAACCCAGCTGGTGGCAGATCTTGGTGTTGGCTGGTTTCAACCAACCCAACTCAAAAATGATCACCTGTTCCCCCTGTTATAATTAAAAATATGATTGTTTGTGAGCAGCAGGAACAGATCTGGTGCTCTGGGCCCTGACTGGGTACCAGATGGGATTCTCCACGGTGATGAGGGTCATAGAATCATTAAGGTTGGAGAAGACCTCTAAGATCCTCCAGTCCAACACGCACGGAGGGGATGATGCTGGTGTTGATGTGAGAAAGATCCAGGTGCTGCCTTTCCCTTCCCAGTCCTAGAATTCTGTTCCCTTTGCTGCCTCTGTTTTTCCTGCTTCACAATTCCATGGCCCTTTCTTCTCTCCTTTAGCTGATTGTTGCTGGAAATATTTTCTGAAACCCCTTCCAGCAGCAAATCCAAGAGTGGCAGCCACTCCGCATGAGGCAACCGGAGCTGTTTCACCCGCTGCTCGCAGGGGGGTGAGGGACCAAGGCCAACATTCCCGTGCGTGGGACATCTGGGGCTGCCAGGCTGACCCCCAGTGCACTGTTGGCATTTCAATTGATGTTCTTCAGTGACAGAGTTGGGTTTTCTCAGGTCAGCGTGGTTCCCCTGGCTCTTCCTACTGGAAGTCATCCTGGTTGGACATAGGAGAGGCTGCCCAGGGCGGTGGTGGAGTCCCCATCCCTGGAGGGGTTCGATGAGGCACCTGGGGGACAGGGTTTGGTCACCACGGTGGGGTTGGGCTGATGTTGGACTGGATGAGCTTGGAGGCCTTTGCCAACTTCAATGATTCCATGATTCCATGACCTTGGTGCTTGTCATCTTCACCTCCCGAGGACACAACTTTTCTCCATCATCATTCCACAAACCCCTCTTGCATGTGCCTTCAGGAAACCAAACCCATCTGCAGAAAAGCTCCTTAGAAAGCAGTTACAGCTTTCCCTGTGCTCTCTGTGTCAGAATTGCCGAAAAGGAACGGTTTTAATCATTTCAAACCAGAGCTGGCGCATCCCGGAGGAGGCACTTCTGGGCAGGAAGCCTGGAGAGCAGCCCCTTCCTTGGAAGCGCAGTGGGAAAGGGCGCGACGTCGATGGTTTCCCGCGTGGCCCCGCTTTGCCGCAGCCATCGCTGGGCAGCAGCGCGGTGGGAACCGTCCCCGCGGCGCCGCGCGGGCTCTCAGCTGCTCTTTTGGCTTTTCCCCGGCAGCGCCCTGGACAGCCCCGGCCGCCTGGACGAGGAGCACCGGCTGATCGCGCGCTACGCCGCCCGGCTGGCGGCCGAAGCTGGAGGCGCCGTAAGTGAACGACCGCGGGGCTGAGGACGGGCGCCAGCAACACCTCCTTAGTTGCTTCCTGTTCGTTGCATGAAGGTGTTGGGGTTGGTTTATTGAACCCTGGGGAGGCCACACCTTGAATCCTGGGGTCAGTTTGGGCCCCTCCCTCCAAGAAAGCCCTGGAGGGGCTGGAGCGCGTCTGGAGAAGGGAGCGGAGCTGGGGAAGGGTCTGGAGAACAGGGGCTGTGGGAGCGGCTGAGGGCCCTGGGGGGGTTTGGGCTGGAGAAGAGGAGGCTGAGGGGAGACCTCCTGGCTCTCTGCAGCTCCTGGAGAGGAGGGTGGAGCCAGGTGGGGGTCGGGCTCTGCTCCCAAGGGATGGGATGAGGGGAAATGGCCTTAGGTTGTGCCAGGGCAGGTTTAGATTGAACATCAGGAACAATTCCTCAGGGAAAGGATTCTGACCCTGGCAGAGGCTCTCAGGGAGGTGGTGGAGTCCCCATCCCTGGAGGGGTTCAAAAGCCGGGTGGATGAGGTGCTCAGGGAACCTGGCTCAGCAGTGGACAGGGATGATTGGACTCATCTCAAAGTTCTTTTCCAACCAAACGATTCCATGGTTCTGATTCCACTGATGTGAAGGAATAGGACAGGTTCCTTGTTTCCAGCAGAATTGCCACGTGCTCCGGTGGTGGGGGAAGAGCAGGGGGTGGGAAATGACAGCACAAATCATTAGAAATGAGGCCAGAGGAGAGGAGGGAATAAACAGATCAGTCCTGCAGAGTCTGGAGAAGGGATGAATGTGCAGACACCTGAGGAAAACAAATCCTGGAACAACCATTATAGATAATTTATTCCAGGGGGAAGAAGTCTGAGAGAAAGAAAAGAGTTGTTTTTATGTTTACAGTCTCTTGTAATAAAAGAAAATGGATGAATCATCCAAATAATTTCAAATAGGTAAAAATAAATATGGTTTTAACAGTGAATTGCTGCAGGAGATTGGGGCAATTAAGGATTCACTGAAATTCAGTGCAGTAATTGCAGTCCTGCTGGAGGGGGAGAAGGTTTCTCCATGGGGAAGGAGAGCAGTGGTGGCAGGAGAAGCCATTCCCGGGTGCCGAGGAGCAGCTCATCCCCCTCCAGCTGTGGCTTCCACTTTAGGGTTCCCACCCAGTTTGGGTGCAGCTGAGTTGGGCACAGACCTCGCCACCTGGCCACACTCTCCACCTGTGGGAGCTGCACATAGCTTGGGTAATGGGAACAATTTCTTCATGAAAAGGGTTGTCAAGTATTGGAAGAGGCTGCCCAGAAGGGTAGTGGAGTCCCCATCCCTGGAGGGGTTTAAAAACCTTGTACCGTGGCACTTGGGGAGAGGGTTTGGTGGTCATGGTGGGGTTGGGCTGATGTTGGACTGGGTGAGCTTGGAGGGCTTTGCCAGCCTCAGTGATTCCATGATTACTACATGGCTGTTATATAGATTTAGTCACCTAAAATACCTGTAACCACCCTTCTCCTGAAGGTGCGACCTCTCTGACACAGGATTCCCTGTGTCCAAGAACTGAGGAGGGGTCAACACGTATGGGGAAGCAATCCTGCACGGGAAAGCAGGCACAGGGTCTGGGGACAAAAGCCATTGTTTTCAGGACTGCCTTCATACCAGGAATGGAGTTTGGTAGGAACCACCAGATTTATTTTTCCTTATCTCAGGCTGACAATGGGAATGGATCAGCAGAAGGGGACACTCAGATTAAGCTGTGATCTTGAAATATCCACTCTGCTCTGGTGAGACCCCAATCCCAATGTCCAGTCTGACCCTGTCCTGGTGCAACTTGGGGCCATTCCCACTCTTCCCATCCCTTTTTCCTTGGGAGCAGAGCCCAACCCCCCCTGGCTCCACCCTCCTCTCCAGGAGCTGCAGAGAGCCAGGAGGTCTCCCCTCAGCCTCCTCTTCTCCAGCCCAAACCCCCCCAGGGCCCTCAGCCGCTCCCACAGCCCCTGTTCTCCAGACCCTTCCCCAGCTCCGCTCCCTTCTCCAGACGCGCTCCAGCCCCTCCAGGGCTTTCTTGGAGGGAGGGGCCCAACCCTGAGCCCAGCATTGGAGGTGCTGAGTGCAGGGAGACCATCCCTGCCCTGCTCCTGCTGCCACCCCAGGGCTGAGCCAAGCCAGGGTGCTGGGGGCCTTCTTGCCCCCCTGGGCCACTGCTGCCTCCTGTTCAGCCGCTGTCCAGCAGCACCCCCAGGGCCTTTGCCTTGGGGCAGCTTTCCAGCCACTCTCCCCCAAGCCTGGAGCTGCAGGGGGTGCTGGGACCCAAGGGCAGTATTTATTGCATATTTAGGTGTTTATAATGCATAAATCAACCGTAGCTCTCTCTCATCAATGTCCTACACAAGGAGCCAAAACCTCCTTCACCTCCTCTCCTGCCTGCTCTGCCTCAGCTCTTTTCTCCCCGTGTCCTGCCCTCCACACTCCCAGTCCTCCAGGATTGCTGCTCATGTTCCTGGGCAGTTTGGATTGCAGGAGCACAGGTCAAGATCTGCTCTGTCGTCCGGAGTTCCCAGCTGCTTCCCAATGTCTCCCACTGGAGCGCAGCCCCGGCGCTCAGCGGAGCCCAGGCCCACGGGAGGGTGCACTCCTGGCAGGATCTGCTGCCCTGTGCAGCCTGGCTGCTGCAAAACCACAAACACCCGATGAATATGGGGCACTCCTCAGTTATGGATGGGTGGATAATTAGGTTGAGTTACGTGGATGAGTTACAATAATGAGGTTCTTGCCCACGTCGCTGTTTTTTGAAAACAGATTGTGGTTGCTCTCCCTCCGTTAACATTAAGCTGAGCTGAAACCCCATCATCTTCTCATCAAATTTAAGTAACCCACAACCTAAATAACATTTGTGATGGTTCCTTCGTGTGACTTTTCTTCTTGGTGTTAGGCTGGACAAGGGCAGAGAAGCTGGTGAAGGCTGGAGGTGCCAGAACCAAATGCTCTATTCCCTCATCCATGATATTAATGGAAGTATTGAACAGAGCTGATCCAAGAGAAAAGCTGTAAAAACCCCCAAGAAGGAGGTCAGAGTGTGCTGAGGTTGAAATGCATCGTGGTGATGGCTTCTCCGCTCTGCACAGTGTTTGGTTTTGTGCCCTGGAAGGGAAGGATTTCCTTTAACGTGGTTTAAAACTCCACGTGGACAATTGCTTATCCTGTCTTGAAGGATGTACAAGTGGGGTTTGGTGGTTTTCCCCCAGCACTGAGGTTAAACTGGCTGCTCTGTAGCTCTTGGTTCCGCCTCCCATCATTTCTGGGCTTAATCTTCAGGGTTCGCCTCTTCTGGTGCCTGGAGAGGCACCTGAGACCACGGGTTGCTTCCAGAGATCCTAGAATCATGGAATCACCTCGTTGGAAAAGACCTTTGAGGTCACCAAGTCCAACCGTCCCTGTCCACGACTGAACCAGATCCCTGAGCACCTCATCCCCCCGGCTTTTAAACCCTCCAGGGATGGGGACTCCACCACCTCCCTGGGAGCCTCTGCCAGGGTCAGAATCCTTTCCCTGAGGAATTGTTCCTGATGTCCAATCTGACCCTGCCCTGGTGCAACCTAAGGCAATTTTCCCCCCTCCCACCCCTTGGGAGCAGAGCCCAACCCCCCCTGGCTCCACCCTCCTCTCCAGGAGCTGCAGAGAGCCAGGAGGTCTCCCCTCAGCCTCCTCTTCTCCAGCCCAAACCCCCCCAGGGCCCTCAGCCGCTCCCACAGCCCCTGTTCTCCAGACCCTTCCCCAGCTCCGCTCCCTTCTCCAGACGCGCTCCAGCCCCTCCAGGGCTTTCTTGGAGGGAGGGGCCCAACCCTGAGCCCAGGATTGGAGGTGCTGAGTGCAGGGGGCCCATCCCTGCCCTGCTCCTGCTGCCACCCCAGGGCTGAGCCAAGCCAGGGTGCTGGGGGCCTTCTTGCCCCCCTGGGCCACTGCTGCCTCCTGTTCAGCCGCTGTCGAGCAGCACCCCCAGGGCCTTTGCCTTGGGGCACCTTTCCAGCCCCTCTTCCCCAAGCCTGGAGCTGCAGGGGGTGCTGTCAACGTTTGGGAAGGGTTTGAAGCTGAAGAAGGGCGATGATTGAGATCTTGGGGAGAAATGTTTTGGTGTGAGGGTGGGGAGGCCCTGGCCCAGGTTTGCCAGAGCAGTGGTGGCTGCCCCATCCCTGGAGGTGTTGAAGGCCGGGTTGGATGGGGCTTGGAGCCCCCTGATCCAGTGGGAGGGGTCCCTGCCCATGGCAGGGGGTGGGACTGGATGGGCTTTGAGGTCCCTTCCAACCCAAACCATTCCTTGATTATATGATTCTAAGGATGTTGTCATAGAACCACGTGGTTGGAAAAGACCTCTGAGATCATCGAGTCCTGTCCCCTTACTAAACCCTGTCCCTGAGAAACTCCTCTACCCATCTTTTTAACCCCTCCAGGGATGGGGACCCAACCCACCTCCCTTGCTGTCCTACAAGGTGTGGCTGCATCTCCTCCTAAGGAAACTCATCGGTGCCTTAGGAACAGCTCAGGGTGGTTTATTTCTTTCTGAAGGTCTTTAAAACAGAAGGCAAATAAACTTCCTCAGGCAGGTGGTGAGGACTGTGAGCCAGGTCACCCCCTCAGCTGCCTCTGACCCCGGGGTCAGCTGTAGAACCCCACTGTGCTGTGCCAAGTGTCCCTCTCAGCGTGGTGTTGCAGCCTGGGCTGTGGGCGTTGCACCTCTGCCGTGGGGAAACACAGGGCTGGATCCAGACCCTGTGTTGGTGGCAGCAGGTGATGAACATCAGCTCTAATTCTGTGCTCTCTTCCTCCCCCAGCCTCGCCCACCAACAGACCTGGCCTTCAGCTTTGATGCCAATAAACAACAGAGACAGCTGATTGCAGAGCTGGAAAACAAGAACAGGTGAGACAGAAGCTTTGATCACTGGTGCTTTGAGGAGAAAAAAGCTTTTGGTCCTTGTGCTTTGAACCTTTTGATGACATTAACCAGGTTCTTCCCGTGCAGCTTTGGTTGGGGGGTATTGCTGCTCCCTGAACCAGTTCCTCGGGGCGGATGCAGCTGTGGAGCCCCTGCTCCCCAGGGAGAGGCTGATCTTCTTCACTGATCTTCTTAAAACCAACTTCACTGGTGCTGAGTGTCCAGAGCAGCGTCTCTGTCTTGTATTGTGACCTGCACACCCAGCAAAGGTCCCATCCAGGGTGGGCAACTACGGTGGCAGCAGGAAAATCACAGAGCCATGGGATGGACTGGGTGGGAAGGGTCCTCAGAGCCCATCCAGTGCCACCCCCTGCCATGGGCAGGGACACCTCCCACTGGATCAGGGGGTTCCAAGCCCCATCCAACCTGGCCTTCAACACCTGCAGGGATGGGGCAGCCACCACTGCTCTGGGGAACCTGGGCCAGGGCCTCCCCACCCTCATACCAAAACATTTCTCCCCAAGATCTCATTTCAATTTCCCCTCTTGCAGCTCCAAACCCTTCCCCTCGTCCTGTCCCTGCACTCCCTGATCCAGAGCCCCTCCCCAGCTTTCCTGGAGCCCCTTTCAGTACTGGGAGGCTGCACTGAGGGACTTGGGGGGTTTGGTCTGGAGAAGAGGATGCTGAGGGGAGACCTCATGGCTCTCTGCAACTGCCTGAAAGGAGATTGGAACCAGGCTGGGGTTGGGCTCTTCTCCCAAGTGACAGAGGATGGGAAGATAGGAAATGGCCTCAAGTTGCCCCAGGGCCAGGTTCAGATTGGACATCAGGAACAATTTCTTCACAGAAAAGGTTCTCAGGCCCTGGTGTGAGGACAGGGTGGGAGAGTCGGTGTTGTTCATCCTGGAGAAGAGAAGGCTGTGGGGAGACCTTAGAGCAGCCTCCCAGGACTGAAAGGGGCTCCAGGAAAGCTGGGGAGGGGCTCTGGATCAGGGAGTGCAGGGACAGGACAAGGGGAATGGTTTGGAGGTGCAAGAGTTGAGATGAGATCTTGTGGAGAAATGTTTTGGTGTGAGGGTGGGGAGGCCCTGGCCCAGGTTTCCCAGAGCAGTGGTGCTGCCCCATCCCTGGGGACACTGAAGTCCAGGCTGGGTTTAAGTGGGTTCTGAGTAGTTTGTTGTAGTTGGGGATTTCCCTGTTCCCCACAGGGGGTGGAACTGGATTAGCTTTGATGTCCCTTTATGGGATCTTTGGCTTCTAGAGGTCCAACCATAACCACCCCATGATTCAATGACTCTTCTTGCTCCCGAGGGCCTGTTAAGAAGGGATCCCTCTGCTTTATCCCCTTATTGCATTTGCTCTCTCTGCTTCTTCAGCACCCACAGTGTGAGTTTGTGTTTCTCTGGCTGAGAGAAGCTGAGAGGGAGCTGCAGCAAAGATCAGGCTGTTGAGGGGTTGCAGAGCCCCCGTGCTGGATGGTCCAGTCAGCTTGGGTGTCACCTGCGGAGCCTCCCCGGGCACCGGATGGGCTGGGCTGGGGTCTCCTGTGCCCCTGCTGCACGGAGCTGGCATGGGTGAGCCTGCTGCCTGCACGGCCCCTTGCCAGGGGCCTCAGCACCACAGGTGAAATTGCTTCTTCGGGTTGGTTTGGAGGAGAACCAGTTCCTGGAGAGCAGGAGTAGGCTCCATCCGTGCAGCACGGGGAGCAAACGCTGCCGAGGGACCTGGAGGGCGTTTGAGGTGGTTCATGGAGATCTCAGATAAGGGAGATCTCCAGGAGGAGAGCAGCTCAGCAGGTTTGAAACCAAGCTGGAGAAGGAAGGAGAGATTAGAATCTCCACTCTCTGAAGGGTTTCATTTCCCTTTTCATAAGTGAGTCCTTGGCTGCCAGTGCTGCCTTCCCTCATCCCCGGCCACGCGGAACGCGGCATCCTTAACTGGGCTGCTTGCTGATTGCCTTCCCTGGTGGAAGGTGGATCTGGGTGGTCTTTAAGGCCCCTTCCCACCCAAACCATCTAAGATCCCCTTTGTGAGAACCCACGAGTCTGTTACTCTAAGCTGTTGTTGCCCTTATTCCCAGTGACCCTCCAGGAGCCCTCAGAGAGGTGAGGTCGGTGCTGGTGCGGCCGTGGCTGCCGGCGGTGCCGCTCCAGAGCCCTTCCTGCACGTGTGCAGAGCAGACCGTGCTGGGAATGGAACATGTTTCCTCTTGGAATAGCCCCTGAGCCTGTTCCACAAAGAAGGGCGCACGGCACGGAAGTGGTTTCATCCTTCCTAGTAGTGGATTTTTGATCTGTATCACAGCACTTCAGGGGATGGCAGCGAGTTCCCTCTCGTGGGTTTGAGTTTGTGCCGGTCGGACCTGAACAAAATCCCTGTATTTGGGTTGGAGATTGTCAGGGCGAGAGCTGGAAGGGCTGTGGTGGTGTTTGGGAGCAGCGCAGAGGCTGACCTTCTCCTCTTCTCCCAAGGAACAAGCAATAGGACGAGAGGAAATGGCCTCCAGTTGCACCAGGGGAGGTTCAGGTTGGATTTTGGGAGCAATTCCTTCATGGAAAGAGTGATGAAGCCCTGGCAGAGGCTGCCCAGGGCAGTGGGGGAGTCCCCATCCCTGGGGAGGTTCAAACCCGCATGGCCGTGATGCTTGGGCCAGGGTTTGGTTGGCATCATGGGGTTGGGATGAGGGCTTTCCCAACCTCAGTGATTCCCTGACCCTCTTTCCTCTTCCCTCTGTGGTTTCTCCAGGGAGATACTCCAAGAAATCCAGCGCCTCCGGCTGGAGCATGAACAGGCCTCGCAGCCCACGCCGGAGAAGGCCCAGCAGAACCCAACCTTGTTGGCTGAGCTCAGGCTCCTACGGTAACAGAAATTCCCAAAGCTGGTGGGGGCCAGGGCTGGGCAGAGGTTGGACCTTGGCAGCTGGGGAAGTGTGGAATCAGCGTGGCCTCTGCGTGACCTTAAACAGCTGAATCCTGGGGGCTGACAGCCTGGGACAATTTGCCTTTTTTTTTCCAAGTGGATTTACAAGTAAATATAAACATCACTTAAAATGAATCCTCTCCAGTTCAGGAAGCTGTGAAGGAGAAAATGATAGGAAAAGTAGCCAAAATTGGAATAAAATGCATATTATTTGCTGTGCAAGGGAGCAGAGCTGAGTGAAACTCCAACCATCCGTTCCTGCGGGCAGTCAGACCCACGGCCAGCGTTGGAAAATGGTCTTCAAAGCCTCTTTGATCCAGTTTGCATTTAGAAATGAAGGAAAAATTGTCAGAATTTATAGAAGGAAGCGTTTCCTGGTTTGGGTGTCACAAGGACATTCGTCTCCCATTGCTGCTTAATTCACAGCTCTGCCTTCAGAAATGCCTCCTGCAATCTCAAGAAGGTTCCAAACTCAACTCTTGGCAGCAGCAGCTCTTTGCAAACCTGTTCCATTGGGACACTTCTCCTGGCCCTGTGTGAGGTTCAACCAGGCCAAGTGTTGGGTCCTGCCCTTGGATCCCAGCACCTCCTGCAGCTCCAGGCTTGGGGAAGAGGGGCTGGAAAGGTGCCCCAAGGCAAAGGCCCTGGGGGTGCTGCTGGACAGCGGCTGAACAGGAGGCAGCAGTGGCCCAGGGGGGCAAGAAGGCCCCCAGCACCCTGGCTTGGCTCAGCCCTGGGGTGGCAGCAGGAGCAGGGCAAGGATGGTCCCCCTGCACTCAGCACCTCCAATGCTGGGCTCAGGGTTGGGCCCCTCCCTCCAAGAAAGCCCTGGAGGGGCTGGAGCGCGTCTGGAGAAGGGAGCGGAGCTGGGGAAGGGTCTGGAGAACAGGGGCTGTGGGAGCAGCTGAGGGCCCTGGGGGGGTTTGGGCTGGAGAAGAGGAGGCTGAGGGGAGACCTCCTGGCTCTCTGCAGCTCCTGGAGAGGAGGGTGGAGCCAGGGGGGTTTGGGCTCTGCTCCCAAGGGATGGGATGAGAGGAAATGACCTCAGGTTGTGCCAGGGCAGGTTGGGAACAATTCCTTCAAGGAAAGAGATGTGAAGCCCTGTCAGAGGCTCCCAGGGAGGTGGTGGAGTCCCCATCTCCGGAGGGGTTCAAAAGCCAGGGGGATGAGGTGCTCAGGGATCTGGTTCAGTCGCAGACAGGGACAGTTGGACTCAATGATCTCGAGGGTCTTTTCCAACCAAACAATTCTGTGATTCCATGATTCTGCCTCTGCAGGAATGTCCCGGCTGTGGGACTTCCTAGGGATTTTTAAAGGCTTTCTCTAAAGTGCAGACAGAGCTCTGGACTTCAGGAGCTGCTGAACTTCCGGCAGCATCTGTGAGTTAAAATTTGTTCCCACACTGCACAGTCCAAGGCTTTCAACTTCTTTCATTACTATTTCTGACAGAATTTGCTGCATTTTCGGACGTTTGAATATCTCACCAGTGTTTTTCAGTCTATGGCTTGATGAGGAACCTGATCCAGTGGGAGGTGTACCTGCCCGTGGCGGGGGGTGCAACTGGATGGGCTTTGAGGTCCCTTTCTAACCCAAACCATTCCATGATTCTGTGATCTCAAGAGCAGTGTTGGAGTTTTCAGTCCCTTGGTGTTTTCCTGAAGATGTTTTTCCAAGAATACTGGCTACTCGGGACAATGCAGAGCTGACCAGAATGAGTGAGATTGCAAAAAGCTGAAGGATTGTTGTTTCTGACCTTCAAATATGTGAACACCACTGGCAAATGGAAGAGTTATGGAAGAAAAAAAGGTTGAGTTCAGCATGTAAAGCCTGCCAGGTCTTCAGAGCTGCCCAGAGTGGCCTTGGAGATGACACGGGCTGGGGAGGTCTCCCTGCAGCGCTCCTGCGGAGCCCTTTTGACTGGGCTGCAGCTCCATGGAAGTCAAACGTTGGGGCTTTCATTTCAGGGATGGAAATAGTGTCACGTCCCCAGCGCTCTGCATGTGATCGTCGGGGGATTCCTGCCTTGTCTAGAAATGTGCACATTATTGGCAACCGTCATCAGCTCTGGGGAGACCCCACCTGGTGCCCTGGGTCCAGCTCTGGAGTCCTGAGCACAGGAAGGACCTGGAGCTGTTGGAGCGAGTCCAGAGGAGGCCACGGAGATGATCCAAGGGCTGGAGAACCTCTGGTGTGAGGACAGGGTGGGAGAGTTGGGGTTGTTCATCGTGGAGAGGAGAAGGCTGTGGGGAGCCCTTAGAGCAGCCTCCCAGGACTGAAAGGGGCTCCAGAAAAGCTGGGGAGGGGCTGTTTCTGAGGGCCTGGAGTGATGGGATGAGAGGGAACAGCTTTAAATTGGGAAGGAGGATATTGAAATTGGACATTGTGAAGAAATCCTTGGTGTTGAGGGTGGGGAGGCCCTGTCCCAGGTTTCCCAGAGCAGTGGTGGCTGCCCCATCCCTGGAGGTGTTGAAGGCCAGGTTGAATGGGGCTTGGAGCCCCCTGATCCAGTGGGAGTTGTCCCTGCCCATGGCAGGGGGTTGGAACTGGATGGGCTTTGAGGTCCCTTCCAACCCAACCCATGCCATGACTCAGTGACTCAGTCATAGGTGTGAATTTCCTTTTGGAAGTACCCCGAGTTCATTTTCTGTCTCTCTCTTTCACATAACCCCAACAGACAGAGAAAGGACGAGTTAGAGCAGAGGATGTCAGCGCTGCAGGAAAGCAGAAGAGAACTGATGGTGCAGCTGGAAGGGCTGATGAAACTGCTCAAAGTAAGCCACCTCCTGCCAGAACCTCAGCGCATCCTCCTCTTCCCCGCGCGGGAATTCCCTGTCGCTGCCCTGAGGGCCCTGCTTGGCTGCCCTTCCATTCTCATCCCATCAGGGATGGGAGGGACCTGCAAAAAGTCCTTTCCATGCTGGCTTTGCCTCTGGGTGGTGAAGGTTGGTGGCTTCTTAGGTTCCTGTGCTGCTGCTTTGGTTGAAGTATCAACAGGAAGGACCTGGAGCTGTTGAATCAGGTCCAGAGGAGGCCACGGAGATGATCCGAGGGCTGGAGAACCTCTGGTGTGAAGACAGGGTGGGAGAGTTGGGGTTGTTCATCCTGGAGAGGAGAAGGCTGTGGGGAGAACTTAGAGCAGCCTCCCAGGACTGAAAAGGGCTCCAGGAAAGCTGGGGAGGGGCTTATTCCAAGGGCCTGGAGTGATGGGACGAGGGAGAACGGCTTTAAATTGGGACGGGGAGATTGAGATGGGACATTGGGAAGAAATTCTTCCTGATGGGGGTGGGGAGGCCCTGGCCCAGGTTGCCCAGAGCAGTGGTGGCTGCCCCATCCCTGGAGGTGTTGAAGGCCAGGTTGGATGGGGCTTGGAGCCCCCTGATCCAGTGGGAGGTGTCCCTGCCCATGGCAGGGGGTGGGACTGGGTGGGCTTGGAGGGTCCTTCCCACCCAAAGCATTCCACGATGTCGTCTCTCTGGGCACAGGAGCACCATCAGCGTTCATAACTGGGAAGTTCTTTTCAGGCCAGGGTTCTGCACACTCTCATCTTCTCATTCATTTAACCTCTGCCTGCTAATAATTTGAGGACAATCACTTGATAAATTCACCTCTGTTTCCTGACATCCTCAATCTTTGGCAGCTGAAGTGTGAGATCTCTGAAAATGAGCATCAAGTACGGGTTTAGGGAAGAACAAAAAGCTGTTGCATCTGAACAGTTGGATTCCTCGAGGTGGAGTTGTCCACAAGCTGAGCATTTTCTTTGCACACATTTGAGAAGCTGCTTTGACATGGGGAGAAGCTCCGATGTCAGCTTTTCTGTAGATCCTGTTGTTTTCCAATCCCTCACCCATGAACTCTCCTCAGATGACGTGGTGTAAGCGCTGTCACCTCTTAGGGTGAGCGGCTTTGCTCTTGCTTGGCTTCTCCCTCTCCCACCCAGAAAGCCCTGAAGTCCAGGTCTGAGGTGTTCTGCTCTGAAGCTCCACGAGACGTGGGCTGCAGAGCGTTGCCCAACGGGAGGATACAGGCAGGTGGCACCATGGCCCTCCCAGCCTGCTTGGCCATCGACTCTCCTCTCCCACAACATCAGTTTCCTCTTGCCCGGGTGGTTGGACACATGAACAAAAAATTCTTCACGACCTTTTCAAAACCCTGGGGCTGTTTGGTCTGGAGAAGAGGAGGCTGAGGAGACCTCCTGGCTCTCTGCAGCTCCTGGAGAGGAGGGTGGAGCCAGGGGGGGTTGGGCTCTGCTCCCAAGGGATGGGATGAGAGGAAATGGCTTCAAGTTGTACCAGGGCAGGGTCAGATTGGGTATTGGGTGGAATTTCTTCACTAAGAGAGTGGTGAAGCCCTGGCAGAGGCTCCCAGGTTAGGGATGGAGTCCCCATCCCTGGAGGGGTTCCAAACCTGTGTGGCCGTGGCACCTGGGACAGGGTTTGGTGGTCACAGTGGGGCTGGGCTGATGTTGGACTGGATGAGCTGGGAGGGCTTTTCCGACCTTGGTGTTTTCACCACTCTTCACATGAAGGAATTGTATCCAATGTGCAGTCTAAACCTCCCCTGGTGCAACTTGAGACCGTTTCTTCTCATCCCATCACTTCAGGACCCATTCCCTCAGTTCAATCTCAAGCCTGACAGGAACACCTTCCAGGCTTTGTTGTAGACAAGGGCAGACCAGGAGCTGGATCTGACTGGGCTTTTCACTTATAAATCTGGTTGCTTTTAATTAACTCCCCTGGTCTCCAAAGCTGTTTAAAAACTTCAGGGGAGTCAGGACTGGGCAGAAGGAGAAACTTCTTCCCAAGGATGCTGGAGCCAGGACCCAGAGAGGCTGTGCTGCCTCCATCCCTGAAGGTTTCCAACACCCAATGGATAAGGGCTCCAAGCAACTTGCTCCAAGGTTAACTTGACCCTGGACAGAGTAGGAGGTGGCTTGAGGCCACCTGAGGTCCCTTCCAACCTGAATTGTCCCATGAGCCTGGTCCTGTTGCATAATGCAGTTCTTTGCGTTTCCCCATCCTCTGCTTCCATGGAGCTTGGCATCTGCTCTTGGGTTGAAGCATTTTCCAGAAAGACATCTGTGCTCGAGCTGGAGAAATCAGAAGTGGAGAATTCACTACCAATGCAAATTTGCTCACGGAGTTGAAAATTTATGCCTCGTTTCCAGTTTCAAAGGGTTTCACTGCGCGTCGGCTCTGGCACACGAGGTTCTCACTCCGTTACACTGAGGAGAACGTCAGCACCCAGGGGTCTCCTACGCGGATCCTTACTCATCTCCAGCTCCTTTTTTTTTAATCAGTTAAACAGGTAGAGCTTCTCTGAGCTTTTAAGCTGAAAAAGGGGAGACTGAGATGAGATCTGAGGAAGAAACGTTTTGGTGTGAGGGTGGAGAGGCCCTGGCCCAGGTTTCCCAGAGCAGTGGTGGCTGCCCCATCCCTGGAGGTGTTGAAGGCCAGGTTGGATGGGGCTTGGAGCCCCCTGATCCAGTGGGAGGTGTCCCTGCCCATGGCAGGGGGTGGGACTGGCTGGGCTTTGAGGACCCTTCCCACCCAGCCCATTCCAGGATTCTCACTGCATCCCCGTTGCCCAGTGGACACCCACCCTGGTGGTCAAAGAGAGCAGAAAAGGTCTTTTCTCTCCCTGTTGATTGAATTTTGCCGTGACAATCCAACACTCCAACCCACCTCAAGGCTTCGTTGTATTCCTGGTATTTACATTCATTTCCAAGTCTCCTTTTTGGTGGTTTTAGCTCTGCCAGACACGATGTTTTCCTGCAAAGTTTTAGTTTCTGTCATTGTTTGCTGCACTTAAAAAAATTGTCATTTATAATTTACATGAGCTCCTCAGCTTTTAGGGTTTTTATTCCATTTCCTTCTGCAGTCTTTTTTACATTTTTAATGCTGCTGTCGTTTCACCGTTAGGGCTGGACTCAGCTCTCCTAGAACTGGGTCTCTGCGAGCTCGGTACCTCAGCTCCCTCAGTGAAAGGAGAGAGGGGCAAACCAAGGCTTGGAAGGGTGGAGATGTTCTCTGAGGCTCATTCGTTTTCCTGTGGTGAGCCTTGCTGTGACCAGAGAACCACGGAATGGCTTGGGTGGGAAGCGACCTCAAAGCCCATCCAGTTGGCCATTGGAATGAGCACCCAGGGAGGGGATGGAGTCACCAACCCTGGAGGTGTTTAAGGGGAGACTGGATGAGGCACTGAGTGCCATGGGTTAGATGATGGGTTGGTGTTGGTGTTGGTGTTGGGTTATAGGTTGGACTCGATCTCGGAGGTCCTTTCCAACCTTATGTTACTGTGATACTGTGATACAGTTCCAGCCCCCTGCCATGGGGCTTCTTCCCATGGAAGAGGGTGCTGGAGCCCTGGAACAGCTTCCCAGGGAAGCAGTCCCAGCCTGACCATATTCCAGAAGGATTTGGCCAAGACCCTCAGCCCCACGGGGTGAATGTTGGGGTTGTCCTGTGCAGGGACAAGGGGTTGGACTCGGTGGTCCCTGTGGGTCTCTTCCACCTCAGGTCATTCCCCGATTCTAAATCCATCCATATCACCTCCTTTTCTCTCAAATTAGTGCTGGTCCTTGCACATTTGTCCTTGCTCCACATCTTTGGTGCTTTGCCCTCCCAGTTCTCCCACCCCATTCCAGGCCTGGTTGGCTCTCCTTGGTTTGCCCCCTGAATCCCACCCGCGTGGGCGCTGCGGGCGCGGTGCCAACGGCACCTTCGGGCGAGGACAGCCCAGCTCCCTGTGGTGGCACATCCGTGCCCAGAGGGAGCCGAACGCCGGGCAGTGGGGGCCACTCCAGACAGTGTTCCCAGACTTTAGAGGGTGCTGGTCTGATACTTCTTGCCGTGAGGACAGCTCGAGGGGCCTTTCTGAGTCTGGGGGAGGAAGGGAAGGCAGTAAGTGTTCTGCATAAAGGAAATGAGATCTATTGGATCTCCTGCCTATCTCGAACCTCTCACCCTATATCCAGCCTCCTCCCCTCTCCAGCGTTCTCCCCTTCATCCCATCCTACACCCTGGAAGTGTTCAAGGCCAGGTTGGATGGGGCTTGGAGCCCCCTGATCCAGTGGAAGGTGTCCCTGCCCAGGGGATGGCCTTTAAGGTCCCTTCCCACCCAACCCATCCCGTGGTTCGGTGATGGTTCTACATCCATCCTGTTCATTCCACTTTTGCCCACACCAAAAGCCATTTCAGACAAGACTCTTCTTCTGAGCATGGAGCAGATGCCCCCTTTGCTTCCCCTCCTGCACCCTGCTCTCCTCTCATGCCTGCAGTCACGTCCACCCTGTCCTGCTCTTCCATGAGCTCCGTTGTGTATTTTGTCTGCGTGTTCCCTTTCCACGTCGTAATTAATCTCCTGTTTCTCTCTTCGCCTTTTTCTCCTGCCCCCGTTTCTAGGAAGAAGAGCAAAAGCAGGCAGTAAGTTGACTTCACCTTGCAGGTGATTTCTCTTCTTTCTGCATGCAAATACCCTTCCTGTTTGCAAATTAACCCCGGGCACGTGGGGGTCTCTCTCACTCATAGATCCTGGTGGGTTTCCAGCAGAGCTGGGGTTTGTGTGTGGCCTTAAAGCCTCTGGTGGCCTCGGGAGCTCGGCTGGTGGCCACGCTCTTTAGTTTTGATGGAATTCTGCATGGTCACTGGGGCTGGAAATGTGGATTCTCAGCTGGCTTCGTGCTGTATTGTGTTGGCGATTCTTGGGGGGCCTAAGAAAGCTTTCTTGTCTCTTCAGGAATCCTTTAATTTGCCTCCTCGCCCCGTGCAAGTCAGTGCATGAACACTAATTAACGACTTAATATTCCGGGCATGGATCTGTATCACCCCGGATCCGGGCTCCTGGGGTTGCTCCCTGCGTGCTGGTTGTGAACGGGAGGAGTGACCTGAGGAGAGACAAGAAGGCCTTTGCTTTGTGACTCGATTTGCGTTCCCCCCCACCCCACCCGCCGCCTCTGGAATCCTTTCCCGGTGCTGGTTTCGGAGCCCTCTCCAGAGGGAGCCCTTCTGCTTCCCTCGACACCGCCCGCTGGTCGCTGCCTTTAGACACGAAGCTGCAACGCGGATTAATGCCGTGTTTCCCGTTATCGGGGCAGGGGGGTTCGGGGTTCTTCATTCGATACCCGAGGTGGATATTTGATACCTGGATTGGAAATTCCCATGACTTGTTTTTTTTGTGAGGAAACTGGTATTTCTGGGTAATTTATGTTGCTGGAAGAGCTTTGGTGCTGCTGAACCAGGCTCCTGTGGGGGGGGGTTAGTCAAGTTCCGTCGTTAGGTTAACCAGAGGATGGTGGTGAGGGTGGATCTTATGGCCAGGCTGGATCCATGGGCTGGAGGGCAGGAAGGATCTGCAGAGGGACCTGGCCAGGCTGGATCCATGGGCTGGAGGGCAGGAAGGGTCTGCAGAGGGACCTGGCCAGGCTGGATCCATGGGCTGGAGGGCAGGAAGGGGCTGCAGAGGGATCTGGCCAGGCTGGATCCATGGGCTGGAGGGCAGGAAGGGTCTGCAGAGGGACCTGGCCAGGCTGGATCCATGGGCCAAGGCCAACGGGATGGGGTTCAACCAGGCCAAGTACCTGGGGGGGTGGGGGTGGGGAGGGTGTTGGGCTCTGCTTCCAAGGGACAGGAGATGGGATGAGAGGAAATGGCCTCAAATTGCCCCAGGGCAGGGTCAGATTGGGCATCAGGAACAATTCCTTCACAGACAGGGTTCTCAGGCCCTGTGAAAGGCTCCCAGGGAGGTGATGGAGTCCCCATCCCTGGAGGGGTTTAAAAGATGGGTGGATGAGGTGCTCAGGGATCTGGTTTGGTGGTGCACAGGGACGGTTGGACTGGATGACCTCAGAGGTCTTTTCCAGCCAGGCTGTTCTATGATTCTGTTGGAGCTCTGTTCACCCTCAGGTGAGGATTTATCCCGGGGTTTCCTAAGGCACCTTGCAGAAATTCCTTGGCATAGGGAAGGGAGCAGATTGCAGCATGTGGCAAGGACTTTCCTAGAGGAAGGAAAACCACCAAAACACCACTTTCCATGTCCTCCAGCTTCCAGCTGTGCGAGCGGAATGCTGTGTCCCGTGTCCTTCTACGCAACATCATCACTGGGGAGAACCATCTGCATGGAAATGCAGTGTTCTTTCAGCTTGGTTTTCCTGCACTGTGGTGTCCATCTTGGTTTTGGATGAAGAAAAAGGGTAAATTTGAGGTCAAAGGAAGAAGCTGCCCAGTTTTACCCCCCTTCTTTCCCTGGAACACAGTGTTTGTAGGATAAGGGAGCTAAAAGTGGCTGCTGAAATGAGGTCAACACGTTGATGTTCTGTCCAGTCCCACTGGAACCTGTGATGAAGGAGCCAAAAAAAGGATGTGAAACTCAAGAAGGCAGATTTTGACCAACAAAGGGTAGGAATTGAACCTTTACATCCTTAGGTTTGCATGGACAGAAGTAGCTTGAAGTGCTCTCCTCTTCACTCTGGAGGTGCTGCCTGGAAATCCTGGAGATCCCAGGATACGATCGGCTGAGAACCACACGGAGATCACAGGGCAGCTGGGGTGGAAAGGCCCCTCTGGAGATCCTCTGCTCCATCCCTCCACGCCCAAAGCAGGGGTACCTAGAGCAGGCTGCTCAGGAGTTTGTCCCATCACATTGTGAGTGTCTCCATAGGTGGAGACTCCACACACTCTCTTGGCAGCCACTTCCAGGGCTTCAGTGCCCTCACAGTGAGAAAGATTTTGTCTTTGGTTTGAATCGGAATTTCTTATATTTCCATTTGTGCCTCTATTTCCATTCCACCACCTCTGGTGCTTTCACTGGATGCCACTGAGAATCCTAGAATCATCTTGTTGGAAAAGACCTTTGAGATCACCGAGTCCAACCGCGGAAGGGTCCGGCTCTGCTTCCTTTACTTGGTTAGAGCCATTTTCTGGTATTTACAGGAAAGCCCAATCCCTTCAGTGCCCCCTGTTCGGAGTTGATCTCCTGTCAACTCTTGGAAAGCTTCTCTCCTGTCTTTCCCTTCTCCTCTGCCCCTCGGAATGAGCGGGGCCAGCCCTGCTCACACCCTTGAGGAGCAACGCCTTGCGTGGAGATGCTGTTCCAGAGACAGAGTGGTATTCCCAGCCCTCCACAGCCATCCTCCCACTGCTGAGGTGGTTGTGTCCCAGCTAATAACGATCCTTGCTGGCTTAGATCCTAATTTACAACAGGACCGTCTTCCTCTCACAGCTGGTGAGGAGCTGGAATGATCTGCAAAGCATTAAACCCCCTTTGTTCCCAGAGGAGCGGCCGCTGCTCTCTCGGTGTTTGGAAGAATGCTGAGGGGATTCAGAAAGCTGCACGTCCCGTCGGTGGTGCCAGGGCCGTGCCCTCCGAGCCATCCAGCAAATCCCAAAGAGCGTCAGGCTCGACACGAGAGAACTTCCCTAATGCCAAACAGGCCCAGAAGTGGCTCCTTCAGAGCAGAGGAGCTGCCGTGGGAGCGTTTAGACACTGGGATGGAAATCCTTCCCTTTCGGGACGTGGTGGGAAGCGTCTGACGTCGCAGAGCAGATTGGACTCGTTAACGCTGAGGTTGTGTTGCCAATTAGAACAAGAGGACAGGCTCTCACCCAACAATCCTGGTGAAGTAATGGAAATACGGGAGGGTTGTCCCTGATCCCATGGAGGGGAATCAGGAGATGCTGTTTTCCTCACATCGTTCAGATTCATCGTTCACATCTGCGCTGGGGAGGCCCCACCTCGAGCACTGGGGGCACTTTGGGGCACCCCGGGATAAAAAGGACATCAAAGCCCTGGAGAGAGTCCAGAGGAGGCCCCAAAGCTGGGGAAGGGTGTGGAGGGGCAATCCCAGGAGGAGAGGCTGAAGGCACTGGCTCTGTTCAGCTGGACAAGAGGAGCCTGAGGGGGATCTCAGAGCTGTTCGCTGCCTTCTCCCAAGGGAGGGAGGGGAAACAGGGGCTGAGCTCTGCTCTCTGGTGACCAAGGACAGGAGCCCAGGGAAGGGCAGGAAGATGGGCCAGGGCAGGGTTGGCTTGGCCATCAGGAAGAGGTTCTTCCCCCAGAGCAGAGGGTGCTGGAGCCCTGGAACAGCTCCCCAGGGAAGCAGTCCCAGCCTGACAATATTCCAGCAGGGTTTGGCCAAGGCCCTTAGCCCCAGGGGGTGAATGTTGGGGTTGTCCTGTGCAGGGACAGGAGCTGGAATCTCGGGGCATTCTGTGATTCTACCTTCCACCTGGCTTGAGAATGATGAGGGCAGCAGTGCCTTTACTGGGGTGAACCTTACACACCAAAGGCTATGGCAAAGCTGAGCCCAAGGCAGCCATCTGGGGTGATCCCAAGGGAATAAAACCTGGTGAGTGGGGAATTCCTGCCCTTGGAGAGCCCTGTAACAGCTGGAGAAGTCCCAGCAAGTTGTCACAAGTGTTGTCCCCAGGGCTCAGTGCTGGGTCCAGTTGTGTTCAATGTCTTTATTCATGATCCGGATGATGAAGGCCAGGTTGGATGGGGCTTGGAGCCCCCTGATCCAGTGGGAGGTGTCCCTGCCCATGGCAGGGGGTGGGACCGGATGGGCTTTGAGGTCCCTTCCCACCCAACCCATCCCATGGCTCTGTGTTTCCGTCCCGTTCTGAGGGCTCCCGGGTGACTCCAGTCCATAAGGGTTCCGCAGTGCTCAAGGCAAACCAAAACAAGCAGAGCTCTTGGATGTTTTTAATCCACACTTGTAGTAACCAGAGAGGTTTTCCAAAATAGCAGCTGGGAAGCTGTCAGTGTGGTTTCTCTGCTGTCCCAGCACGAGGCAGCAGCCCCAGGCCCCGCCGAGCGCCCGCTCCATTCATGCCTTCCCTGAATCGCCTTCCTCTGCGCTTAATCACGTTTTGGATCGCTCAGCTTGGACCAGGCAGGAGTTTGTTCAGTTTCTTGTCTTCCAAGTCCTGCCTTCGTGGAGAAAGAAACGTCTGCCAAGTTCTAACACTCAAACTATTTTAACAAAGCTCTGGGCAGAAGCCTCACGGCTCCGCTCGCTTTTTGGGGGAAAAATGCGCTTATTCGTCCCAAGTTACTTCAAAACCAGCTGATGGGGTTGGGTTTGTTTCCCAAATGGAACCTCTTGGCAAGAAGCTGCCCAGCGTGAATAATTAAAACCATGGAATCATGGAATGGTTTGGGTTAGAAGGGACCTCAAAGCCCAGCCAGTCCCACCCCCTGCCATGGGCAGGGACACCTCCCACTGGATCAGGGGGCTCCAAGCCCCATCCAACCTGGCCTGGAACACCTCCAGGGATGGGGCAGCCACCACTGCTCTGGGAAACCTGGGCCAGGGCCTCCCCACCCTCACACCAAAACATTTCTCCCCAAGATCTCATCTCAATCTCCTCTCTTGCAGCTCCAAACCCTTCCCCTCATCCCATCCCTGCACTCCCTGATCCAGAGCCCCTCCCCAGCTTTCCTGGAGCCCCTTTCAGTCCTGGGAGGCTGCTCTAAGGTCTCCCCACAGCCTTCTCTTCTCCAGGATGAACAACCCCAGCTCTCCCACCCTGTCCTTTCTGCATCCTATTGAGTTGGTCCATTTCAAAAAGAGGGAAACCTGATCCTTCTGGTGACATTCAATACTGATTCTTCTGTGGACATTCATTAGTTTGGATGGGGCTTGGAGCCCCCTGATCCAGTGGGAGGTGTCCCTGCCCATGGCAGGGGGGTGGGACTGGATGGCTTTTGAGTTCCCTTCCAACTCAACCCATTCCATGATTCTCCAGTCCTTTCTCAGCCTCCGTTCACCGTTCTCTCCAACCATTGTCCAAGCCAAGAAGGGTAATCGAAGCCATGTGAAGGACATCTGGACCCGGCACTGGTTTATTTGGCTCCTGGCTCTTATTAATAGCAACGAGGAAGTGGCAGTTTGGGATTTCTTGACCTCACATGGAATTCCTTTCACTTGGGCCACAGTTGTGAACAGCTGGCAGCTATCTGGGGCTCATCTCATCATCTGTTCCCCAGCCCTCACTGCTCCAGGTTGGCCCTTTCCTTTGTAAGAACCTTCCCTTTTTCCACCTCGTCCCTTTCCACGGGGTTGTCCTTTCCAGAGGGAGCCCCAGACCGTCTTGTCGAAGCGTGTTCCGGGCAGCCCAAGGCTTGAGGGAGGCTCAGGTACAACAAAATAATCCCTCGGAGCGTAAATCGATGTTTCACTGACTTTGTTCTGAACTTCTCTCTGTTCCAAATTGGTTGTTGCCTTTGGGCCATTGGCTCCTCTCCAACGAGTTCTGTCTCCAGCCCCACAAAAACACACTTCTGCTCTTCCAGCAAATGGAAGCACCGTGGGGAGACACCACCCTGGGATCACCGACACCGGGGGCTGTCTCGGAGCTGGGTGTGTGTTGCAGCTGGGGAAGGGTCTGGAGAACAGGGGAGACCTCATCCCTGTCTGTGGCTGCCTGAGAGGAGGCTGTGGCACAGCGAGTGTTGATCTCTTCTCCCAAGTGACAGGAGATGGGACAAGGGGAAATGGCCATGAGCTGTGCCAGGGGAGGGTCAGACTGCATATTGGGAAGAGTTTCTTTATTGAAAGTGTTCTCAGGCCCTGGCACAGCTGCCCAGGGAGGGGGTGGAGTCACCATCCCTGGAGGGGTTTAAAAAACAGGTGGATGAGTTTTTGAGGGACAGGATTTAGCAGATGATGGGTGCGGTTGGACTCTGACCTCAAAGGTCTTTTCCAACTGGAACATTCTATGATTCTATCAAGTCTGATTTTGGAATGTCCCCCATGAACTGAAGCCAGTGAGCCTGGTTTTGAAGATGACATCACACCTATAGAAGGGATTTGCATGTTGGCTTCTGTCTCAGTGTTGTCCTATCAGTGTTGATTCGTTGCCTTGAAAAGTGCCCCAGGTCGAGCAACCAAGAGGAAATCTTTGCCCAGCTTGTGCTAGCGTGTCCATACCTTGGCCAGAAGGTGGCTGGTGTCCTCCTGCCTGGGCATGGAGCTGGCTACCAAATGGGACATTGCGTGGTGCTCCTGGTGGGACAGAACCTCATACAGGAGGTGCTCCAGCCCTTGGATCATCTCCGTGGGCTCCTCTGGACCCACTCCAACAGCTCCAGGTCCTTCCTGTGCTGGGAATCCACCTGGGTGAGGAGATGGTTTGGAGAGGGAGGAGTGAAGCCATTGCAGCTGTTCCTCGGCCCTCGCTCTCCCACAGGGAGAGGACAAATCTTGGAGATCCTCTCCCCTCACCGGTGGTTGCAGCTCACGGAGAAACGACAGTCCCTGATCAGGGGCTGCGGGCGGGCGTCACACCCCGCGTCCAGGTGTTCTTAATCAGCTCCAGAGCTGCTCCTTCCGAAGATCAAAGGAGCTTGGCCAGGACACAAGGAGCTCACATTTCAAAACATCCCTCCAGCAGCTGTCAGCAGCAGATCCTTGGTGGGGCCTTGAGGAAACCTGGGGAGAGCAGAGAATCACAGAATCACAGAACCATGGGATGGTTTGGGATGGAGGGGACCTCAAAGCCCATTCAGTTCCACCCCCTGCCACGGGCAGGGACACCTCCCACTGGATCAGGGGGCTCCAAGCCCCATCCAACCTGGCCTTCAACACCTCCAGGGATGGGGCAGCCACCACTGCTCTGGGAAACCTGGGACAGGGCCTCCCCACCCTTACTGTGAAGAATTTCTTCCCAATGTCCAATCTCAATCTCCTCCTTCCAATCTAAAGCCGTTTCCCTTCGTCCCATCACTCCAGGCCCTTGGAAACAGCCCCTCCCCATCTTTCCTGGAGCCCCTTTCAGTCCTGGGAGGCTGCTCTAAGGTCTCCCCACAGCCTTCTCATCTCCAGGATGAACAACCCCAACTCTCCCACCCTGTCCTCACACCAGAGGTTCTCCAGCCCTTGGATCATCTCCGTGGCCTCCTCTGGACTCGCTCCAACAGCTCCAGGTCCTTCCTGTGCTCAGGACTCCAGAGCTGGCCCCAGGGCTCCAGTTGGGGTCTCCCCAGAGCGCAGCAGAGGGGCAGAATCCCCTCCCTCCCCTCTGCTCCCACTCTTTGGGTGCAGCCCAGGACACCCTTGGTTTCTGGGCTGGGAGTGCCCATTGCCAGCTCCTGGGGAGCTTCTCCTCCCCCAGCACCCCAAGTTCTCCACGTTGCTGCTCTTGAGAAGGAGAAGGAGGAGGAGGCAGCAGAGGAGGAAGCAGGTTCGTGCTGCAGGCACGGCCTGATCGGCCTGACTGGCTCTTTCCTGGAGCATCTCCGTAGGCTGCGGTGCTCCGTGGGCAGGGCCATCGCCGCGAGAGCCGCGTTCGGAGGAGCGACCACACAGGCGGCATCCGATTACTCAAAGGGATGAGTTTATCCATTTCTAAAGGACGTGCAGCATCCTCGCACCTCGCAGAGGACTCATCTGCATTTGTTGTCACCTCTTTTGAGCACCAAGGGTGTCAAAGAAGGATGACAAAGCCCTGAGGCTTTTCATCCCTTGCCCACTTGGAACAGGAGGGAAAGTTGCTAAGTAACCGGCTGCTTTTTCACCGCTGAGGATGTGCAAGGCCAGGGCTTCACAGAGGGTGGGGATGACTGGGTTGGGCTCTTCGATCCTCCACTTTCTGCATTAAGGGGAGATGTCTTTATCCAAAGAGCTACAAATTCCATCACAGCAGCCGTTATCGCTCCCCAGAATAAATATTTATTCATAATCACAGCTTTACTGGAAAGGGTTTGGAAAGTGGACTTTGATCAGTCCCCAGGGAAATGCGTACCATTCCGTGGACCTCGCGCTGTGGTTGCCCAGAGAGGAGTTCCTCGATGGGTCGTGCTCTCCTCATCAGACACCTCGTTTGTCTTGTCATCTATTTGACCCAATTAATGGCTGTTGAGAGGAAAGGTTGAGATACAGAAATCAAACTCAACATTTTCTGGTCATTGGGGGCCAGATTTCAGCTTAGAATCAAGAATCCTGGAATGGTTTGGGTTGGAAAGGACCTCAAAACCCATCCAGTCCCACCCCCTGCCATGGGCAGGGACACCTCCCACTGGATCAGGGGGCTCCAAGCCCCATCCAACCTGGCCTTCAACACCTCCAGGGATGGGGCAGCCACCACTGCTCTGGGAAACCTGGGCCAGGGCCTCCCCACCCTCACACCAAAACATTTCTCCCCAAGATCTCATCTCAATCTCCCCTCTTTCAGCTCCAAACCCTTCCCCTCCTCCTGTCCCTGCCCTCCCTGATTCAGAGCCACTGTTTGCTCCCAGCCCAGAAACCAAGGGTGTCCTGGGTTGCACCTAAAGAGTGGGAGCAGAGTGGAGGGAGGGGATTCTGCCCCTCTGCTGCGCTCTGGGGAGACCCCACCTGGAGCCCTGGGGCCACCTCTGGAGTCCTGAGCACAGGAAGGACCTGGAGCTGTTGGAGCGAGTCCAGAGGAGGCCACGGAGATGATGCAAGGGCTGGAGAACCTCTGGTGTGAGGAGAGGGTGGGAGAGTTGGGGTTGTTCAGCCTGGAGAGGAGAAGGCCCTGGCCCAGGTTGCCCAGCGCAGTGGTGGCTGCCCCATCCTTGGAGGCGTTCAAGGCCAGGTTGGACGAGGCCCTGCGCAACCAGATCTGGTTGGAGATGTCCCTGCTCACTGCAGGGGTTGGACTGGATGGGCTTTGAGGCCTCTTCCCACCCAAGCTGTTCCATGATGCAATGATTCGGTGACTCAATCTCTGCAGTCAGGGCTCCTCTGGAGAGCGACTCAGAGGCTGACCCAGCCTCGTGCTCTGAATCACCTTCCAGAAGATGCTGTCCCTCCCACTGTTGACTTCAGCACCACCTCAGGCTCCACCAAACAAAGCCCTCCCTCCCCGGCTCTCAGCTCCGATTCTGTTCCGAGTCCCTCAGTGAGTCCTTTCGTCCTTTCTCCTCTCTCTTTTGGTTTGTGACACATTGAAGTTTTTCAAAGGAAGCATGGATGAAACAGCACTAACTCTGTGCTCGTTTCCTGGGAGCACCAAAGGAGCACTGGGTTTTCTTAGTCACCATCCGTACACTCCGTAGAAGTTCTCTTGAGGCCCTGGTGTCAGTGCTGTGCAGACACTGCACCTGCTCCACCAGCATCAACTTCTTGCTGGTTTCATTGCATAAAGCTTCCCCTAAAGCCCAAGAAGATAAGGTTTGAGAACTCCCTGGAGGTGTTGAAGGCGAGGTTGGATGAGGCTTTGAGCCCCCTGATGCAGTAGGAGGTGCCCCTACCCATGTCAGGGGTGGGACTGGATGGGCTGTGAGGTCCCTTCCAACCCAAACTCTTCCATGGTTCCATGTGGAACACCATTCCACTATTGTCATGGATCAGATGCTGCTCAGAGCTGTGGGATCTTGGCATCCTGGTGGGTTTCTCTGCCTTTTGGAGACCCTTCGAACCCAACTATTCCATGATTCTATGAACTGGTTGCAGATCAGTTCGAGACACCCAGCCAGAAGAGTTAAGCTATGTGGGATTGTTGATCTGACTGAAGGAAGGGAGGCTCTGCAGAGGGATCCATGGATCAGGCTGGATCCATGGGCTGGAGGGCAGGAAGGGGCTGCAGAGGGACCTGGCCAGGCTGGATCCATGGGATGAGCCCAACGGCATGGGGTTCAACCAGGCCAAGTGTTGGGCCCTGCCCTTGGGTCCCAGCACCCCCTGCAGCTCCAGGCTTGGGGAAGAGGGGCTGGAAAGGTGCCCCAAGGCAAGGGCCCTGGGGGTGCTGCTGGACAGCGGCTGAACAGGAGGCAGCAGTGGCCCAGGGGGGCAAGAAGGCCCCCAGCACCCTGGCTTGGCTCAGCCCTGGGGTGGCAGCAGGAGCAGGGCAGGGATGGTCCCCCTGCACTCAGCACCTCCAATGCTGGGCTCAGGGTTGGGCCCCTCCCTCCAAGAAAGCCCTGGAGGGGCTGGAGCGCGTCTGGAGAAGGGAGTGGAGCTGGGGAAGGGTCTGGAGAACAGGGGCTGTGGGAGCAGCTGAGGGCCCTGGGGGGGTTTGGGCTGGAGAAGAGGAGGCTGAGGGGAGACCTCCTGGCTCTCTGCAGCTCCTGGAGAGGAGGGTGGAGCCAGGGGGGGTTGGGCTCTGCTCCCAAGGGATGGGATGAGAGGAAATGGACTCAAGTTGTGCCAGGACAGGGTCAGGTTGGACATCAGGAACAATTTATTCAGTGAAAGGGTTGTCAGGCCCTGGCAGAGGCTCCCAGGGATGTGGTGGAGCCCTAGTCTCTGGAAGTGTTTAGAAGGGACAGATGAGTTCCTTAGGGACAGGGTTTAGTAAGGGACAGGTACGGTTGGACTCGATGATCTCAGAGGTCTTTTCCAAGCAGATGGTTCTGTGATTCTGTGATTCTAAGAGGTCACCTTTATCTCATATCTTGACTTTCTGAGACGTAGAAGCCATCCCAGTGCAGCTCCAGGAGAGCCCTGTGGTTTGTCAGCACTGCTGGGTGCAGACCAAGTCCTGCTCTCCTCAGTAATGCATCATTTTTCCACATTCCAGGCAGCTCCAAGGCCCTGCGTTGCGTGGCCGCCGCGTGCTCCACGCTCGTGCTGGCCCAGCTCCCTCTGTTCCGGGGCCAGTGCTGAACGTGGAGCTGTGGCTGCAGCCTCTCTCCCTCTCCCCATTACTCACCCCCATCCCGTGGCACAGCAGAGGACTCTGCTCTTCTGGCAGCAGCCTGGGCTGCAGCAACACCTGCGTTGGTCGCACTGGTCTGCGGCGCAGAACCTCCCCGGCACGGCCTCCAAGTGTCCTCGAGGACCGGGAGAGCGTGCCAGGAGGTGATGGAAGCCGTGAAGAATGTCAGTGTGTTCCCGAGTTCCTGTCCTCACCCACTTTCTGCCGTCAGGCCCTTCCTCTCCTTTTTTTTTTGCCAACAAACCTCGAGCCATGGGTTTTAAGGTCCTGCAGAACCCTTTGGTGCTCTCTGGCCTTCACACCTTCTCTGACGTGACGGCCACGGATTTAAACACCAGGCCTTGCTCATCCATCCAGTGTTTTCCCCCCCTTCTCATCATCATTAATTAATGATTCATTCTCAGATGCAGTTAGTAATTGCTTCCATCACCACCCCACACCAGGCTCCCCTTGGGACCACTCTTTACCTCTTTTCCTCTGCAGACGTCAGGGAAGTCTCACAGGCTCCGTTTGGAACCAGAATTGTTCTCCTCCTTCCCCCGTGGCCACTGTGGGTCCCTTTCTCAGTGCTTCCACCCCATGGATTGAGGTGGTTGCAGAGTCCTCCTGGCGAGGAGCGATCCCTGCTGCAAGCTGCTCGTGGTCCTTCCTCCTCAGCCAGGAGCTGGCTCTGAACAGCTCCTCTGGATGATTCTCCTGCAGGTGGGAGGGACCTCTGGAAGTCCCCAGCCTGACGTTTTGCCCAGAACAAGTCCAGGTGGAGCAATTTGTTCCAGCCACGTGTGCTGAGGAGGGAGGACAGATGGAATCCCCAATTTGAGAAGGAGATGGAGCTGTTGGAGCAGGTCCAGAGGAGGCCACAGAGATGGTCCAAGGGCTGGAGAACCTCTGGTGTGAGGACAGGGTGGGAGAGTTGGGGTTGTTCATCCTGGAGAGGAGAAGGCTGTGGGGAGCCCTTAGAGCAGCCTCCCAGGACTGAAAGGGGCTCCAGGAAAGCTGGGGAGGGGCTCTGGATCAGGGAGTGCAGGGACAGGACGAGGGGAAGGGTTTGGAGCTGAAAGAGGGGAGATTGAGATGAGATCTTGGGGAGAAATGTTTTGTTGTGAGGGTGGGGAGGCCCTGGCCGAGGTTTCCCATAGCAGTGGTGGCTGCCCCATCCCTGGAGGTGTTGAAGGCCAGGTTGGATGGGGCTTGGAGCCCCCTGATCCAGTGGGAGATGTCCCTGCCCATGGCAGGGGGTGGCACTGGAGGGGCTCTGAGGCTCCTTCCCACCCAAAACATTCAGTGATTCCATGATTCTACCTCCCCGCTCTGCTCTGTGAGTGTCCCCCACGCCGTTCCTGTCTGTGTGCAATGTTCTGCTCTGCCTCTCTATCAATGATTCATCTTAACCTTTATGTCATCAGGAAGTGTCATTCGAGTGCGGTTATTTTTGTGCACGTAATTAGAATATTAAACAGATGAACCCCCGAGGAATTCCTCTGGCATCCTCCACCCTGCAGGTTCTCTTTCAGCAGAACCCATTTTCTTCTCACTTTCACACGGCCACAAATCACAGCCCTGCCTGGCTCGTTGACCCCTGCTGACAGCTCTTGCCAAGAAGGAACCCAAACACAGGATTCTCTCCTCTCTCCTCTCATCGCCTCGTGCCTGGGGCAGCTTCCGTGGTAGCTCCTTTTCAGAGCATCGTCAAAGCTGTGTTCTGGCTTGAAGACTTCACTCTTCTGTCTCACGGTCACCAGTCCACAATCCATCCTTTTGGCTTCTCCCACCCTTGCTTTCCTCGTCTTTCCCTTTGTTGTGTCTTCGGCAATTGTTTTCCCATCAAGCCAACCCCAAGGCCTTGATCCTTTGGATGCGGCAATGGGCGCTCCCAGCCCAGTAACCAAGGGTGTCCTGGGCTGCACCCAAAGAGTGGGAGCAGAGGGGAGGGAGGGGATTCTGCCCCTCTGCTGCGCTCTGGGGAGACCCCACCTGGAGCCCTGGGGCCAGCTCTGGAGTCCTGAGCACGGGAAGGACCTGGAGCTGTTGGAGCGAGTCCAGAGGAGGCCACGGAGATGATCCGAGGGCTGGAGAACCTCTGGTGTGAGGAGAGGGAGAGGAGTGGTGGCTGCCCCATCCCTGGAGGTGTTGAAGGCCCGGTTGGATGGGGCTTGGAGCCCCCTGATCCAGCGGGAGGTGTCCCTGCTCATGGCAGAGGTGGAACTGGAAAGGCTTTGAGGGCCCTTCCCACCCCAACAATTCCATGACTCCATGTTAATCGTGGGCTTCTACTCGTGTATCCTTTTGTCTCACGTGGCCCCCAGGAACTTTGGGCTCTGGAAGGGTTTTTCCTGATGGGTGAAAAGTGAGCACAGCTCACCCAGGATTAACGAGGGACCTCTTTGTTGTCAGTACCTGTCACAAATTTAGACAGAGCTATGGTTCCTGTCCCACTTTCCTGCAGGTCGCGTGCCTTTGCCTGCTTGGAAGCTCCTGTGCAAACTTGTTTGTGCATCGTCTGCTCAGCTCCGCGCTCGTATTGCCGAGGAGGAATTTCAGCAGCGACTTCAAAAGCTGGGTCTGTTGAGAGATGCACACGCTCTGGTCCTGATCCCATCAGCTCCTTAGCTGGTGCCTTCCATCCTCGGAGTCCCAGCGTCTCGCTGGAGCAGCCCAACAGGCAAGACCTTGATCACAGAACCACGGAGTGCTTTGGATGGGAAGGGACCTTCCCAGGTCACCTTGTCCAGCGCCCTGCAGGGAGCGGGGACACCTTCAGCCAGATCAGGTTGCCCCAAGCCCCATCCAACCTGCCCTTCAACATCTCCAGGGATGGGGCAGCCACCTCTGCTCTGGGAAACCTGGCCCAGGGCCTCCCCACCCTCACCCTGAAGGATTGCTGCCTTAAAACTCACGTGAATCTCCCCTCTTTTGGCTTCAGACCCTTCCCCTCGTCCTGTCCCTGCACTCCCTGATCCAGAGCCCCTCCCCAGCTTTCCTGGAGCCCCTTTCAGTCCTGGGAGGCTGCTCTAAGGGCTCCCCACAGCCTTCTCATCTCCAGGCTGAACAACCCCAACTCTCCCACCCTGTCCTCACACCAGAGGTTCTCCAGCCCTCGGATCATCTCCGTGGCCTCCTCTGGACTCGCTCCAACAGCTCCAGGTCCTTCCTGTGCTCAGGACTCCAGAGGTGGCCCCAGGGCTCCAGGTGGGGTCTCCCCAGAGCGCAGCAGAGGGGCAGAATCCCCTCCCTCCCCTCTGCTCCCACTCTTTGGGTGCAGCCCAGGGGATGGGAGGCAGAGGGTGAAGCTTTCCAGCTGTGCGGGTGATGCTGGGGAGGTAACGGGGTCCAAGTGCCAACTTGGAAGCCTGGAAACACAGTTTTGAAAGCCACCACTTGCTTTTAGGCTCTGGAATAGCCGTCGGTGAGGGACTCTGGATGGGAATTGAAGCTGCGGGAGCGCTGGGAGCGGCTGCCGTGGGAGCGCGGCGGGGTGGGAGGAGGCGCCGGGGAGGGGCGCGGGGCGTTCCGAGTCGGGACGGGATCCCCGTCCCCCCCGGGGGCCCCGGGAGAGGGGAGGGATGGGTGGGGGTGGGCAGCACCCGGCCCCGGGCTGGGGGAACGGCGGATGAAAGCAAGAATGTCCGGCTTTGAACGGAGAGGGGGGAACGGCGGCGTCCTGGGTGGGAGCCGGGGGCTAATGGGATCCTGATCCCCGGCTCCAGCTGGGGGCAACGAGGGGGGTGGAACCAAACGGGAACCGAGGGCTTGGAACCACTCGTGTGGGACGGGGTGGGAGCGGAGCCGGTGCTGGGGGGGTCTCGGGGCGGCGGAAGGTGGGGTCTCGGGGTGGGGTTTTCTTTGTTGAGGTTTCTTTTTTCCCCCAGAGAAAGCCAAACGATAGCGAAGCGTAGGGAGGGCAACGGCGGTGGAAAAGGCAGGGGCAGCCGATCCTGACACACCTTCTGCTTTCTTGTACCAGTAACTGAAGGATCTGGTAACTGCTGGAAAATCGTGGAATTGTGGAATGAGTTGGGTGGGAAGGAACCTCAAAGCCCAGCCAGTCCCACCTGGGACACCTCCCACTGGATCAGGGGGCTCCAAGCCCCATCCAACCTGGCCTTCAACACCTCCAGGGATGGGGCAGCCACCACTGCTCTGGGAAACCTGGGCCAGGGCCTCCCCACCCTCACACCAAAACATTTCTCCCCAAGATCTCATCTCAGTCTCCCCTCTTGCAGCTCCAAACCCTTCCCCTCATCCTGTCCCTGCACTCCCTGATCCAGAGCCCCTCCCCAGCTTTCCTGGAGCCCCTTTCAGTCCTGGGAGGCTGCTCTAAAGTCTCCCCAGATAGGTTCATGGAATAGTTGAGGTGGGAAGGGACCTTAGTGCTCACCCAGTTCCACCCCTTGCCATGGGCAGGGACACCTCCCACTGGATGAGGTTGCTCCAAGCCCCATCCAACCTGCCCTTGAAAAAAACTGGTCTTAAAAACACGGGTTCTTCTAAATCTGGCCAATGGAAAACTCAGGTGGAGCTTTGTCTCTTCCTCCTCCCCCCTTTGCTTTCACCATCCAGGGAGAAGCATCCTCATTGCTCTTCTCCCTCGTAAGACAGGGTGTTTAACAGAGATGTTCCCCAGGTGGGTTGGTCAAATGCTTGGACAATGCTCCCCTCCCAAACCAACCACCCTGGAGCTGGAAAAGCAGATTGTCAAAAGTGCTGAGTAACGGGAGGCATCTGCCAGAGCAGCCGTGAGGATCTCGCTGCGGCGAGCGGCTCCCGCGCTGGCAGGAGGATGCGCTGCGTCCTGGATGGAGGCAGTCGCCATCCTTGGGATGGGAATTGGGGATTCCAACAATGCAGTATTAATTTATCTCTAAGGATGGTTGCTGGGGTGCAGCCAGGTGGTTTTGGGCTCTGCATACAGAGGGTTCGGCCTTGGTGCAGGGCTCCGACCCACAGCGAGAGCAGGAGGGCAGAGCCACCTTCCTACTTCCCAAGCAAATGCCAGAGTCCTGAGCACAGGAAGGACCTGGAGCTGTTGGAGCGAGTCCAAAGGAGGCCACGGAGATGATCCAAGGGCTGGAGAACCTCTGGTGTGAGGAGAGGGTGGGAGAGTTGGGGTTGTTCATCGTGGAGAGGAGAAGGCTGTGGGGAGCCCTTAGAGCAGCCTCCCAGGACTGAAAGGGGCTCCAGGAAAGCTGGGGAGAGGCTCTGGATCAGGGACTGCAGGGATGGGATGAGGGGAAGGGTTTGGAGCTGAAAGAGGGAAGATTGAGATGAGATCTTGGGGAAAAATGTTTTGTTGTGAGGGTGGGGAGGCCCTGGCCCAGGTTTGCCAGAGCAGTGGTGGCTGCCCCATCCCTGGAGGTGTTCAAGGCCAGGTTGGATGGGGCTTGGAGCCCCCTGATCCAATGGGAGGTGTCCCTGCCCATGGCAGGGGGTGGCACTGGCTGGGCTTTGAGTTCCCTTCCCACCCAACCCGTTCTGTTTCCATGATTTTCATTACTGCCTCAGAGAGGTCGTTAGCCGGCCCCACTAATGAGCCTGTGATGTATTCCCGGCGGTGGTTGCCGTTGGAGAAGGGCGCCCGGCAGCGCGAGGCCCTGGCGGATCTGCCACTGAGGACGCCAAAATCCAATTTCCCTGCACGAACAAGGTTAACTGGACCCATCGCTGGGTTCGTGATTTACGGAGCTGATATTCTGGTTTAAATATTTCCCTCAAAGAGCATTTGTGGAGGAGGGGGGCTGTGTGTGAATTATTTTTAGCTCAGGCTTCGATCGAGCTGGAATTACTCAGGCAGAGGCAGCAGGAGCTTCGTTCGTGGCGCTGCCAGGAGGTTTCTCCTCCATTTCTGCTTAACAGAAACACTTTTAAAATGAATTTTAAAAGGGAAATGGCAGTTGGTGATAGGGACCCAAATCCTGGTGGAATTCCTTGCAGGGAACAGGAAGGACAGTGCTGGTGGTGCCCCAGGAAAATAGGATTTGTGTCACTTGGGGGGTGGTGCCTCCTGCAGAGACCTGATCTCTGTGAAAGCTGCAAGGACAAGACCAAACGGTCTCCCCCTAAACCAGCTGAGCAGCATTCCAGGCTTTATGACAGCTTAAAGCAGCTCAAATAAATGTGAACTAGGGAAAAGCAGCACAGTGGGTGAGATCGGCTGGGTGAGAAGCCCCACAGGGGCCAGCAATGGGTGCTCTCAAGACCAGAAACCAAGGGTGTCCTGGGCTGCACCCAAAGAGTGGGAGCAGAGGGGAGGGAGGGGATTCTACCCCTCTGCTGCACTCTGGGGAGACCCCACCTGGAGCCCTGGGGCCACCTCTGGAGTCCTGAGCACAGGAAGGACCTGGAGCTGTTGGAGCGAGTCCAGAGGAGGCCACGGAGATGATCCAAGGGCTGGAGAACCTCTGGTGTGAGGACAGGGTGGGAGAGTTGGGGTTGTTCAGCCTGGAGAGGAGAAGGCTGTGGGGAGCCCTTAGAGCAGCCTCCCAGGACTGAAATGGGCTCCAGGAAAGCTGGGGAGGGGCTCTGGATCAGGGTGTGCAGGGATGGGATGAGGGGAAGGGTTTGGAGCTGAAAGAGGAGAGATTGAGATGAGATCTTGGGGAGAAATGTTTTGGTGTGAGGGTGGGGAGGCCCTGGGCCAGGTTTCCCCAGAGCAGTGGTGGCTGCCCCATCCCTGGAGGTGTTGAAGGCCAGGTTGGATGGGGCTTGGAGCCCCCTGATCCAGTGGGAGGTGTCCCTGCCCATGGCAGGGGGTGGGACTGGCTGGGCTCTGAGGTCCCTTCCACCCAACCCATCCCATGATTCCATGATGCCCTTTGGAGTTCTCCTCTGCACTCCTGCTCCAGAGCCAGCTCCTGCTCTCCTCCCGTGGAGCCGACGCAGCGTGGGCTCAGTGAGCCTCCTGCAAAGCTGTGATAATTTTGGTTGGGAAAGTTTTCTCCCAGCTCAGTTGTCAAGGGGTTTCTATTAAAATAGTAAGAGGTGTAAATTGAAATTCCTCTCTAGTTCATTATTTCTGTCCTGAATTAATTACTATTCAGCTTTCCTGTGAGGGGACTGTGTGATTTGCTCTTGGCATCAAGCAGGGGAGATAGCTGGGGCTTCGTGGATGGGGATAAGGATTCAAAGTTGTCCTGAAAGATGGCAGGAATATGGAATATTTGGAGCAAAAAAAAGTATGGATTTCATTGTTTCCAAAGGAATTTTGGGAGTTTGTGTGTAGGAACATCAGGAAGTGCAAAATGCAGAGCAAGGACAGGTTGTTCTGCAGAGAAGAACCTGGGGCCGTGGTGGTCACAAAGCAAACATCAGTCAATGCTCTCATGGTATTAAAAGAAAAAAGACTAGAGATGGTTTGGGATAACCAGGCTGGAGAGGAGGGACCATGCAAACCTCATGAGGTTCAACAAGGCCACGTGCAGGGTCAGGGCAATCCCAAGCAAAAATCCAGGCTGGGCAGAGAATAGACTGGGAGCAGCCCTTGGGGTTGGGGTGCTGGGGGAGGAGAAGCTCCAGAGGAGCTGGCGATCGTGGGATCATGGAATGGGCTGGGTGGGAAGGGGCCTCCAAGCCCATCCAGTCCCACCCCCTGCCACGGGCAGGAACACTTCCCACTGGATCAGGGGGCTCCAAGCCCCATCCAACGTGGCCTTCAACACCTCCAGGGATGGGGCAGCCACCACTGCTCTGGGCAACCTGGGCCAGGGCCTCCCCACCCTCACACCAAAACGTTTCTCCACAAGATCTCATCTCAGTCTCCCCTCTTCCAGTTTCAGACACTTCCCCTCATCCTGTCCCTGCACTCCCTGATCCAAAGCCCCTCCCCAGCTTTTCTGGAGCCCCTTTCAGTCCTGGGAGGCTGCTCTAAGGTCTCCCCACAGCCTTCTCCTCTCCACGATGAACAACCCCAACTCTCCCACCCTCTCCTCACACCAGAGGTTCTCCAGCCCTTGGATCATCTCCGTGGCCTCCTCTGGCCTCCCTCCAACAGCTCCAGGTCCTTCCTGTGCTCAGGACTCCAGAGCTGGCCCCAGGGCTCCAGGTGGGGTCTCCCCAGAGCGCAGCAGAGGGGCAGAATCCCCTCCCTCCCCTCTGCTCCCACTCTTTGGGTGCAGCTCAGGACACCCTTGGTTTCTGGGCTGGGAGCGCCCATTGCCGGCTCCTGGGGAGCTTCTCCTCCCCCAGCACCCCAAGGCCTTCTCCACTCAAATATTCCTCCAGAGTTCTCCTCATCAATAAGAGCTCATAATCTTAATGAAGGAAATCCAATGTTATTTGACAAGGCCTGGTTTCAGCAAAACCAACTTGTCCAACCTCTTCTCTCTTTCTGTCCTTTATTCCTTGTCCTTAACATCTCTGGGTGGTTGGTTTGGGTAAGCGGTCGTTGGCCAGGGATCACTGATCACCCAACTCCATAATATTCCACATTGCATTTGCCCTCTTCAGGACTCCCCAGTGTTTCGAGGCGTTTCTAAACAGAATTAACCTGAGTGCATAATTTTTCAGGCTATTTTTGAGTTGGCTCAGCCCCAAAATGAGCGAAGGACTGCGAGGACGATACGGCTTTTGGGTTGTGTGTGCGTGAAATTTCAAACATGGATCATAGAATCATAGAATTCTGATCTTTTATGACCATGTGACTCGCCTGGTGGATGAGAGGAAGGCTGTGGATGTGGTGCACCTGGACTTCAGCAAGGCCTTTGACACTGTCTCCCACAGTAGACTCCTAGGGAAGCTGGCAGCCCGTGGCCTAGATGGGAGCACTTTGTGCTGGGTTAGGAATTGGCTGGATGGCCGAGCCCAGAGAGTGGTGGTCAATGGTGTCTCATCCAGTTGGTCACCAGTGGTGTCCCCCAGGGATCGGTGTTGGGTCCAGTCCTGTTTAATATCTTTATTGATGATCTGGATGAGGGGATTGAGTCCATCATCAGCAAATTTGCAGATGATACCAAGCTGGGAGGAAGGGTTGATCTGTTAGAGGGTAGGATGGCCCTATAGAGGGACCTGGACAGACTGGAGAGCTGGGCTGATTCTAATGGGATGATGTTTAATGAGTCCAAATGTTGGGTACTTCATTTTGGACACAACAATCCCATGCAGAGCTCCAGACTGGGGACAGAGTGGCTGGAGAGGAGTCAGGCAGAAAAGGACCTGGGAGTGTTGGTGGCCAGGAAGCTCCCCATGAGCCAGCAGTGTGCCCAGGTGGCCAAAAAGGCCAATGGCATCCTGGCCTGCATCAGGAATAGTGTGGCCAGCAGGACCAGAGTCGTTATCGTCCCCCTGTACTCGGCACTGGTCAGGCCTCATCTGGAATACTGTGTCCAGTTCTGGGCCCCCCAGTTTGGGAAAGATGTCAGGGTGCTGGAGAGTGTCCAGAGGAGGGCAACGAAGATGGGGAAGGGGCTGGAGCACAAGCCCTACGAGGAGTGACTGAGGGAGTTGGGGCTGTTTAGTCTGGAGAAGAGGAGGCTCAGGGGAGACCTCATTGCTCTCTACAACTCCCTCAAAGGAGGTTGTAGTCGGGCAGGGGTTGGTCTCTTCTCTCAGGTGACCAGGGACAGAACTGGAGGGCAGGGACTCAAGCTTGGTCAGGGAAAGGTTGGACTTGATGTGAGGAAGAAGTTCTTCACTGAAAGGGTGATTGGTCATTGGAATGAGCACCCAGGGAGGGGGTGGAGTCACCGACCCTGGAGGTGTTTAAGGGGAGACTGGATGAGGCACTGAGTGCCATGGTTTAGATGATGGTTGGTGTTGGTGTTGGGTTATAGGTTGGACTTGATGATCTCAGAAGTCCTTTCCAACCTTGTGATACTGTGATACTGTGATAGAATGGCCTGAGTTGGGAGGCATCCACAAGGACCATCGTGTCCAACTCCTATCCCTACTCGGGTGATGCAGCCCAGATGAGTGACCTGTGTGTCCTGGAAGGATTAACTCCATTTCCTACTTGATGGGGTTTTTTTCTTCAGCCTGGAGAAGAGAAGGCTGTGAGACCTTAGAGCAGGGGGCTCCAGGAGAGCTGGGGAGGGGCTCCGGATCAGGGAGTGCAGGGATGGGATGAGGGGAAGGGTTTGGAGCTGAAAGAGGGGAGATGGAGATGAGATCTTGGGGAGAAATGTTTTGGTGTGAGGGTGGGGAGGCCCTGGCCCAGGTTTCCCAGAGCAGTGGTGGCTGCCCCATCCCTGGAGGTGTTGAAGGCCAGGTTGGATGGGGCTTGGGAGCCCCCTGATCCAGTGGGAGGTGTCCCTGCCCATGGCAGGGGATGGGACTGGATGGGCTTTGAGGTCCCTTCCAACCAAAGCCATTCCATCGTTCAATGATCCTATGAAATATGCAGAAAGCCTATTTCTTTCTCTCCTGCTCTGTAATCTTGTGTAGTCACAGGAGACAAGATAAGGTCTGTAGAGCTCTGAGCAGGGGGTGTCAACGTTGCTTGAAAACGTGAGGACAGAGAGGGCCTGGGGGGCTGAACACAGAGAGAGCTGCCAAGAAATCCATGAGCAGTGTCAGCTCCGGGGCTGGGTTCGCTGTGATCCCCCCCAGCCCTCAGCACCAGTAGAACACCTGGACAAGAAGAGAGGGGCTTTTGTTTCCCACAGAACCCCTGGAGCCTGGAGAGGAGCTCAGATTACTGACAGCAAGTCCTGTAAAGGCTCTTCAGCTCCAGTCCCACCACGTGAGGAAGCCAAGCTCAGGAGGCAGCTTGGAGTTCTGGAGTAAAGACGAAGGGCAGCACGTGTTGGGTCAACCAGGCCAAGTGTTGGGTCCTGCCCTTGGGTCCCAGCACCCCCTGCAGCTCCAGGCTTGGGGAAGAGGGGCTGGAAAGGTGCCCCAAGGCAAAGGCCCTGGGGTTGCTGCTGGACAGCGGCTGAACAGGAGGCAGCAGTGGCCCAGGGGGGCAAGAAGGCCCCCAGCACCCTGGCTTGGCTCAGCCCTGGGGTGGCAGCAGGAGCAGGGCAGGGATGGGCCCCCTGCACTCAGCACCTCCAATGCTGGGCTCAGGGTTGGGCCCCTCCCTCCAAGAAAGCCCTGGAGGGGCTGGAGCGCATCTGGAGAAGGGAGCGGAGCTGGGGAAGGGTCTGGAGAACAGGGGCTGTGGGAGGGCCCTGGGGGGGTTTGGGCTGGAGAAGAGGAGGCTGAGGGGAGACCTCCTGGCTCTCTGCAGCTCCTGGAGAGGAGGGTGGAGCCAGGGGGGGTTGGGCTCTGCTCCCAAGGGATGGGATGAGAGGAAATGGCCTCAAGTTGCCCCAGAGCAGGGTCAGGTTGGACATCAGGGACAATTTCTCAGCGAAAGGGTTGTCAGGCCCTGGCAGAGGCTCCCAGGGAGGTGGTGGAGTCCCCATCCCTGGAGGGGTTCAAGGTCAGGCTGGATGGGGCTTGGATCCCCCTGATCCAGTGGGAGGTGTCCCTGCCCATGGTAGAGGGTGGGACTGGCTGGGCTTTGAGGTCCCTTCCCATCCATCCCGTGGTTGCCTCTCCTGTGGTCTGTGTGTTTCTCTGCTGGGGTTACACCCACCCCTTGGAGATGTGCAGTGTCTTCTTCAGCCCAGCCTTCAGGGTATGCGCAGGAGGTCCCACCCAAGCCGTGTGCAGCAGTGAGGGTTCCCCCACACACCCTGAGTGAGGTCCCAGTGCAGTGATGGAGCCCCAGCTGCCTTTCCACCAAGCAGCCTGGGCCACGTCACCCGTGGCTCCTCCAAGGGTGGTTTTGAAGCCTTCACTGAAGCGAACACTTTCAGATCCTCCTACAGCCCCGGAGCACCACGGGCTGCATCTCTGTGGGGGTGAACCTGAACCTCAGGGCAGGGTCAGGTTGGACATCAGGGACAATTCCTTCACTGAAAGGGTTCTCAGGCCCTGTCAGAGGCTCCCAGGGAGGTGGTGGAGTCCCCATCCCTGGAGGGGTTTAATAAATGGGTGGATGAGGTGCTCAGGGATCTGGTTCAGTAGTGGGCAGGGACGATTGGACTTGATGGTCTCAAAGGTCTTTTCCAACCATAAGGTTCTATGATTGTGTAGTTGCTGTGGGGTTCCATCACCATGGGATGAGTCACTGGGGTCCCATCGCTGGGGTGCATCACCAGGGTTCCATCCCTGTGGGGTGTATTGCTGTGGGCACATCACCAGGGTTCCGTTGGCAGGGTTCCATCCCTGGTGTTCCATCACCAGGGGGTGCATCGCCAGAGTTGTGTTGTTGAGGTAGCATCACCGTGGGTACCATCACCATGAGTTCCATCAGCATGGGGTGCATCACCAGGATTCCATTCCCTTGGGGTGCATTGCCAGGGTCCCATCACCATGGTCCCATCACCATGTGGTGCATCTCTGAGGTTCCATCATCATGTGGTGCATGACTGGGGCTCCATCACCATGGTCCCATCACCATGGGGTGCATCTCCAGGGTTCCATAACCAGGGTCCCATCACCAGGGTCCCATCACCATGGTCCCATCACCATATGGTACATCACTGGGTTCCATCGCCGTGGTCTCATCACCATGGGGTGCATCTCCAGGGTTCCATCACCATGTGGTGCATCACTGGGGCTCCATCACCATGGTCCCATCACCATGGGGTGCATCTCCAGGGTTCCATCACCAGGGTCCCATCTCCAAGGCCTCTGGGCAGAGTTGGCCCAGCAGGGACCTTTGGCTCTGCCCAGTGCCTGCTCCCCGTTGAGATCCCCCATTGTGTGGGACCTCCCCAGCTGTTCTCAGCATCACCACCATCTCCAGAAACCGCGTCACCGTGCTGGGGAGGGACATTCCCAGCCCCTCTGCTCCGATGGTGCCGAATGCAAATCGACCGGGCCCAGCGGCATCCCCAGAGGGCAGAAAATACCTGAAAAACCCCCAAACCCACGTCCTTGGGCGCTCGCTCTGAGAATTCCATCGCAGGCAGCGTCTCTTGGGGAAGTGGTGGGGTAGAAGGCCCTCTCCACCCCCAGGGCTGCAATCTCCGTGGGCGTCTCTGGGTGCTCCTCCCCTGGCTTCCACCACCAGCCCAGCGGCGCGGGCGTTCCTGGGGCCAACGGTCTCCCCTTTGGGAATGATCCAGATGTGGAGATGGGTGGGTTGGGGCGAGTTCACGGCGCGGGGTGAAATCCAGACGCGCTTTGGGGAGAGGAAGGTGGTGGAGGGGGTCTTGTCTCTTTGGGTGACCTCCTGCTTTTCCCAGTAACATCTCTGGGCAGCTTTTCCATGCGATCCATCCAACAGCTGCCACCACGCATGGACCTTGGGTGGTTACAGGGCCTCAGTGTGAGGGGCAGCCTGGAAGTAGCCTTCCAGACATCAAATATCCCCTCCCTGGACTCCACCAGGTGCCTCCTGGGCAAAGAGGAGCTCTGGTTCCTTGGGTTCCACCTCCTGTGGGGCTGCTGGCACTGGGTTCCTCCAGCCTTCAGCTGTGCAAGGGTTGGTTTTCCTCATCAGAGCAGCTGTTGCTCAGTGAAGGAGGAGAAGGAACGAGCTGGTCCTTCTGCCCCAAAGCCATGGGGAGGTTGAACGTGGCTGATCCCACCATGCTGCATCCCACGTGCTCTACTGAGAGCGCTGAGTGATGCCTTTTGCCTGAAACCTGGGCAGATTCAGCCACTCCTGCCCATTTCTGGCCATTTTCAGGTCTTTTTGAAGGTTGTCTCTGAGGTTTCGGTGTGGGGAAGCGAAGCTGCTGGGGTGGGATGGGCATCTTCCAGTGACTCTGCCCGCGAGCACTGCCGTTTCCCTTCCTCTCCCCGGCAGAAACCGCGTCACGAGAATGTTTCACTCACTCAGTTAAATCCCCTTCTTAGTAAAACAGTTTCAAAATGATGATTTTACACCTAAGGAGGGTTTGATGTTAATGAGAACATCTGGGCTGGCAGGGAGACCGGGCGTGGCTGGAGCTGCAAACCATTCCTGGATCATCCTGTTGGAAGCCAGACCTCGCAGCGGGTCAACGGGTCCAACGTGCTGAGATGAGAGCTGGGAGGGGGAGATGGAGCTGAGATCTTGGGGAGAAAGGTTCTCCTGAGAGGGTGGGAAGGCCCTGGCTCAGGTTGCCCAGAGAGGTGGTGGTGTTGAAGGCCAGGTTGGATGGGGCTTGGAGCCCCCTGATCCAGTGGGAGGTGTCCCTGCCCATGGCAGGGGGTGGGACTGGGTGGGCTTTGAGGTCCCTTCCCACCCAAACCATTCCGTGGTTCTGGGATGATTCTGTGAGGTTTTGGGTAACAGAGCCCAGAAGTGCTCGTTGGTCATCTCCTGTGTTTATCTTCTCCTCACACGTTCCTCAGTCCCTCTCCTTTCCCTCCTCATCAGCCTCAGGTTGTGGTCCAGAGGCTTTGCTGGAGCAGCATCTTCTGGAGCCAGTGAGGGTTTTACCCAGGTGAACATTCCAACAGTTTTCTCTGAGCTGCAAGGAAAAAAAATGATTCTCTGTTTCTTTATGGTTTTCTACGGAATTGCATGGGCTTTGAGGAGATGGGTGGCACCTGAGAGACCTTGGTACCATCACTCCCTGTCTCTGGAGCTCCAGAATTTCCTGTAGGGAGAAGCACCAGCACCCACGATGCTCGTGAGGCTCTTGGAGTGGAGTTTGCTGGAAGAAAGTGTAAAATATAAATCACAATTTTCGTGATGAATGGAAATAGATAAAATATATAAAGAATCAATTGTAGCAGGGGATGGACCTTCTGCAGAGCCTGGGTGGCACCACAGAGCTCTGGGGCTTTCCTTGCCAGAACCTGGGGGATGGATGAGCGGCTGCACAGTGGTTGTTGGGTCCTTCAGCACCACCAGGCTGGGAAGGTCCTTCCGTGGCTTCCTGCGATTCCTCTTCCACCTGGAGGTGCTGTGGAGCCCGTGGGCCAAATCCTGTGCTGGAGGCACCACGCTCAGCCCAGGCTCAGGTGCTTCAGCCCAAAGCTGGACGCACCCCAGGGACGACCAAGACCGCGCGTCGCATTGCTCAGATTTTGGTTTTTTTCAGCCTTATTTTTAGATGTTGACCCCCAAAACCACCCCCCTACACCTCTAAATGTGGGTCCCGTGTCTCCCGTGCAGGCGCAGGCGGCGGGCTCGGCGCACTCCTCGCCCACCCACGGCGCCGGCCGCCCCGTGCCCGTCAGAGCCCCCTCCGCCGGCTCCACCCCGACCCACGTCCCGCCGGAGGCGCTGCCGGGCGCCGGGGGAGACCTGCAGGAACCCTTCCCACAAGGTGAGCGTCCCAGGAGGAGAAGCACGGGTGGTGCCAACCCCGCCGGGCAAGGGGGGACACCCAGAGGGGACGGGGGGCAGAGGCTGTTCGTGCTGGAGGGTGGGGAGGCTGCGGCACGGAGAGGGGGGGGATGCCCCATCCCTGGAAACACTCGAGGTCAGGTTGGATGGGGCTTTGAGCAATGTGGTCTGAATGGAGGTGCCCCTGGGGGTTGGAACTGGGTGGGATGTAATGGTCCCATCCCACCCAAAGTGTCCTGTGGTTGATAGAATCATGGAAACCTGGAATGGTTTTTGGAAGAGACCTCGAAGACCATCCAGTCCCACCCCCTGCTATGGGCCAGGACACCTCCCACTGGATCAGGGTGATCCAGACCCCATCCAGCCTGGCCCTGAACACCTCCAGGGATTGGGGATGGGACAGGGTGGTGGTGATGGCAACAATAGCAGTGATGGTGATAATAAGGATAATGGTGATGATGATGGCACCAGGGATTGTGATGGGGATGATGATGGCAACAGGGATGGGGATGTGATGGTGACTGCAATGATAATGGTGACAATGACAGTACTGATGATGGTGACAGTGATGATGATGGTAACGTTGATGGTGGTGATAATGCTACTGGTGATGGGATCACAGAATCCTGGAATGGTTTGGGTTGGAAGGGACCTCAAAGCCCATCCAGTCCCACCCCCTGCCATGGGCAGGGACACCTCCCACTGGATCAGGGGGCTCCAAGCCCCATCCAACCTGGCCTTCAACACCTCCAGGGATGGGGCAGCCAACACTGCTCTGGGAAGCCTGGGCCAGGGCCTCCCCACCCTCATCCTGAAGAATTTTTTCCCAGTGTCTCATCTGATTGGATGATTCTGGATACAACAGAGCGTAACTGCCCAGTATTGAGAAAATGATTACAAATCCCTTCACTCTGCTCGGAACCAAAGGGATTGGGGGCACATTTTTAATCTTTACAACTTAATGAAATTATTTCTGTGACGATGATCTTCCCTCCAGCGAGGGATCTTCCACCCCAGAAACTGATGCCCACGAGGAATTTAACAGTTTAACATTCAAAATTGGCCGTATTTCCAGGTTCTGGTTGAACTGTGCTATGCTTTCATAGAATCATGGAATTGTTCAGGGTGGAAACGATGTTTTATGCTCATCCACTCCAACATCAGCCCAACCCCACGGTGCCAACCAAACCCTGTCCCCAAGGGCCACGGCCACATGGGATCTGAACCCCTCCAGGGATGGGGACTCCACGAACCCCCTGGGCAGCTTCTGCCAGGGCTTCACTGCTCTGTCAGTGAAGGAATTGTTCCCAATATCCAATCTGAACCTTCCCTGGTGCAACTTGAGGTTGTTTTGTCTCATCCCATCACTTGTCACTTGGGAGGAGAGCCCAGCTTTTGGTCCATGGCAAGGTGACCACGAGCCACCAGGGAGCCCTGGCAGCCAAGAGGGCAACCGTGTCCTGGGGGGCACCAAGCCCAGCATCGCCAGCCGGGCCAGGGAGGGGATTGTCCCGCTCTGCTCTGCTCTGGGGAGGCCCCACCTCGAGCACTGGGGGCACTTTGGGGCACCCCGGGATAAAAAGGACATCAAAGCCCTGGAGAGAGTCCAGAGGAGGCCCCAAAGCTGGGGAAGGGTGTGGAGGGGCAATCCCAGGAGGAGAGGCTGAAGGCACTGGCTCTGTTCAGCTGGACAAGAGGAGCCTGAGGGGGATCTCAGAGCTGTTCGCTGCCTTCTCCCAAGGGAGGGAGGAGAAACAGGGGCTGAGCTCTGCTCTCTGGTGACCAAGGACAGGAGCCCAGGGAAGGGCAGGAAGATGGGCCAGGGCAGGGTTGGCTTGGCCATCAGGAAGAGGTTCTTCCCCCAGAGCAGAGGGTGCTGGAGCCCTGGAACAGCTCCCCAGGGAAGCAGTCCCAGCCTGACAATATTCCAGCAGGGTTTGGCCAAGGCCCTCAGCCCCAGGGGGTGAATGTTGGGGGTGTCCTGTGCAGGGACAGCAGCTGGACTGGATGGGCCTGGTGGGTCCCTTCTGACTAGGGTCATTCTGTGATTCTATGACCCCACCTGGTTCCAACCTCCTTTCCAGGAGCTGCAGAGAACAATGAGGTCTCCCCTCAACCTCTTCTTCTCCAGAAGAAAAAGAGCAGCTTAGAGACTGAAAGCAAGAAATGAATCAGTGCCCTTATCCCGAGGATGTAGCTGGCAGGGACAGAGGGCTCTGCTGGGTGTGGGGCAGGAAGGAGGATGAACCTTTGCAGGACAACTCGGTGAAGGCTCTTCCTAACAATGTGGTTGGCTGGGATGCACATCTGTGGAATGGCTTGGTCGCTGGAGATGGGGAGGAGAGGAGAAGAGAGGAGAGGAGAGGAGAGGAGAGGACAGGACAGGACAGGACAGGACAGGACAGGACAGGACAGGACAGAGAACTTTTTCTTGGTGGAACATCTCAGCTCCTTCGTGTGCACCTTCTCTGCCTGTGGAAAAGCCATCACCTTCTGGCCTAAACTCGTCGCTGCCAAGTGCTCCATAAGCACAGACAGTACGTGCTGTGTTCCTCTGTCCACCTTGTCCTCTTCTGCTTCAGTAAATGATGACTGGATGATCTCAGAGGTCTTTTTGAACCTCAATGATTGTGCAGTTCTGTGAACACCAGAGCGTTGGGTGGAGTGGGTGAGCTGCCCGTTGGTGAATAACGCAGCGTCTCGTGCTTTGTGCAGAACCAGGGCAGCAGCTGACGGAGGTATTTTTCCTCCCCAGCTCCTGCAGGCAGTGGGAGGTTGTACTTGGCTGCTGGTGCTTTTTTTGAAAAACAAAGTTTTGCAGTCACGCGTTCCAAAAAAAGGCAAAATCCACCACGTCAGAGCCCTTCTGGGCTCAGGAGGGGCTCCAGAATTGGAAGAAAACCAGATGAAACAAGAGCTGCTTCAGCTCACTGCAGACCACTGCCTCTTCCTCAAGCACTGAGGAGGTTGTGCTGTCTGGTGGTGTTGGGAGGCAGCAAGGCAAGACCCAACGGTCAGGCTGGTGGCAAGAGGCTTGCCAAGGATTTTTTACCTTCAGGGGCCATCTCAGGGGGAAATGAGTGATTATTATGGACCCTCTCAGCCCAGAAACAAAGGGTGTCCTGGGCTGCACCCAAAGAGTGGGAGCAGAGGGGAGGGAGGGGATTCTGCCCCTCTGCTGCGCTCTGGGGAGACCCCACCTGGAGCCCTGGGGCCACCTCTGGAGTCCTGAGCACAGGAAGGACCTGGAGCTGTTGGAGCGAGTCCAGAGGAGGCCACGGAGATGATCCAAGGGCTGGAGAACCTCTGGTGTGAGGACAGGGTGGGAGAGTTGGGGATGTTCATCCTGGAGAGGAGAAGGCTGTGGGGAGCCCTTAGAGCAGCTTCCCAGGACTGAAAGGGGCTCCAGGAAAGCTGGGGAGAGGCTCTGGATCAGGGAGTGCAGGGACAGGACAAGGGGAAGGGTTTGGAGCTGAAAGAGGGGAGTTTGAGATGAGATCTTGGGGAGAAATGTTTTGGTGTGAGGGTGGGGAGGCCCTGTCCCAGGTTTCCCAGAGCAGTGGTGGCTGCCCCATCCCTGGAGGTGTTGAAGGCCAGGTTGGATGGGGCTTGGAGCCCCCTGATCCAGTGGGAGGTGTCCCTGCCCATGGCAGGGGGTGGCACTGGATGGGCTTTGAGGTCCCTTCCCACCCAAACCATTCCATGATCCTGTGAAAACTGGAGGTGTTGCTCTCTCCTTCTGGATAGAGAAGCCCCTGGGTTTTGGTGTCAAATACCTTTGTCAGATCTCCTTTTCAAAACAAAGAAAACATGAAGAACAAACCTCCCAGAGCTGATGATTTATCTCAAAACTGAACAGGTTTTAAATAACAATTTGCGTTTATCACCTGAGCACTGGGAAGGTCCTGCTGGGACCGTGGTCCTTCCCTGAATAAGCTGCTTCCAGAAGAAGGTGAGGAAAGAGGCTGCAAAACTGTAGAGGAGGAGGAAGATATTTTTCATAGGTATTTAATATCTGGGCTGCAGTCCCTTGGCCCCAACACGTGCAGGAGAGGTCAAGGCTCTTCCCTGTTCTCCAGAGCTTTGGTGGTGGATGGGTCCATCCAAAGCCCCTGGGTGCAACAGCTCCTCTGTGAGCAGGATGTGTCCGTGCCCCGTCGCGTCGCTGGGAAGGAGCTCCTCATCTCTCTAAACACTTCCAGAGCCGAGAGCAGCGTTTCCAGGGAGGCAGGATGCCAAATACCAGAGGCTCAACGCTCCATCTGCTGCGGTGGGTGGTCCGGTCGCCCCCTCTCCCATCTCTGCGAGGAGCTGGATGGTGCAGCCCTGACTTCTCGACTGATTTCCTTGGCAGCTGCTTCTCCTTCCCCCCTGTCTCCAGGCTGCGTGAAGAGGAGCAGCAGCACGAGGAGTCCAACCAGATGCTGGGAAGATCTGCTCTGGCTCAGCGTTTTCCCCTTTCCTTCCTTCATTAGGAAACACAAAGAGATGAAATTATCTCCTTTCTGCTGCTCTGGAGGAACGAACACGTGGTCACAGCAGGGCCTTTGCTGTCCCAATGGGCTGGTTTCGGTTTTGAGTGGAGCTTCAGCATCCACATTTGCTCTCTGTCCATCTGCCAGCCTGGGGTTCCCTGGGGGTTCTGCCCCTCTTCTCCTCTCTGGGGAGACCCCACCTGGAGCCCTGGGGCCACCTCTGGAGTCCTGAGCACAGGAAGGACCTGGAGCTGTTGGAGCGAGTCCAGAGGAGGCCACGGAGATGATCCAAGGGCTGGAGAACCTCTGGTGTGAGGACAGGGTGGGAGTGTTGGGTTTGTTCATCCTGGAGAGGAGAAGGCTGTGGGGAGGCCTTAGAGCAGCCTCCCAGGACTGAAAGGGGCTCCAGGAAAGCTGGGGAGGGGCTCTGGATCAGGGAGTGCAGGGACAGGACGAGGGGAAGGGTTTGGAGCTGAAAGAGGGGAGATTGAGATGAGATCTTGGGAAGAAATGTTTTGCTGTGAGGGTGGGGAGGTCCTGGCCCAGGTTTCCCAGAGCAGTGGTGGCTGCCCCATCCCTGGAGGTGTTGAAGGCCAGGTTGGATGGGGCTTGGAGCCCCCTGATCCAGTGGGAGGTGTCCCTGCCCATGGCAGGGGGTGGCACTGGATGGGCTCTGAGGTCCCTTCCCACCCAAACCATTCTGTGGTTCTGGGATGATTCTGTGAGGTTTTGGGTAACACAGAGCCCAGAAGTGCTCGTCAGTTGTCTCCTGTATTTATCTTGTCACGCGTTCCTCAGTCCCTCTCCTTTCCCTGCTTATCAGCCTCCGATCCCTTCCAACCCAGACCACCCCATGATTCCATGATCTGCTTTTCCCTTCGGAGACACAGGGAAAAGCCGTGACAAAGGGACCTTCAAATCACCAGAGTTGGCTTCCACAGCCTCCTGGCTCCAGTGGAAGCTGATGTCATCAGCCAAGGGCTCCTTCATGCCCCATTCCTGACTGACTGGTTCACGGGCTCCGTCAGGGCCTGTTGCTGTTGCCCAAAGTGAAAATTCAGTGTTTTCTGAGTTTTAAACACCTGGCAGCATCCCAGATGTCTGTTCTAAGGCACCAGGGGTTCTCTGAGTCTGTTCAGGGCTGGGCTATGGGCTCATGCGACCACCACATCACAACAGGGTGGTGTCCGTGGGGATGGTGGCTCCCCAGAGGCAAAAATCTCAAGCTGAGGCCTGCAGTGCAGTTATTGTATTCCCTGGGAGTTGTGTTTGCTTTTGCTCATCCGTCAGGGTGTTATCACCTGCCACGCTGGGGGAGAGGGGGAAAAGGGAGTGGAGGTCCTGGTGCTCTTCCACCTCCTGCTGCCGTGACCCCGGAGTGGGCAGGGGTGGCAGAGTCTTGTCCTTCCTCCCAGGGCACAATTCTTCTGCCAGATTCCACAGCACTGTGGGAAGGTCTGAAGAAGGAAACCTGTGAAGAGGTGAATCCCAGTGATCTTGATCCAGAGAATCCCAGAGTTTTAGAATCATGGAACTGTTGAATGGTTTGGGTTGGAAGGGATCTCCAAGCCCAGCCAGTGCCACCCCCTGCCATGGGCAGGGACACCTCCCACTGGATCAGGGGGCTCCAAGCCCCATCCAACCTGGCCTTCAACACCTCCAGGGATGGGGCAGCCACCACTGCTCTGGGCAACCCCACCCTCATCCTGAAGAATTTCTTCTCGATGTCCAATCTCAATTTCCCCCCTTCCAATTTAAATCCATTCTCCCTCGTCCCATCACCACAAGCCCTTGTAAAAAGCCCCTCCCCAGCTTTCCTGCAGCCCCCATTTCATCTTCATCTCTTGATCTTCCACTTGGCCAAAGGAGAAGGCAGTAATACAGTATTAGAATAACATGTCCTAATGGTATCCGGGTTGAAATCCTTCACTGCAGAGGCCACCAGCCAATTAGAAACCTAATGGAGCTGTTTAATGTCTTGAAAGAGAAGAAAACAAGTCCCTTAGGATTTCTCAGATCCAAATATGCTCCAGCTCTGTCAGCAGAAGGGTGGACCTTCCCTTCGCGATAACCACAGCCATGTCTTATCCAGCTACCAGAAAAACCTTCCCAAGAAGAAGATGGGCAGCAGACTCCATAATAAGGTTCCTGGAATGATCTTTCCGGAAGGGCAATCTGCACAATTAATGCTGTTTCATGTTAATCATGCAAAATCAGGCAAGTGGAGAATACAGGAAACAGGGTAAGATTTCCATGTTTGCACATAATCAAATAATTGAATGCCACCAGCCAGGAGGGATTTGGGTGCCTTCTGCACGTCGATGAGCTCCTTCTCATTATTCCACTGTTCCACGGGGGACACAGAGCAGGGTTTTAGAACCTTTCACTCCCAAAAAAGTAACACCAGGCAGGGTGGTGGCCGTGCTTCACTGTCACGTGCTGATGGGACTCGGGGCATCCAGAGACCTGGACAGAATCGTAGGTGAAAGGACCCTGAAGCCCATCCAGACCTCAGAGCTGCCTCCAGGACTGAAAGGGGCTCCAGGAAAGCTGGGGAGGGGCTCTGGATCAGGGAGTGCAGGGACAGGATGAGGGGAAGGGTTTGGAGCTGCAAGAGGGGAGACTGAGATGAGATCTTGGGGAGAAATGTTTTGCTGTGAGGATGGGGAGGCCCTGGCCCTGGTTTCCCAGAGCAGTGGTGGCTGCCCCATCCCTGGAGGTGTTGAAGGCCAGGTTGGATGGGGCTTGGAGCCCCCTGATGCAGTGGGAGGTGTCCCTGCCCATGGCAGGGGGTGGGACTGGGTGGGCTTTGAGGTCCCTTCCCACCCAAGCCATCCCATGGTTGGATGTTTCTATTAAATTGTGGTGAAGCCCTGGCAGAGGCTCCCAGGGCAGGGGTGCAGTCCCCGTCCCTGGAGGGGTTCCAAACCCTGTGGCTGTGGCTCTTGGGGACAGGGTTTGGTCAGCACCGTGGGGCTGGGCTGATTTTGGACTGGATGAGCTAAGAGGACCTTTCCAACCTCAAAGATTCCATCATGCTATGAACTCACATCAGCACTCAAACGACACTAAAATCCAACGGCAAAATGCAGGAGCACCTCAGTCAAGGATGGAGAAAAAGCCCGCGCAGCGTTTGGGTGATTGAAGCAGCACATCTGGAACGAGAGGCTGCAAGCAGCAGCACGGGGGGTGTGCTCTGCCGCCGGCTGCAGTTCCGTGCAGCCACGAAACGCCGCATCAGGTGCCCCCAGATATTCCGCAGGCGCTGCCTCCACGCTCTCCAAATGGCTGGAGGGGATCCCAAACGCCGGGACCTCAGAGCTTCATGGGACACTCAGCATCAAAGTGATGCTCCTGGACGCTGTGCAGATGTGGACATCTGGTCCTTGGGTGGGGTGACCACCTAAAGCCATTTCCCGGGAGCAGTTAAACACGGGGACGGCTGAGGTGGGGCCAGGGAAGCACTGCAGGGCTTCCCATCACAGTTTCGGCTCGGGGCCATCAGCAGAAACTGTGGCTGCACACCCCGTGCTGGGGTGGAAAACGGGACCCTGCGCCATCAAAGCCTCCAGATACAACCAAAACACAGCAGCTGGGAAAGGTTCCAGGGGGACGGGAGCTTGGTGAGGACCAGGAGTTGGGCTGCGGCGTCGGGATGCTCCAGGGTGGGAAGGGGGCTGGCTCTGCCCCAGGGACCGGCACGGGGAGCCCCAGCAGACCGAGAGGAAGAGGCAGGGAGCACCGTCCCGGGAGCTGTGGCCGCCCTCGCTCATCATCTTCGTGGGCAGCTGTGAGAGTTGGTCTGAAGAGCAGCGTTGGCCTCAGCATCACCATCAGAGCCCCAGAGAGACACCCAGAGCTTCACACCCGGAGGGGAGGAACGTCCCAGTACAGCTCCTGCTCTGCTCTCCCTCCTGGGATCGCCGCGGCGCTGCCGCCCAGAAGGTGGATTTCACCCCCTGCCTCAGCCAAGCCTTCCCACCTCCCCCCTGTTCCTAAGGCTGACGAAGAGGAGGATGCGCGGGGGGTCTTGGGGTCACAAAGCCAAAGGGAACTTTTTGGGCCTGTGCAGTGAAGTCTGGATGGCAAAAGGAAGGGGGAGAGTGGCCACGATCCACGGGGGAGAGGAGGGGTGAGGGGCTGGTGCTCCTAACAGAACCCCGTGGAGATCTCCCCAGCAAAGGACCACGAGGAGGACCGGCAGGATGCAGGACCGGGGACCACAGGGACACCTTGGACCCGTGGGGGGAGCTCCTATCCCCTTTCCTCCCTTTGGCTTCACTTTTTCTTTCCCTTTTCTCCACTCTGTCCATCTCGTGCTGCTTCAAAGCTCTTGACACCATTTCTCACTGTGTTCTGCTTGAGAAACCCTTGGCCTGGACAGGAACACCCTCTGGTGGGTGAAAAACTGGTTGGGTGGCCAAAAATTGGCTGGGCCCAAAGAGTGGTGGGGAATGGAGTTAAATCCAGTTGGAAACCAGTCACGAGTGGTGTTCCCAGGGCTCAGTGCTGGGGCCAGTCCTGTTCAATATCTTTATCAATGATCTGGACAAAGGGATCGAATGCACCCTGAGCCAGTTTGGGGATGACACCAAACTGGGTGGAAGGGTTGATCTGCTTGAAGGAAGGGAGGTGCTGCAGAGGGACCTGGCCAGGCTGGATCCATGGGCTGGAGGGCAGGAAGGGGCTGCAGAGGGACCTGGAGAACCTGGATCCATGGGCTGGAGGGCAGGAAGGGGCTGCAGAGGGACCTGGCCAGGCTGGATCCATGGGCTGGAGGGCAGGAAGGGGCTGCAGAGGGACCTGGCCAGGCTGGATCCATGGGCTGGAGGGCAGGAAGGGGCTGCAGAGGGACCTGGCCAGGCTGGATCCATTGGCCTTTGCCCTTGAGCTGCGGAGGAGGAGAGCAGCACGGCAGCTCCTCAGCAAACAGGCCACGGAGCAGAGCTGGGCTGTTCCAGAGCAAATCCCCCTCTCTCACTGAGCCTGAGCTGCTGGGATGGGGCTCTGCCCCTCGCTGGGGTGCCCGAGCTCTGTCCCGAGGGGGGAGCGTCGTGGGATGCGGCGCGGGGAGGCCGGGCAGGCGCGATTCCTGTGTCTGCTCTGCTCCCAGGCACGAGGAGGAACCTCCGCAACGACCTGCTGGTGGCGGCTGATTCCATCACCAACACCATGTCCTCGCTGGTGAAGGAGCTCCACTCAGGTAAGAGCTGCTTTTTTTACATCTGCCAGCACTGAGAATCACAGAATCACGGGATGGTTTGGGTTGGAAGGAACCACAAACCCCATCCAGTTCCACCCCCGTGGGCAGAGACGCCTCCCACCAGACCAGGCTGCTTGAGGTTCCATCCGACCTGGCCTTGAACACCTCCAGGGATGGGCAGCCACAGCTTCCCTTGGCAGCAGGTTCCAGGGCCTCCCCACCCTCACCGTGAAAAATTTCTTCCCAATGTCCAATCTCAGTCTCCTTCCTTCCAGTTTAAAGCCATCCCCCCTCATCCTGTCACTACTGGAATCATGAAATCATCCGGTTGGAGAAGACCTGTGGAATGACTGAGTCCCATCAGATCGAATCCAACCAGAATCTCCAGATCCTTCCAAACAGGTCCTGTGGATCCATCCCTGATGCTTAAGGCAGCTCTGTGGGTGCAAACGGAGCTGAGAGCACCCTCAGTGACTCCTGAGCCGCCTCTCGTCTCCTCCTGCTCCCATCGATCCGCCTGCGCCGCAGCACAAAGCAGCTTCCCCAGAGGATCCCGTGGGCACGTCCTGCACCACTTGCCTGGCAGAGATGCCTCTTCCCAGTCCAGCTCCTGGAAGTCAGAGCTCCTTAAAACCCGAGCCAGAAGGCAGGTTTGGAGGGGGAGTCTACCCCAACGATTCCTGTGGGAGCGACCTCCACAGTGAATCCTTGGTGGATGCTGTAATCACAAACACAGAGGAAAATGAACACGAGGCCAACTCCAACAAAGGATCAACCGGGGATGTGAGAGGAGATAATTATTCCCTTTGTGCCTTTTGACTGTGCCGTGGAGGTAAACACCCTGCTGGGGCTGGAGCAGCTCCCCCGGGGGCTCATCCCGCGCCTCTCGAGGGATGGAGGATGTGGTCCTTCAGGATTCCACCAGCTTGGCTGGGGCTGCCTTCTCCTTTAAAGAAGAAGGGAAGCTTTCTGCGTTCCAGCTGGACCTCACGGGCGCTGCTTGGCCTCCCCCAGCCCCTCGCTGCATCCGGTGGCTGCATCACTTAATCCCCCCCCCATAAACTTATCAAGCTCCCTATTAAAACCTGCAAGGTTTTTTGTTCCCACTGCTCCTAAGGGAGAAATCCTGGTTATAAAGCAGGTTGATATTTTACTGCTGAGCAGTAAATCCACCCAGGCCAAGCCCCCCCTCTCAGCCGCAAAGACAGCCACGAGTTAATAAAGTCTTTCACATAGGACAGCGGCGTCGCCGGGGCCATCGCAGCGGAGGACCCTGTGTTTCCTCCATAAATCACCTCGCTGGGGATGCACCAGTGCTCATCCCTCCAGGCTGAACCGTGGGGAACAAACCCCCCTGCCCAGACCAGATGGCTGCAGCCACTTCGTGTTTTGTTGCTTATAATAGCAGAGCACGTTCGCGGCGCTGCAGCCAAGCTCAGGGATGGTGGAGCTGGAACGTCAGCTGGATGTTGCAGCTCCTCTGCAACCCCTGAGAGCCCAGCAAACGCCAACAGCTTGGGTTTGCACCACTGAGAGCCCATCAGGCACCTTGCAAAGCAGTTATGGGTCAGGAGGGAGCTTCAGGAAAGCGGCAGAGGGGCTCTGGATGAGGGGGTGCAGGGACAGAATGAGGGGAAGTGTTTGGAGCTGGAAGAGGGGAGATTGTGATGAGATCTTGGGGAGAAATTCTTCATGATGAGGTTGGCCCAGGAGGTTGCCCAGAGCAGTGGTGGCTGCCCCATCCCTGGAGGTGTTGAAGGCCAGGTTGGATGGGGCTTGGAGCCCCCTGATCCAGTGGGAGGTGTCCCTGCCCATGGCAGGGGGTGGGACTGGATGGGCTTTGACATCCCTTCCAACCCAAACCATTCCTTGATTCTATGGTTCTATTAAAATGTGGTGAAGCCCTGGCAGAGGCTGCCCAGGGCAGGGGTGGAGTCCCCATCCCTGGAGGGGTTCAAAAACTGTGTGGCTGTGGCACTTCAGGACAGAGTTTTGGGGTTGGACTGGGTGAGCTGAAAGGGCCTTTCCAACCTCAAAGATTCCATCATTCTCTGAACTCGTCTTGGAGCCCCTGATCCAGTGGGAGGTATCCCTGCTTATGGCAGGAGGTGGGACTGGATGGGCTTTGAGATCCCTTCCAACCCAAACCATTCCATGATTCAATGAAAATAGAATTAATCAGAGGCTCCTCCTTGAGCATACGCAGATGCTGAAGAGGCTCCCTTGAAAGGACCTGAAATCGTTTCGTTTCGTATAAATTAGGAGAAGTGTGAGTTATCCTCAGCTGACGAGAGTCGGTGGGATTTGACACATATTGTCCTGGAGAGATGCTGTGAGCAGAGACACCTCCTCCAGCCTCTCCCCCTATAATAGCTGCAGGCTTTGTGTTCCCAGGGGTTCGTGAGACACCAGGGTGTGCTCCACCCACACCTCCAGGGCTGCTCCACACCTTTGCAGAGCTCAGGAGGCAGATCCCTCTGCAGGGAAATGCTGCTCAGGGTTCCCCCTTCCTGGATGGGCTTCCAGAGATGCTCTGGTTGTCCCCCTGGCTGCCTCCTCCTGTGCTGATGGTCCCAATGTTCCTGTGCTGATGCTTCCAGTGCTCCTGTGCTGATGGTCCCTGTGCTCCTGTTGTGCTGAGGGAACATGGGTAGCATTTTAACTCCAGCTGAGCTCAAAAAGACCCACAGGGACCAGTGGAGGAGGTGGCTCAGCCCTTGCCCTGCAACACTGCAGAAGAGGAGGCTCAGAGCAGCTGCTGAGCTCAAGGTCCCTCTCCCTTGTTAATAAAGGTGCATTTGGGTTATCCATCATCTTTATTGATGATCTGGAAGAAGAGATGGAGAGCAGCCGTAGGTTCCTGGAAGACACTGACCTGGGCAGGAATGTGGATCTGCTGGAGGGCAGGAAGGGTCTGCAGAGGGACCTGGGACCTGGAGAACCTGGATCCATGGGCTGGAGGGCAGGAAGGGGCTGCAGAGGGACCTGGCCAGGCTGGATCCATGGGCTGGAGGGCAGGAAGGGGCTGCAGAGGGACCTGGAGAACCTGGATCCATGGGCTGGAGGGCAGGAAGGGGCTGCAGAGGGACCTGGCCAGGCTGGATCCATGGGCCAAGGCCAACGGGATGGGGTCCAACCAGGCCAAGTGTTGGGTCCTGCCCTTGGGTCCCAGCACCCCCTGCAGCTCCAGGCTTGGGGAAGAGGGGCTGGAAATGTGCCCCAAGGCAAAGGCCCTGGGGGTGCTGCTGGACAGTGGCTGAACAGGAGGCAGCAGTGGCCCAGGGGGGCAAGAAGGCCCCCAGCACCCTGGCTTGGCTCAGCCCTGGGGTGGCAGCAGGAGCAGGGAATGGTTTAAAAGCCTGGGGGATGAGGTGCTCAGGGATCTTGTTCAGTCATGGACAGGGCTCAGGTTGGACTCGATGACCTCAAAGGTCTTTTCCAAGCAAACAATTCCGTGATTCCATGTTTCTACAAACTCTGTGAGGCCAGGAGGGATGCTCCAAGGTTTTCACCTCATCATGAACCATTTCCACTTTTCTTCCTCAGATTTGACCTCAGTCTGTAAAGTCCTGACCCCCTTCCCCCTGGGCTGTGCAGTTCTTTCTGAAATAAACGTGCACAAGTGTTTTTGGTCCCAGTTCTGCCTGGGGCAGGTCCAGCTCTTCTGGACAACGCAGACACCGCTTCCAGTAGCGCTCTACGACCTCTCATCACCCCATCAGGATGGGGTGGGACCTGTTTTGCCACCACCACATGTGAACAGGCACCGTGCCGTGGGATGGATGGTGCTGCATCCACCTGGGTTCTCTCTGGGAGCCCTGAGCACCCCTCGTCCTTGCTCCAGAAGAGCCCCCCAACCACCTGTTCTCTCTCCTGCTTGTCTCACGTGTGCTTTTCTGTCTTTTGAAGCAGAGGAAGAAGATGAAGAGGAAACAGAAAAACTGCAGAATGGAAAGGACCGAGGTAAGGGGACAATCTATGGCTGTAGAGCATTCTCTGGCTTGATCTTGTGCAGGGGCTCCGTTTGTCATCTCCGTGTGGAGCCCCAGGAGAGGGCTTTGAGTGCAGATGGCTTTGGTGCTGCTGTCACACCACCAGCAGGTGCCTCAGGTCTGTCTGCCTGCCATGAGCTGGGTCACTGTGCCCACACCTGCTGTGGTTTGAGGGGCCTCCAGGAAAGCTGGGGAGGGGCTTTTGGTCAGGGAGTGCAGGGACAGGATGAGGGGAAGGGTTAGAGGGGAAGAGGGGAGATTGAGAGGAGATCTTGGGGAGAAATGTTTTCCTGTGAAGGTGGTGGCCCAGGGTACCCAGAGAAACCGTGGCTGCCCCATCTGGAGGTGATGAAGGGCAGTTTGGGTGGGGCTTTGAGCCCCCTGATCCAGTGGGAGGTGTCCACTGGAGGTGTCCAGGGGGTGGGAACTGGGTGGGCTTTGAGGTCCTTTCCCACTCAAACCATCCCAATGGTTCTGTGATCTCTGTCACCATCAGCATTGGCACCACCATCCTTGTTACCATCATTGTCACCATCCCTGGTGACATCACCATCCCCATTATCATCACCATCCCCACCATCCTGCCCCATCCCTGGAGGTGTTCAAGGCCAGGTTGGATGGGGCTTGGAGCCCCCTGATCCAGTGGGAGGTGTCCCTGCCCATGGCAGGGGGTGGGACTGGATGGGCTTGGAGGCCCCTCCAACCCAACCCATTCCATGATGCTGTGATTCTGTGACATCATGGTCAGGGTTTCTTGGTGTCTGTTCAGCTTTGGGGAATATTTGTGCAGAGAAGAGCAATGAGGCTGGGGAAAGGGCTGGAGAACAAGTCCTATGAGGAACAGCTGAGGGCCTTGGGGAAGTTGGACTGGAGAAGAGGAGGCTGAGGGGAGACCTCCTGGCTCTCTGCAGCTCCTGGAGAGGAGGGTGGAGCCGGGGGGGGTTGGGCTCTGCTCCCAAGGGATGGGATGAGGGGAAATGACCTCAGGTTGCCCCAGGGCAGGGTCAGATTGGACATCAGGAACCATTTCTTCACAGAAAGGTTTCTCAGGCCCTGGCAGAGGCTCCCAGGGAGGTGGTGGAGTCCCCATCCCTGGAGGGGTTCCAGAGGCAGGTGGATGAGTTCCTTAGGGGCAGGGTTCAGTAAGGGGACAGGGACGGTTGGAGTGGATGATCTCAGAGGTCTTTTCCAACCAGATGGCTCTCTGAGTCTCTGGTTCTTCCAGCAAAGGTCACGCTCAGACCTTTGCGATGCGTCAGCAGAGGAGGAGATGCTTTGAGTGTGGTGAGGAACCCTGTCCAGATGAAAACTCTCAAAACAAGCAAAGTGTGGGCTGGTGGGGAGCGAAGTTTCCGAGCGGTGGGACCGTCGTCTGCTGCCCCAGGGCCTGGCCAGGTGAACGGTCAGGGCTGCTCTGCCCACAGAGCTCTCCCGGGCGAGATGCTGACCCCTCCCCAGGCCACGTCTTCCTTCGGTGGGGATGAACCTGGGACGTGTCCTGGAGGAGTTATTCCAGGGCTGGAAGTCATCAGTGCAGCCACGAGAGTCGCCAAGAGCCGCACACCCCATGGCAGGGTCGGAGGGCTCTGGAGAAGATCCGTCCCTCGTGTTGTGCTCCAGCAGCACCTCCCAAAGCATCCTTGGGAAGAGGCCGTGCCCAGGCGTCCCTTCCCTTCTGCTTTCGGTGTCTGAAACCAAAGCAGGAGAAGCAGCCTCGGGCAGGTTTGAATCAGCCCAAGCCTTTGTCTCGCCGGAGCCAAACCCAATTCCAGCGTCGACCAACTGGAACCTTCCATCCCCTTTTTTGCCCTGCACACGTTTTCCTTCTGGCAAAGCTGTGCTGGGGCTCTCATTTCTCCCCCCAAGAGCTCACGTTCCGGAGTTTTCCTGTCCACCAAGTTCTGCAAAGCCCTCAGGTGTCTGGGACCACTTCCCAATGGGTTGTCCATCACGTTAGACACAAGTTTGTATGAAGTCCCTCGGAGTCAGGCGTTGTGGGAAGAAGTGCAATAAGCTTGATTTTAACTAAAACAGGAGTTTTCAAAGCAGAAATCATGCTGGCTCTAAATCACAGGGCTCTCTTCACACTGGAACATTCCTCTGCAGTGAAATATTTCAGATGTTTAGCAGATGACCCTTCGGCTTCGTTCCAAATGTGCCTGGGAAATAGGGAAAGGGGGGTCTGGAAGAGCTGAAATGTGGTGTGGGGTAGTGGGGCCGTAAGAAGACAGATTCAGCTTTGTTACTCATTGCAGCGTCGGAGTTGGGAGGGAGGGGAGGGACGGGGGATGGAGAGGGGTAACCAAAAGCAGAACTTGGTCCAGAAGCCTTGGAGTGGAATGTAAATAACAGCCCTGCCAGAGAGTAAGTGATTCCCTAATGCCACCGAGTCGGGGAGGTGCAAATCTGGCACGGAGCGAGCGGTACGGAACCTGCAGCTCTCCGGCACCGTGGAGATGCCGGGAGCAAATCCAGACCCCAGAGCACACGTGGAGATGGGGAGTCCATCCTTGGGTTTTGTTCAGGCTGTGTCAAGGAGGGCATCACAGCCCTGGTGCTCTGCCCTGTGGTACCCACAGGGACCTGTGGCTGGGTCACCGTGACAGACGGGGTCCAATGGACCCTTTACCCACACCAAGCTCCACCTGCCTCAGCTTTATTATAGAATCTTAGAGTCATTAAGGTTGGAAAAGTAGTGATGGGAAGAGGGGAAATGGCCTCAAGTTGCACCAGGGCAGGGTCAGATTAGACATTAGGAACAATTTCTTCACCAAAGGGTTCTCAGGCCCTGGCAGAGGCTCCCAGGGAGGTGGTGGAGTCCCCATCCCTGGAGGGGTTCAAAAGCCGGGTGGATGAGGTGCTCAGGGATCTGGTTCAGCAATGACAGGGACGGTTGGACTCGATGATTTCAGAGGTCTTTTCCAACCAAGTGATTCCATGAAAAGCCCTCCAACCACATCCAGTCCAACATCAGCCCAACCCCACGGTGCCGAATAAACCCTGTCCCCAAGTGTCACTGCCACACAGTTTTTAAACCCCTCCAGGGATGGGGACTCCCCCACTGCCCTGGGAGCCTCTGCCAGGGCTTCACCACTCTTTCCATGAAGGAATTGTTCCCAATATCCAGTCTAAACCTCTCCTGGTGCAACTTGAGGCTGTATTCTTTGCACATCAACTGTGTGTGCATCCCCACCCCAGCAAAGCTCTCCCCGGCCACCGCGTCACCGCGTTTCTTCCTCCCATCCTCAACAAAGAAGAAGATAAATGAGTTGCAGCTTCTCAGCTCCTTCTCAATTCCCAGTTCCTGCAGCAGGGTCGCTGCGGCATTTTGTGTTTCCCAGGGACAGCATTGCCCTTGGGCTTCCTCACAAGGTTCTCCACCAAGTTCTTTCGTATTTCCCTGTCCCAATCAATCAGCCTCAGCGCCCCCTTCCCTGCTGGAGAGGTTTGTGTTTGCACACTTGATATAGCAGTGGCGCCGAACGGCATCGGAATCATTCGGGAAGACTCCAAGTTGGCTGCATCTTCCATGGTCGGGGTTACAACCCCGAGCAGCTCCTCCAGAGAAGATGTCTACGATCGCTGGCAGGCGCCGGAGAGCACGGCCGGCAGCTGGCAAAGCCATGTCCATCCAGCCCCCTTAGATGTCACCCCACGGCGGTTCAGGCGGCCTCGGTGCTCTCTTTGTGTTGTCTCCTCTTGAAGGGCCTTGGGCTGAGGGACCTGGGGTTGTTTGGTTTGGAGAAGAGGAGGCTGAGGGGAGACCTCATCGCTGTCTACAGCTGCCTGAAAAGAGGCTGTGGCAGAGCGAGTGTTGATCTCTTTTCCCAAGTGACAGGTGATGGATGAGAGGAAATGGCCTCAAGTTGCACCAGGGCAGGGTCAGATTGGATTTTGGGGTCAATTCCTTCACTGCAAGTGTTCTCAGGCCCTGGCAGAGGCTGCCCAGGGAAGTGATGGAGTCCCCATCCCAGGAGAGATTCAAAAGGCAGGTGGATGAGTTCCTTAGGGACAGGGTTTAGTGAGGGCACAGGGATGGTTGGACTGGATGATCTCAGAGGTCTTTTCCAGCCAGGTGGTTCTCTGATTCTCTGGAGCCTGGCGTTGTGTTTCCATGTGTGGCACGTGAGGGGTCACTGTGGGTGGGGTGCCCACTCGGGCAGGGCTGTCCTACAGTCACTGTTGCCGTGGTCCTGCTGCCTCTCTCATGACAACATCACCTGGAATGATGGTCACCGTGAGCAGCCCCCACTGGGTATTGGCCTTTTGGGCTTTGAAACCCCAAAACTGCTCAGAAAGGGAGTAAAGAGCAGTGAATGGTGATCTCAGTCTGCTGGGAGGGAGAGCACGGTCTGCAGCCCCTACAGATTGTTAAAAAAAGAGCAAATTTGAAATCAGGGCTGGAGCACCTCCTGTGCCAGGACAGGCTGGGAGAGGTGGGGTTGGTTATCCAAGAGAAGGAAGGCTGTGGGGAGACCTTAGAGCAGCTTCCAATAGGGAAACGGGCTCCAGGAAAGCTGGAGAGGGGCTCTGGATCAGGGAGTGCAGGGACAGGACGAGGGGAAGGGTTTGGGGCTGCAAGAGGGGAGATTGAGATGAGATCTTGGGTAGAAATGTTTTCCTGTGAGGGTGGGGAGGCCCTGGCCCAGGTTTGCCAGAGCAGTGGTGGCTGCCCCATCCCTGGAGGTGTTGAAGGCCAGGTTGGATGGGGCTTGGAGCCCCCTGATCCAGTGGGAGGTGTCCCTGCCCATGGCAGGGGGTGGGACTGGATTGGGCTTTGAGGTCCCTTCCCACCCAACCCATTCTGTGATTCTGTAATTCTGCTCTGTTCTGGTCTATAGCAGATACAATCCCTGGTTTCTAACCGTGCCTTTCCCTGTGTTGCAGGTTAGCCAGGTGCCCACAGGCTGTACAGACATTCAGGTAAGCATGGATGTCTTTTATTTCTTCCCATCTCCAGCACAACCTCTCCGCAGGCGCCGTTGGGATGTGTAGGACCACGTCCCTGGTCCCCTTTTGCTCTTTATTATAGAATCATAAAATGGTTTGGGTTGGAAGGGACATCAAAGCCCATCCAGTTCCAACTCCGCTGCCATGGGCAGGGACATCTCCCACTGGATCAGGGGCCTCAAAGCCTTTGTCTCCTATTTCTGCACAAGGAAGGGTCCCCATCTCGAGCATTTGAAAGGATGTTGAGGTGTTTTGTGGTTAAGACCCAGTTTTGCTCCAGCTGCCAACAGAGAGGACATCAGTATCATAGAGTCAGAGAACCATGGAATGATTTGGGTGGGAAGGGACCTCAAAGCCCATCCAGTCTCACCCCCTGCCATGGGCAGGGACACCTCCCACTGGATCAGGGGGCTCCAAGCCCCATCCAACCTGGCCTTCAACACCTCCAGGGATGGGGCAGCCACCACTGCTCTGGGAAACCTGGGCCAGGGCCTCCTCACCCTCATTGTGAAGAATTTCTTCCCAATGTCCAATCTCAATCTTCCCCCTTCCTGTTTAAAGCCGTTCCCCCTCATTGTGTCACTCCAGGCCATGGTAAAACGCCCCTCCCCAGCTTTCTTGGAGCCCCTTCAGGTACAGGAAGGTACATTGTCTTCTGTGAGACCATCTTGAGGTCACCAGATCAGGGAGCGCAGCGATAACCAGCGTTATCTCCTATTTTATGGGTATTGCTTCCACACCAGGAGGCCTCAGCCAGGAAACAGGACCCTGTTGTGATGGCCACTATCTGGAGATACTAAAAATACCATCTCTACCCACAAAGAGCCCAGGCTTTATGTTATAATAAGGCACCACAGATGGATGGACAGGCAGGTGGCTGGAGAGCCCGGATAGTGTTAAGGGACAAAGCCAGAGCCCCGTGGTGACAAAGTCTCTGGAGGACCTGAATAAGATCCCTATCGCCCCCAGCTTGTGGGAGGGCGCCCGATCGGGTTTCCTGTGCCCTCGTAGCCACAATGCCCCTCTTTCACCATTCCCAGTGGAAAAAGGGAGGGTTCTCCTGGCAGGAAGTCATCCCCACACAATTAACTGGTGCGGTTCGGGGCAGGCGTGGTGGGTGACCCTCTTTCTGTGAGCTGCTCCTTCCCACCCCAGGGGGGGTGGATGAAGGACACAAGCAGGAGATGCTCTTTGCTCTGTAGCTGCCCAGTCCAGACCCAGCTTTGGGCCAGGAGGAATGAGCTGGGATGGATCTGAAACGTGCTTTTTCACGATTAAACCGCTCACAGTTGTGCTCTGAAGGCAACATCAAAGGAGAAGGAAGGGGCTCTGCCCTTTCTGCCCTCCCTATGGCTTTAGCGTTGGGTAGAGATAACCCCAGAGTGCTTTGGGAGCTCTTCCTCTGATGGCTTTGAGACCAGAAATTTAAGTCCTGCCGCATCTGGGAAACCATCTGGTAACTCAAGAAGGAGTGAAATTGCACCGTTAGGGAGGGAGGGTTTTATTCTGCCTCTGGGTGGCTCTTTCTTCCTGTCGCTTTGATGGCTTTGGGGAAGAAGGTGGCTCTGGCAGTGGGCACCCCTTGGCCACGGAGGAGGAGGTGAGGAGCTCCCTCTTCTCTGAGGAGCCCAGTGGTGCCTCCAGCAAAGCAGGGGCTGGCACTGAGTTGGAGACAGCTGGAGAAATGAGGGGAAAAAAACTGCTTTCAGGTTTCTTTATCCTCCTGAAAGAATGGAAAAAAAGACATATGAAGAGGAGGCAGCAGTGGCCCAGATGGGCAAGAAGGCCCCCAGCACCCTGGCTTGGCTCAGCCCTGGGGTGGCAGCAGGAGCAGGGCAGGAATGGTCCCCTTGCACTCAGCACCTCCAATGCTGGGCTCAGGGTTGGGCCCCTCCCTCCAAGAAAGCCCTGGAGGGGCTGGAGCGCGTCTGGAGAAGGGAGCGGAGCTGGGGAAGGGTCTGGAGAACAGGGGCTGTGGGAGCGGCTGAGGGCCCTGGGGGGGTTTGGGCTGGAGAAGAGGAGGCTGAGGGGAGACCTCCTGGCTCTCTGCAGCTCCTGGAGAGGAGGGTGGAGCCAGGGGGGGTTGGGCTCTGCTCCCGAGGAACAAGGGATGGGATGAGATGAATTGGCCTCAAGTTGCGCCTGGGCAGGGTCAGATTGGGCATTTGAAGGAATTTCTTTGCTGACAGAGTGGTGAAGCCGTGTCAGAGGCTCCCAGGGAGGTGGTGGAGTCCCCATCCCTGGAGGGGTTCAAAACTCATGTGGCCGTGGCACTTGGGGACAGGATTTGGTGGTCACGGTGGGTTTGGGCTGATGTTGGACTGGATGAGCTTGGAGGGCTTTCCCAACTTTAATGATTCCATGATTCTATATTGGTGAAAGAAAGCAATCTCTTCAACTCTGGTGGCTCTTCTTTGAGTTCCCTGCATGCCCGTTTGCAGTGGTAGGACCCGTGATGGGTCCTCCTGAACCTTTCTGGTGACTGGGGCAGCCTAAGTCAGAGCAGTGGATCCAACTGCCTTTCAGATCTGGTTCCCCACTGATGATGGAAGGGGTTGGGTTGTGTTGGGTTGTGCAGCACCATCAGGGGGTTTCTGGTGGCAGACCACGGCTCTTCTAGGAGAAAAATGCTCAGCACCAACCTCACCTTGGCTTGCAGAGTGTGTCTGCACATGGGCCCTCCCTCACAGGACCTTGGGACCTGCTTGTGGTGTCCCTAACCCAGGAGCTCTGGTTTCCTCTCATTCCCAGCTTGACTGTGGTTCGAGGTGAGGAGCTCTGGGGTCAGCAGGACACTTGATGGTCATTGGGGGGTGCTGCACATTTGATCCACTCAGAGCTTGCTAGGTCTGGCCCCAGTGATGCACAGCCCCGACCAGAAGGTTCAGGAGGACCCAACAGAGGAGCTTTGCTCTTGCTCTGCCACCACAGAATCATCATGGAATCATAGAAAGGTTTGGGTGGAAGGGACTTCAAAGCCCATCCAGTCCCACCCCCTGCCATGGACTGGGACACCTCCCGCTGGATCAGGGGGCTCCAAGCCCCATCCAACCTGGCCTTCACCACCTCCAGGGTTGGGGCCAGGGCCTCCCCACACTCACAGCAAAACATTTCTCCCCAAGATCTTATCTCAGTCTCTCCTCTTCCAGCTCCAAACCCTTCCCCTCGTCCTGTCCCTATCTCTAAGCTCCACAGCACGCAGGACCTGCTCTCCCAGCCCACGCAAGGTCAGGCTGGAGATCTTCTCCCAGCAGGGCTGGTGGTGCTGACAGTGCGTTGTGTCTTTCCGCTGACACAGGCACAGGGAGGGGGGGGTTGCGCTGACGACCGCGAGACGTCTCCCGTCCTTTGGAAGAGGCTCCTTTCTGCTGACACCATTCACCATCGTGCGACCGTGACCGATCTCAACCACCTGCTGAAGAAAGCGCCTTCCTCCGAGCCACCCGGAGGGCTTTCCCTGTTGGGCATTTGCCTCTTAGGTCATTGCATGTCCCGTTTGCCTCCTTGTGTTTAACTGGCGATAACCACGCGATGCCCCATCCAACTGGGCACTTGATGGGAGGTTGGAGAAGCCAACGCCAAAGCGAGGGCCCCCTGCTCCCGCCAAGCATCGCTTTTGGTTGCTTCCCCAACGGTGTCGTCATCGCGTCACGACGCTGGCCATCGCCGCTCGCCTTCCGCCCCTTGGTCTGCATGAAAAACATGGGAGTAGAACCTCCTGGCTCCCCCTCCAAGGGGCTTCTGCCTTCGAAAACCCCACCTTCTCCAAGCACCACAGCCCGTTGGGGTCTGGTTGCCACCACGTGTGACGTCGCGGGTCGTGCTGGGCCACCGGCCTCCTGGTGTTCCCAGCTCAGCTTCTCCTCAGACTGTTAAAAACTGTCCTTTTACCAGCAGGGAGTTCCTGGAGGAGCCTTATGGGGCTTGGCTTTACTTCTCTGCCTTCGTTGTCGGGGGTCGCGTTCGGTTTTGTTTAAGAGGAAGAACCAAGTTTTGTTGCCCGAGGCTGGTTGCGCCCCACTCGGACCCTCGCTGGGCTCTTCTTCCACAGCTTCCATCAACATCAGCTCCAATCTGATTTGGTTTTCCTTTCCCTTGCTGTTTGGGAAGGTTATTTTTAGTGGAAGGAGCTGAGGGCCCTAATGCAGCTATAAATATTTATCAAGGGTGATGAATGGAAGGGAGCGATAAACCCTGAAACCAACCCTCAGCTTTCCTTCCCGGCTGAGCCATGGTGAGAAGAGCTCTTTGGGTACCTCCAGCACCTCGGGGAGAGAGAAAATAAACACACATGGTGGCCACAGGTTCAGCTGGGTATAAATATTGTGGATGAGCTGTCAGGAAGGGAAAGGAAGTGATGCTAACCCGGAGCGGCGCGGCAGCTTCGATGCCAAGGGGAGCGGGGACCGGGCAGCCTTCGTCTGTGTTTGCAGCTGAGTTTGCTGAATTAGGACCTGCAGCAGCTTTGGCTGCAGCTCCGGGCGGGTTTGAGCATGGAAAACAGGGATGTTTTGCTGTTGTTTGCACTCAGGGAGCAGTGAAGTTGGAGGTGGCAGGGCTGAAATTGGGGGTCTTCCTCCAGTTTGCACCTCGCTGGTGGCATCTCCCGGCACCTCGTTGTGGGTGAGGGCCATAGGGGGTTCCCAGCCGAGGTCCCCAAGGTGGTGGTGGAGCCGTTGGGTGTTCCCCGAGGGACTGGGCGTCTGCGCCAGCTGGAGGTGATGGGAGAAGCCCCGGCAGCGCTGCGGGGGTGGGGTGGAAGCCGTCACCTCCTTGCAGATGCCAAGGAAGGAAGCCAAAGGGAAGGCAGGGATGGCCACCCTCCTCCTGTAGCCATCAGGGAAGCGCTTTAACACGGAGCCTGCATCACGCGGGAGCACCACTGCTGCTTTTTTTCCTGTTATTACTCACTCTGGTGATTTTTCCCTTCTCGTTCTTGCCGGGAGGCAAAGCCCCCTCAGCCACCAGCGGCCCTCTGAGCCCGTGGTCCAGCTGGAGCCGGAGGGAGGCACCGGTGGCACCGCCCGGGACCTGCAGCAAATTCGGCTGTGACAGGAGGTGCCTTTGCCACCCGGCCCCAGGGACGGTGCCGTCTGGGCTTTGTTTGGGAAATTTGTTTGGGAAAGCCGGTGGGATCGGCGTGGCTGTGGTCGGGGCCGCTCAGCGGGACCCCGCGGCTCCGGTCCCCTCAGCCCCGGGGCCGGTTTTCAGCCAGCAGAGAGGATTAGCAGATGCTTTCTGTTATTGCAAGGCTGGGGCTGCTGCCAGGGGGGCGGCGTTCGCCCAGGAGCAGGAGGAACCGGCGCGTCCCTCCGTGTCCTGGAAGGGCTGCGGGGCTGCAGCCAGGCACTGGGAGCGATGGAGAGCAGGGACCTGGTGGCCGGCTCTGGGCTGCTTCTGCGCTTTGGGTCACCAAGGCTGGGGCTTCATTGCGCTTGTCCTTGTCGGGCTGTTGATGGCTCTGCCCTGCCACGGGCGCGGTGACGGGAGTGATGCCACAGGGCCCCCAGCCTGCCCTGCGGTGCGTGGTGATGCCGAGGAGAGCGTGGTCTGCTGCCAGGGCGGGCTGTCATGAGGTGTCAGCCAGGGTCCCAGGTCCCCAAGGGTCTCATTCAGGAGGTCACCGTGGTCCCCAGACCCCGTTGGGGAAGCCCAGTGTTCAGCTCACTAGTGCAGGGTCTCCAGCTTCCCCGGGGTCTGCCTTCCCCGTGCTGCTGCCCCAGGCACCAGCGTGGGCTTCCGGGAGGACGTGGACTGGTCCATCAGAGCCCAGGAAGCACCAAGACAGCACAGATGCCGGAGTCTGAGCTCTACCATGGCCATCGAGAAGGTTCCTGCTCCAGGCAGAGGATGCCCAGGGTCATTTTGCACCCCAGTGAAGCCAACATCTCCTCCGGTGCTGTGCTGGGACGTTGTGCTGGGGTAAACCACCCGGTCCCCCAGATTGCTGACTGTGAAACCTGCTTAGGGATCTGTTTGCCTCTGGAATAATCGCCTTAAACCCCTCCCCCCGGGAGGAACAGTTCAGGCTGGGATGTGACCCACGTCCCCAGGCTGTGCCCAGCTCCAGGTGGCTGCACCCGGGCCCCAGCGTGGGATTCCCGTGGCACTGGGACCGAGACACCAAGCCCTTGCCCAGCACCTGGGATGTAGCACCTGGGGGAATCCTCTCCGTGCAAGGAGAGAGCTCCAAGGGCTGGAGCTGGGGGTGTGCGTGAGTGTGCACACACATGGGGGTGGGTGTGCATGTATGGGCATGCACACGTGTGGGTGTGCACACATGTGGGTGTGCATGCGTGTGCACATGTGGATGTGGCTGTGCATGCGTCTATGAGGGGGTGTGCACGTGAGTGGGTGTTCACATGTGGCTGTGCGTGTACACGCGTGTGGCTGTGCACACATGTGAGTGTGCACACGTGTGGTTGTGGCTGCACACATGTGGGTGTGGGTGTGCACGTGTGTGCATGTGCCCTGCAGGCAGCGTCGCGTGCCTGTGCTGCTCCCAGGAGGTCCAAGCCTCCCTGCCCCTGCCCATCTCTGCTGCCCAGCACCCCTCAGCCTGCTGGAAAAGGAGAAATAACCATAGAAATGGGCCTTTTCTTTCAAATTTAGGTTTTCTTTGTGGAACCGGAAGGGTGCTGTGTCAGGGCCCCACAATGGGAGTCACCAGCAAAAGGCAGGGATGGATCCAGTTCCTGGTGAGACGGCCTTTGGGTCCCCTGGGCTTTCCTGGGAGGCTGCTTTTCCCAAGGGATGGATGGTCCCCAGCACAGACCCACTGTAATTAAACCCCTTCTTAACTCCCCCCCTGGGCTGAGCATGGGCCGGGGGCGCTCACAGCACCCTGACCCCATAAATTCGGATTGCAATGAGCCTTTGGCATTCTCCCAGGGTCAAACCTGTCTGAAGGAGGAAGCAAAATGCCACCTGGAAGTGTTTTTTCCATGGATAGAGCCATGTCCTTGTGCTGGCTGGCCCCTGCTGGTGCCCCAGTGGCAGGGGCTGATGCCAAGAGAGGGGAACCCCCAGTTTCTGGGGGCAGGGGACAGAGTTCGTGGGGCAGGGAATGGGGCCAGGTGCCCTGTAATGCATCCCAGCCTGACTGCTCTGGGGTGATGGGCACGAGGGGTGCAGCACCTCTGAGTGATGGGCACGAGAGATGCAGCACTTTTGGGTGATGGGCATGAGAGATGCAGCACCTGTGGGTGATGGGAACGAGGGGTGCAGCACCTTTGGGTGATGGACATGAGGGATGCAGCACCTGTTGGTGATGGGTATAAGGGGTGCAGCAACTGTGGGTGATGGGCACAAGGGATGCAGCACCTGCAGGTGATGGGAACAAGGGGTGCAGCACCTTTGGGTGATGGGCACAAGGGATGCAGCACCTGTGGGTGATGGGAACAAGGGGTGCAGCACCTTTGGGTGATGGGCATGAGGGATGCAGCAACTGTGGGTGATGGACATGAGGGATGCAGCACCTGTGGGTGATGGGAACAAGGGGTGCAGCACCTTTGGGTGATGGGCACGAGGGATGCAGCACCTTTGGGTGATGGACATGAGGGATGCAGCACCTGTTGGTGATGGGTACAAGGGGTGCAGCAACTGTGGGTGATGGGCACAAGCGATGCAGCAGCTTTGGCAGCTCCTGCCGCCCCTGGCACACGCAGAGGCTCCCCCCGCCTACCAAACGGGGCCTCCCCAGCAGCTGGGGGGGCACCACACCAAGCCTTCCCACCATTCCCTATTTCTGGCACCGCCGCGGGCTCGGGTGGGCGCGGGAGCGGCTGGAGAACCCGCGCTGATCGTGCAGGGAACGTTTCCGAGAGAAACCTGTGAACTGGAAACCGTGTTCTGTCATCTGCCAAACACCGAATAAATTCATCTCGTCCCTCCGGGGTCTCTTCTGCCTCTGCCATGTGGGGAAAAAAAAGCAGCGATTTTCTTGAAAAAGCCAAAAAAAGGGGGGGTTTAGCAGGAATCGAGTGCTCGGAAGCAGCGGGAGCGCAGCTGCCATCGGATTCCCCGCGTTGGTCACGGCTGGAGGTCGCTGGGAGCAGACAGAGCCGCCTGTGTTGGAGGCATCTGCGCCAGCGGCGGCTCCCGCCCCGCCAGATGTTCTTCCTCCACTGCAAACCCTGCACATCTGGTGGCTGAGATGCCGAGCGAGGGGTTCAGAGGCAGCGAGGTGGGAGCATCCGCGCTGGAGCCCCCATCCCTTCCCAGCGCTGGGCTGGAAACCGTGCGGGGATGCCCAGCTCACCGGTAGCCGCATCCAGCCCCTCCTGTGTCCCGAGGGTCCTCCTTCCCCGTTCCCACCATCCCTGTGGAGCCACCGGCTGGGTCGAGGCTCCACGGAGAGGAAACCTAAGCCCCAGGAATCCGTGGCTTTGCAGGCGCAGATGGATCCCCCTCCACTTCCCGGCCCCGATTCGGCACGGAGCCGCCCGGTTGTGGTGGGGATTTGGGTGCCTCGGTGGGAAAGAGCTGGACCTTCCCAGAACTGGGGGTCCCGGCGGCTGCTGGGGTGGCTTCGTGATCCTCTCGCCCTGGAGCAAGGCCAGAGAGGGAGCGAGGATCCTTGGACACCTCAGTCTGGCAGCTCTGGGATGCTCCCATCCCACATCCCACGACACAACCCCCTGTGCCCCATGGAGACCCCAGGGACCCCACAGAGACCCAGTTCACCCCAAGGAGACCTGCTCTACGAGTTGTTGGGGTGACCCAATCCCTTGCTCCCCTGCCCACCTGTCCCCCTGTGTCACCCTCTCTCACCCCACCCAGGGTTTATGGGGAGCAAGGGGAGTGCCCGGTGCCGTTATCACTGGGTGAGCACAGGGCAAACACCACGGCCCAGTGGGACAAGGAGGGTGCGGCCACCACTGCCAGGGAGCCCCGTGTGGTGCCTGACCCACTGCAGGGTCCATCCTGGCCTCCCCCCCCCACGCTATGGGCCACCAGGGCCACCAGCCATTTCTGCAGGGGGTCACTCTGGCCATGGTGGCACCACACCCATGTCCCTTGGGGTCCTTCTGGCTATGGTGGCATCACACTGGCATCCCTTGGGGTCCCTTTTGCCATGGTGACATCACACCTGTGTCCCTTGGGGTCCCTCTGGTCATGGTGGCATCACATTGGCATCTCTTGGGGACCCCTCTGGCTGTGACGCCATCACACCTTCCACGCCGGCACCAGTCACCGGGCCGCGGTGCTGCGGTGCGAAGGGCTCTGTGGCCATTGGGCACTGGGGACCCCGGGAGCCCCCACCTCCACCAGGGGCTGCAGGACATGTGAGCAGGGCAGGGATGGTCCCCCTGCACTCAGCACCTCCAATGCTGGGCTCAGGGTTGGGCCCCTCCCTCCAAGAAAGCCCTGGAGGGGCTGGAGCGCGTCTGGAGAAGGGAGCGGAGCTGGGGAAGGGTCTGGAGAACAGGGGCTGTGGGAGCGGCTGAGGGCCCTGGGGGGGTTTGGGCTGGAGAAGAGGAGGCTGAGGGGAGACCTCCTGGCTCTCTGCAGCTCCTGGAGAAGAGGGTGGAGCCAGGGGGGGTTGGGCTCTGCTCCCAAGGGATGGGATGAGAGGGAATGGCCTCAAGTTGCACCAGGGCAGGGTCAGATTGGACATTAGTAAGAATTTCTTCTTGGAAAGGGTTCTCAGGCCCTTTCAGAGGCTCCCAGGGCAGGGGTGGAGTCCCCATCCCTGGAGCCGTGGCACCTGGGAACAGGGTTTGGTGGTCACGGTGGCGTTGGGCTGATGGTTGTACTGGATGAGCTTGGAGGTCTTTTCCAACCTCATTGATTCCATGATCAGGTGCCCTGTGTGGTGCCAGGAGCAGAGACCAACCAGTGAGCCCCCATTCCAGCCATGACCAGCCCAGCAGGCAGTGGCTCAGGGCCCGGCTGCTCCTGGGGCTGCAGCGTCCTCGGGCCAGAAGATTTATGACCGTTTGGGAACTTTGTGCTGGGAGCCTCTGCCCTCTCCAACCAACCTTGACTTTCCTGTCAGGAGGAGATTTAAGACAGGGATAATTGCACCAATTAGCAGGAGGGAGGAGGAGTGGCTGGAGGAGCCTCATGGAGGCAGGTAGTGGGGATCATAGAGCCAAGGAATGGTTTGGGTTGGAAGGGACCTCAAAGCCCAGCCAGTCCCAGCCCCAGCCATGGGCAGGGACACCTCCCACTGGATCAGGGGGATCCAAGCCCCATCCAACCTGGCCTTCAACACCTCCAGGGATGGGGCAGCCACCACTGCTCTGGGAAACCTGGGCCAGGGCCTCCCCACCCAAAAAACTCGTAGAATCATCATAGAACCATGGGTTGGTTTGGGTGGGAAGGGACCTCAGAGCCCATCCAGTGCCACCCCCTGCCACGGGCAGGGACACCTCCCACTGGATCAGGGGGCTCCAAGCCCCATCCAGCCTGGTCTGGAACCTGGCCTCCCTCTCCCACCAGCAAAGGCCTCTTCCCACCCCGGGCCCTGCCGATGCCTTCATCGCCGCCGTTTCCTCCTTCCCGGCAGCCGGCGGAGGGTTCCTCCCATAACAGGATGTGCGCGCGGCGGCCGCACGCATAGGCTGAGCTTCCCCATCGCCAGGAGAGAGGGTCAACAGTGACAGAAGGGGTGGTGGAGATGGCTCGGGGATGTCCCCCCAGAGGGGAGCGTTGGCACATGGCCACGAGCAGTGGGAATGGACTGGGAGAGAACAGCAGGAGCAGTGGGAATGAACTGGGAAGGGAACAGCAGGAGCAATTGGGATGAATTGGCTCAGAACAAATCCAGGGGCCCAAAACTGATTTGAGGTGCTGCCTCCGCAGTGCTGAGCACAGAAGGCTGTGGGGACACCTTGGAGCAGCCTTACAGGACTGAAAGGGGCTCCAGGAAAGCTGGGGAGGGACTTTTTTTCCAAGGGCTTGGAGTGACAGGACAAGAGGGAACGGCTTTATATTGGAAGGGGGGAGATTGAGATTGGACATTGGGAAGAAATTCTTCAGGATGAGGGTGGGGTTGCCCAGAGCAGTGATGGCCAGGTTGGATGGGGCTTGGAGCCCCCTGATCCAGTGGGAGGTGTCCCTGCCCATGGCAGGGGGTGGGACTGGATGGGCTTTGAGGTCCCCTCCCATCCAAACCATTCCATGGTTCTCTGCAGGTGCATCTGCAGAGAGGCAGAGCTGCCCATGGCTGTGTCTTCTATGGTTACGGCTCCACGTGGGAATATCTGCCTGGAGATCTACTGGAGGTATCTACTGGGTGTGGCTGTGGTTGATTCCCAGCAGTGCCCAGCCGGGGATGTCCCCTGGGCCCCTCCCTCCAAGAAAGCCCTGGAGGGGCTGGAGCGCGTCTGGAGAAGGGAGCGGAGCTGGGGAAGGGTCTGGAGAACAGGGGCTGTGGGAGCGGCTGAGGGCCCTGGGGGGGTTTGGGCTGGAGAAGAGGAGGCTGAGGGGAGACCTCCTGGCTCTCTGCAGCTCCTGGAGAGGAGGGTGGAGCCAGGGGGGGCTTGGGTTCTGCTCCCAAGGGATGGGATGAGAGGAAATGGCCTCAAGTTGCACCAGGGCAGGGTCAGACTGGATATTGGGAACAATTCCTTCATGGAAAGGATTCTCAAGGCCCTGGCAGAGGCTCCCAGGGAGGTGGTGGAGTCCCCATCCCTGGAGGGGTTCAGAAGCTGGGAGGATGATGTTCTGGTTCAGTAGTGGACAGGGACGGTTGGACTCGGTGATCTCAAAGGTCTTTTCCAACCAAACAATTCCATGATTCTAAGGGGCGTTTCTCTGATCCTATGACCCAGCCATTGGCAGTTGGAGCCAGTGCCAGCCCAGCTCTTGTGGTTTGGTGGGCTCCACCCCAGCACAGCTCAAACGCAGATGCCAGGGCTGCTGCTGGCACAGAGCTGGCACCGTGGATGGTGCTGCTGGCTCTGCACCATGAGGTACCACCAGGAAGCGGCAGCCTGGCAGCCTCCACCGCAGCCCTGCACTGGTGGGCACCATTCCAGCCTGGAAGAGACCCGTGGGAGCAGGAGGAAGGGTGGGAAGGAGCAGCCTTGCCCTGCAGCAGCAGAGGAGGTGGCCCCATTAAGTCAGGGGAATGCAACATTAATTATTACCATTAATTAATGTCTGATTTCACAGTGCCCCCATGTGCACTCGGCATCTTCCAGCACTGAGCCAGAGGGTCCCTGCCTGGGAAGGTTCCTCTCACTACTGCAGTCCCACGTGGGGTCCCAGCATGGCCAGGGCTGCAGACGTGCAGGTCCCTCCGTGTCTGTGCCAGAGCTGGGATGCCTTGTGGGACCCTGAGCATCCATCCAGGTGGGGGCTGGGATGCTCCCTGGGCTGGGTGGCCACCCCTGAGGTCACCGCTGGTGCCTTTGCCGTGCACCCCGGTCCACAGAACCACAAAATCATCTGGGTGGAAACGACCTTGGAGATCATTGAGTCCAACTGTCCCTGTCCATTGTTGAACCAGATCCCTGAGCACCTCATCCACCCAGCTTTCTAAACCCCTCCAGGGATGGGGACTCCACCACCTCCCTGGGAGCTTCTGACAGGGCCTTGAGAACCTTTTCCATGAAGGAATTGTTCTCAATATCCAATCTGACCCTGCTCCGGCTGCCACCCCAGGGGGCCTTCTTGCCCACCTGGGCCAGGCCTAAGCCCCCATCCCCTGGACACCACCCAGCTGGGTTTACAAACCCCAGGACTCCCCTTTCATCTGGGGCTGCTCTCCAAGCCCTCGTGGTGTGGCCATGGCCATCCTTGGGCTTTGAGCTTCTCAAGGTGTTGCCACTCAATGCTTTGCAGGGGAAGCTGCCCAAGGATGCTCTGGTCCCTGCTTGGCCCTGGCATCCCTCTGGCAGCCTCTGGCCGGGAGAGCTCTGGTTTGACACAGCTCGGCACGGTATCACCCATCCTGGCTTGGCTTTGGTTGGTCCAGCCCATCTTGGCCCAGCTCTTGACTACCATTGGCTTGGCCCAGTCGACCTTGGCTTGGTCTGGCACAGTCTGGCATGGCATGGATTGGCATGGATTGGCACAACATGGCTTGGCAAGGCATCACCCAGCCTGGCTTGGTTCTGCTCCCCTTGTCCCAGTTCAGCACGGTTTGGCACTGCCCAGTCCTTGGCTATCCTTGGCTTGGCATCACCCAGCCTGGCTGGGCTTGATCCAGCAGGGTCTGGCTTGGCACAGCTTGGCTTGGCACAGCATCGCCCAGCCTGGCTTTGCTCAGCTTGGCCCAGTCCAACCTGGCTTGGCACTGCCCAGCCCCTCGCTACGGTTTCTTAGCTCAGTTTGCCTCAGCTTGGTCTGGCTTGGCACAGTTTGGCAACACACAGCTTGGCATGGCATGACTGGGCCCAGCATGGTCTGGCTTGGCAGGGAACAGCTTGGCACATCATGAAACAACTTGGAATGGCACAGAATGTCTTGGCACTGCACAGCTTGGCATGGCATGGTATGACTTGGCACGGTGCAGCACAGCCTGGCATAGCACAGCTTGGTCCAGCACAGTCTGTCTTGGCACAGCACAAAAAAGCTTGGCACCACGTGGAACAGCTTGGCATGGCTAATCACATCCTGGCACAGCATGGAACAGCTTGGCATGGAACGGCTTGGTATGGCTAAGAACAGCTTGGCACGGCTTGGTATGGCACAGCTTGGTCCAATGTGGTGTGTTTTGGCATGGAATGTCTCAGCATGGCATGAAACAGCTTGGCACAGCATGGAATGGTCCAGCACAGTCTGGCTTGGCACGACATGGCACAGCCTGGCGTGGAACAGCTTGGCACCACACAGCCTGGCATGGCATGGCATGGCATGGCACAGTCTGACGTGGCATGGTCTGGCTTGGCACAGAATTGCTTGGCACCACACAACTTGGCTAAGCACGGTTTGGCATGGCACAGTCTGGCTTGGCGTGGCTTGGTCCGGCATGGTCTGGCTTGGCATGGCAGGTCTTGGCATGGCATGGAATAGCATGGCACAGTTTGTCACGGCGTGTAACGGCTTGGCACAGCACGGAGCACCTTAGCACAGCACGTCTTGGCGTGGTGTAGAATGACTTGGCACGGTACGGAATAGCTTGGCACGGCCCACGAATATCTGGGGCCGCGCCGTGCGGGCAGCGCTAGGATCGCGCGGCGCCGTGCGGGCCGGCGGCGCTAGGACCGCGCGGCGCCCGATGCCGCGCTGCGCCGTGCGGGCGGCGCTAGGACCGCGCGGCGCCCGATGCCGCGCTGCGCCGTGCGGGCGGCGCTAGGACCGCGCGGCGCCCGATGCCGCGCTGCGCCGTGCGGGCGGGCGGCGCTAGGACCGCGCGGCGCCCGGTGCTGCAGCGGAGGCGGCGGCGCTGCGGGCGGAGGGGGCGGCCTGGCGGGCAGCGCAGCGGCGGCGGCGGCGGCGGCGGCTCGGCACGGCTCGGCACGGCGCGCCGGGCCCGCTCCGGCCCAGGTAACGGCACGGCGGGCGCGGGGGGAACCGCGCTCCCCGGGGCCAGGCACGCACGCGCCCCCCTCGCTTTGGCACCCCCCGCCTTGGCTCGGCTCGGCTCGGTTCGGCACCGCTCGGTTCGGCACCCCTCAGGTCTGTTCGGCGCCGCTCGGCTCGGCTCGGCACCACTCGGTTCGGCTCGGCTCGGCTCGGCACCACTCGGTTCGGTGCCGCTCAGCTCGGTTCGGCACCACTCGGTTTGGTGCCGTTCGGCTCGGCTCGGCACCGCACGGCTCGGTTCGGCTCCGCACGGCTCGGTTCAGTTCGGCTCTGTCCGGCACCACTCGGCTGCGTTCGGCTCCCTTCGGCTGGGTTCGGCTCCGCTCGGTTCTGCTCGGGTTGGCGTTGCTTCGGCTCGGCTCGGCTCGGTTCGGCTCCGTTTGGGTGGGTTCGGGTGGGTTCGGTTCCGTTCGGGTGGGTTCGGTTCGGTTCGGGCGGGTTCGGCTCCGTTCGGCTCGGCCCGGCTCGGCTCGGCTCCGTTCGTCTCCGCTTGGCCCGGCTCGGCTCGGCTCGGCCCGGCCCGGCCGCAGCGCGGAGCAGGAAAACATGGCAGCGGCCGGGCCGCCACCCGCCGGGCCCCCCCCCCCCCCCCCCCCCGCGGCTCCCGGCCCCGCTCGGCGGGCGGAGGTTGGGGGGGGCGATGGCAGCGCCGGGCCCCGCCGTGTCCTTGAGCGCCGCGCCGGGCGGCTGAAGGGCAGCGCGGGGCCCCGGGCCGCTCCCCGCGCCGGGGCTGCCCCGAAGTGCGGGGTTGGGCAGCGAAACGGGGCCCCCGCGGGGGGGGTGGAGAGAGGGGTCGGGGGTGTGTGTGTGTGTGTGTGCGCCTGGGGGGGCTCCCGCACCCTGCCCCGCACCCTGCCCCGCACCCTGCCCCGCACCCTGCCTGCTGCTCCCTTTGCACTGATCCTGCTCCCTTCCCACTGCTTCCCGCTCCCTGCCCGCTCCCTGCCTTCTGATTCCCGCTGCCTGTTCCCTGCCTGCTCCCTTCCCACTGATTCCTGCTCCCTGCCATCCTGGCCTGCTCCTTGCCTGTTGCTTCCCACTCCCTGCCTGCTCCCATCCCACTGATTCCCACTCCCTGCCTGCTCCCTTCCCACTGATTCCCACTCCCTGCCTGCTCCCATCCCACTGATTCCCACTCCCTGCCTGCTCCCTTCCCACTGATTCCCACTCCCTGCCTGCTCCCATCCCACTGATTCCCACTCCCTGCCTGCTCCCTTCCCACTGATTCCCACTCCCTGCCTGCTCCCATCCCACTGATTCCCGCTCCCTGACTGCTCCTTGCCCGCTGATTCCCATTCCCTGCACCCTGCCTCCTCCCTGCCTGCTGCTTCCCACTGCTTCCCGTTCCCTACCTGCTCCTGGCCTGCTTCTTGCCTGTTGCTTCCCCCTCCCTGCCTGCTCCCTTTCCACTGCTTCCTGCCTTCCCATTCCCACTACCTGTTCCCTGCCTGCTCCCTTTCAACTGATTCCTGTTCCCTGCCATCCTGCCCGCTGCTTCCCAGTGCCTGTCCCCCGTCTGCTCCCTTTCCACAGATTCCTGCTCCCTGCCATCCTGCCTGCTCCATGCCTGCTGCCTTTGCGCTGTTTCCCCCTCCTTACCTGCTGCTTCCCACTCCCTGCCTGCTCCCTCCTTGCCTCTTACCTGCTGCTTCCCGCTGCCGCCTCCTGCCTGCTCCCTGCCAATTCCTTGCCCGCTGCTCTCTGCTCCTGGCCCTCTCCCTGCGTGCTCCCTGCCCGCATCCTGCCTCCTGCCTGCTCCCTACTCCCTGCCTGCTCCTTGCCTGTCTCTTCCCACTCCCTGCCTTTTCCCTGCCCGCTCCTTCTCCCTCCCTGCCTGCGCCTGGCCTGCTGCTCCCCGCTCCCTGCCTGCTGTTCCCCACTCCCTGTCTGCTCCTTGCCCGCTCCCTGCCCACAACCTGTTCCCTGCCTGCTCCCATTTTCCTCCTGCCCGCTCCCTGCCCGCTTCCTGCCCACTCCTCCTCAGCCTCCTCCTGCTCCCTGGGCCGCCCGCTCGCCTCCCCCTTCCCTCCCTCTCTCTTTTTCCTTCCCCCCACCCCCCTAATTTTCGGGTGCCCCGTGTGCGCGAACCTTGTGGGCAAATGAAATTTTCCTCTTTGCTCAGTTCCTCTTTCTTTATTTCTTCCCTTTGTGTGACGTCGCCGGTGTCACCACGGGATTGGCGTTCGCTGCTCGCAGTGCTGCGCCGACAGCGCGGCCGCGACGCCGAGCGCCCGCATCCTGCCCGCCTCTGCGCCCCTCGCCAGAGGGGTCCGGATGGGGAGCCCCGCAGCGGCTCCCCCGGCGCAAATCCCTCGAAGCCGGAGGGGGAGTGGATGCTGTCGTACCCGGCGGCTGCTCCCGGCAGCTCCCGCGCCTGCACGGGCCTTGCGTGCTGAGTCAGCTCGAAACTTCCTAGCGGGAGCCTCTTTCCGTGACGCGCAGCGCCCGCCGCCTCTCGAGGAAAGGTGGGATGCTGCCACCTGCACCGGAGCTGCAGCCCTGGCTGCATCCGTGACCGCCGAGCGCGGGGGGACCTCTGTGCCTCAAATCCACCTCCTCTTCGCCGCCCTTCAGGTGGTGGTGGTGGTGGTGGTGGTGGTGGTTTTCGAGGGGTATTTTTAGGACGGCACATCTGCGCCTCCCTGCCCGCACCGCTGCCTGTCCCGCGCAGGCTGCGCCGGTAGCGAGCATGCGGCACCGTGCTGCAGCCGGAGGCAGAACGCGTGGGCTTGCAGGTAACCGCCGGCACGCGCCTGCGTGTGCCCGGGATGAGCGCGTGCCAGGTGTACGCCTGCCCCGTGGCGAAGCAGGAGGAGCCGGTGCTGCTCGGGGCACGCGGTGTTCCAGGGTTGGAGCTGTCATCTGCTTTCCAGGACCCGCTCGCCCTCGAGGCTGCGAGGGATTTGGACACCACGCGACCTCCCGCCGCGGCGGTGCAGGGCAAGGGCTGCGCCGGGGCAGCTCGCCCGACCTGGCACCCCAGGCAGGGAGCACCCATCCCGCTTCCCGCACCGCGGGGCTCGGCAGGCGCGGGACGGCGCCGCCGGTTGGGCCTGTTCCCGCGGTTAACCGCTCTTGCCAGTTCAAAGCCTGTACCTGCTGGCTGGTTTGGATCACCCCAGCTCCCCCAGCCCCGTTCCCTGCCAGCTGGAGCCCTTCTGCAGTGCCCGCGGCTCTGCCAGCGGAGCCGCTCGCTTCACCCGAACCGCAGCATCTCCCGGCCTGGTTTTCCCCTGGATAAGCCAAGCACATCCCGCTCCTCGGCTCTCCGCGACGCAGCGTTCACGGAGCTCTGGGAGCTCGGCTGCGGCTCCTCCATCCAGCCCCAGCCCTGGGTGCTGCTCCTGCCTCGCAGGATCGGGCCCAGTTTGGAGCTGCAGCCGGTGCTTCAGTTTGTGCATGGCCTGGCTGAGCAGCGCAGGGCTGTGCATTGATCCTGGGCCACAGCGGGGCTGTGCATGAGGCCTGGTGTGCAGTGGGGTGCTGTGCATTGGTCCTGGGCCACAGCGGGGCTGTGCATGGGGCCTGGTGTGCAGTGGGGTGCTGTGCATTGGTCCTGGGCCACAGCGGGGCTGTGCATGGGGCCTGGTGTGCAGTGGGGTGCTGTGCATTGGTCCTGGGCCACAGCGGGGCTGTGCATGGGGCCTGGTGTGCAGTGGGGTGCTGTGCATTGGTCCTGGGGCGCAGCGGGGCTGTGCATTGATCTTGGGGCGCTGCAGTGCTGTGCATTGATCCTGGGGTGCAGCGCAGGCCTGTGCATTGATCCTAGGGTGCAGTGGTGCTGTGCATTGATCCTGGGGTGCAGCACGGGGCTGTGCATTCATCCTGGGGTGCACTGGGGTGCTGTGCATTGACCCCTGGGGCGCAGTGGCGCTGTGCATTGATCCCTGGGGTGCACTGGGATGCTGTGCATCGCTTCCTGGCGTGCAGCAGTGCTGTGCATTGGTCTTGGGGTTCAGTGGGGTGCTGTGCATTGATCTGGGGCACACTGAGGTGCTGTGCATTGATCTTGGGATGTTGGGGCGCAGCGGTGCTGTGCATTGGTCTTGGGGTTCAGTGGGGTGCTGTGCATTGATCTGGGGCACACTGAGGTGCTGTGCATTGATCTTGGGATGTTAGGGCGCAGCGGTGCTGTGCATTGGTCTTGGGGTTCAGTGGGGTGCTGTGCATTGATCTGGGGCACACTGAGGTGCTGTGCATTGATCTTGGGATGTTGGGGCGCAGCAGTGCTGTGCATTGATGCTGGAGTGCACTGGGGTGCTGTGCATCGCTCCCTGGGGTGCACTGAGATGCTGTGCATTGATCCTGGGGTGCACTGGGGTGCTGTGCATTGATGCTGGAGTGCACTGGGGTGCTGTGCATCGCTCCCTGGGGTGCACTGAGATGCTGTGCATTGATCCTGGGGTGCACTGGGGTGCTGTGCATTGATCCTGGGGTGCACTGGGATGCTGTGCATTGCTCCTGGGGTGCACTGGGGTGCTGTGCATCGCTCCCTGGGGTGCACTGAGATGCTGTGCATTGATCCTGGGGTGCACTGGGGTGCTGTGCATCGCTCCCTGGGGTGCCGCGGTGCTGTGCATTGATCCCGGGGTGCAGAGTGTTAATCCTGGGGTGCAGCGCGGGGTTGGTTTGGTCCCCCCCAGACCCCTGCAGGATGCACCCCTCCAGCAAGCGGCCGCACCCCTGCTCACCCCCTGCCCCCCAGGGTTTTCCTCCTGGGTTCTCATCCCGAGGGAATGAGGTTCATGGTTTGGCACAGCCACATCGGAAGCGACCGCAGGGATTGGGGGTCTTGGGATTGCAGGGGGGGGGGACAACACCCACCCTGTCCCCGATGGCACCCATTGTTGCAGAAGGGGGGTTCTGGGGTGGGGGGTGATGCCCACCCTGTCTCTAGTTGCACCCACATTGGCGGGTGTGTGTGGGGGGGTCTGGGATGGGGGGGGCAATGCCCACTGTGTCCCCAGTTGCACCCACATTTTGGTTTCGGGGGGGGGGTGGTGCTGGCGTGCGGAGGGCGATGCCAACCCTGTCCCAGCTGCACCCACATTACAGTGGGGGGATTCTGGTTTGGGGTGGGGGGGCAATGCCCATCCTGCCCCAGTTGCACCCACATTGCAGAGGGAGGATCCTGGGATGGGGGGGCTGTTGCCCACCCTGCCCCCAGTTGTACCCACATTGCAGAGGGGGGATTCTGGGATGGGGGAGCTGTTGCCCACCCTGCCCCCAGTTGTACCCACATTGCAGAGGGGGGGGGATTCTGGGATGGGGGGGCTGTTGCCCACGCTGTTGCCAGTTGCACCCATGTTGCAGAGGGAAGGTTCTGGGATTGGGGCTGGGGGGGGGATGCCCACCCTGCCCCAGTTGCAACCACGTTGAAAGGGGGGTTCTGGGATGTGTGGGGGCAATGCCCACCCTGTCCCCAGTTGCACCCACATTGCAGAGAGGGGTTCTGGGATTGGGGGGGGGGGGGGGGGGGGCAATGCCCACCCTGTCTCCAGTTGCACCCACGTTGTGGGGGGCGGTGTGAGTTGGAAGGGAGGATGCCCAGTTGCACCCACATTGCAGAGGGGGGGGTCTGGGATGGGGGGGTCTGGGATGGGGGGGCGGTGCTCAGTTGCACCCACATTGTGGGGGTGGTTAGGAGTTGGGAGGGGGGATGCCCAGTTGCACCCAGGTGGCAGAGGGGGGGGGGGGGACAATGCCCACCCTGTCCTCAGTTGCACCCCTAAAGCAGAGGTTCTGGGGATGCCCACCCTGTCCCCAACTGCACCCACGCTGCAGAGTGTGCGTGGGGGTCTTTGGTTGGGGTGAAACCCCCCCCCAACCTCCCGTGAGTCAGGGCCAGGGAGGGGGGTGGTGACTGACTCACGGCCGCAGCTCCCCAGCCCCTCTGAGTCAATCCTGAACTTCAGCCCCCGGTGCTGGGATGGAGAAGGAGGAGGAGGAGGAGGAGGAGGAGCGGTGGTGGCAGTGACTCAAAAGTGACACCAACAATAATAATAGGCTGCGGCACTCGTCACGCGTTTGGCCGGGGTCCCTCGTGGGTCCCCAACGCCTTTCGGCGTTGGGGACCCACGAGGGACCCCGGCCAACCCCCCCCCTGAGCATCACCACACACGTGGGGTCACCTCAGGACATCACCTGGGGGGGCACACTGCAGTGAGAGTGACACAGGGACCTCCTAAAATGGCTGGTTGGGTTCATCCGGCTGCGTCGCGGCGCCCGGCGAAGTCAAAATGCGAATTATTGTGGATTTTAGGGTTTGTTTTGGTTTTTTTTTTATGTTTGTTTTTGGGTTTGGTTGGTTGGGTTTGATTTTTTTGGCTTTTTTTTCCTCTTGGGTTCTCCCATCCCTTGAACGTGTCTCATCCATCCATCCATCCCAGGTAACCTACTTCGTGACGCGTGGGGTTGGCGATATCGAGGTGTCGTTCCCCCCCCCCCCCCCCTCCCCACTCCCTGGAAGGTCAAGCCAAGCCTTTAAATTGAGAACCAAGAGTGATTTGGGGGGGGGGACACACGGATAACACCTGGTGAATCCCCCACCTCGGCTCCGTCCTCGTCACCAACCTCTGGTGGTGGCCAAAGGGGTTGGATGATGCTCTCGGTTGCCTAAAGGTGGTGCCACCCCATCCTTGGCTGGGTAAGAAGGCGGTGGGAGCGATGCTGAGGGGGGGGGGGGGTCCCAGAACCCCCACCAGAACCCCCTCCCCGTAGTTGGGGGGGGGATAGAGGTGGCTTTGTTCAGCTTCTCCCCCCACCCCCGGGGTTGCCGCGGGGTTTCTGCGCAGCCCAACTATTTTTAGAGCCTTTGGAGCCCATCTTGGCTGGAAGGGGCACGGGAAACGCGCCCGCTCGGCCTGTGCCCGGTGGGCAACGGGGGTACCGGGGCGGGGGGACGCAGCTGTGTGACAGGGAATGCTGGGGGGACCCCCGTTTGGAGGGTGCTGGAGCTGGTTTTTAGAGCTTGGGGGGTGTACTGGGGATGCCAGCACCCCCAGTGCTGCTGGGTCGGGGTGTCGGAGTGAAACTGGGGTGCCAAGGATGCCAGCACCCCCAGTGCTGCTGGGTCGGGGTGTCGGGGTGAAACTGGGGGTGCCAAGGATGCCAGCACCCCCAGTGCTGCTGGGTCAGTGTGTTGGGGTGCAAGTAGGGGTGCCAGGGTGTAACTGGGGTGCTAGGGTAGAACTGGTGGTACGAGGGCTGCCAGCACCCCCCAGTGCCGTTGTATTGGTGAGCCAGGGATGCTGGGGGGACCCCAGTTTTGGGGGTGCCGGAGCTGGTTTTTAGAGGTGAGGGCTGTACAGGGGATGCCAGGACCCCCCAGTGCTGCTGGGTCAGGGTGTCGGGGTGCAACTGGAGGTGCCAGGGCTGCCAGGACTCTCAGTGCCATTGGGTCAAGATGTTGGGGTGCAGCTGGGGGTGCCAGGGTGTAACTTGGGGTGCCAGGGTACAACTGATGGTGCGAGTGCTGCCAGCACCCCCGGTGCTGTTGTATTGATGTGCCAGGGATGCTGGGGGGACCCCAGTTTGGGGGGTGCTGGAGCTGGTTTTTGGGGGTGGGGGCTGTACTGGGATGCCAGGACCCCCAGTGCAGCTGGGTCAGCGTGTTGGGGTGCAGCTGGGGGTGCCAGGGCTGAGAGCACCCCCGGTGCTGTTGGGTCGGGGTGTCTGAGTGCAACTGGGGGTGCCAGGGCTGCCAGGACCCCCAGTGTCGCTGGGTCAGGATGCTGGGGTTCAGCTGAGGATGCCAGGGATGCCAGGACCCCCCAGTGCTGCTGGATCGGAGTGCCGGGGTGCAACTTGGTTACCAGGGCTGCCAGCACCGCCAGTGCCACTGGGTCAGGGATGCTGGAGGAACCCCAGTTTTGGGGGGTTGGAGCTGCTTTTTAGGGGTGTGGGATGTTCTGGGGCTGCCAGGACCCCCAGTGCTGCTGGATTGGGGTGTCCTGGTGTAACTGGGGGTGCCAAGGATGCCAGCACCCCCAGTGCTGCTGGATTGGGATGTCGGGGTGCAACTAGGGGTGCCAAGGATGCCAGCATCCACTGCCATTGGGTCAGGATGCTGGGGTGCAGCTGGGGGTGCCAGAGCTGCCAGGACCCTCAGTGCCGCTGGGTCAGTGTGTTGGGGTGCAGCTGGGGGTGCCAGGGTGTGACTGGGGGTGCCAGGGTACAACTGATGGTGTGAGGGCTGCCAGCACCCCCAGTGCTGTTGTATTGGTGTGCCAGGGATGCTGGGGGGACCCCAGTTTGGGGGGTGCTGGAGCTGATTTTTAGAGGTGGGGGAATGTACTGGGGATGCCAGGACCCCCAGTGCAGCTGGGTCAGGGTGTCGGGGTGCAGCTGGGGGTGCCAGGGCTGAGATCACCCCCAGTGCTGTTGGGTCGGTGTGTCTGAGTGCAACTGGGGGTGCCAGGGCTGCCAGGACCCCCAGTGTCGCTGGGTCTGGATGTTGGGGTTCAGCAGAGGATGCCAAGGCTGCCAGGACCCCCAGTGCTGCTGTATCGGGGTGCCGGGGTGCAACTTGGGGTGCCAGGGCTGCCAGGGCCCCCAGTGCTGCTGGATTGGGGTGTCCTGGTGTAACTGGGGGTGCCAGGGCTGCCAACAACCCCAGTTCTGCTGAGTTGAGGTGTTGGGGTGTAACTGGGGGGTGCCAAGGATGCCAGCACCACCAGTGCCTTTGGGTCTGGGTGTTGGGGTGCAACTGGGGGTACCAGGGCTGCCAGCACCGCCTGTGCTGTTGGGTCAGGGTGCCGGGGGTCCAAGGAGGACCCCGGGTGGGGGTCTGGAGCTGGCTTTTAGGGGTGTGGGATGTGTTGGGGTGTCAGGGCTGCCAGCACCCCCAGTGCTATTGGGTTGGGGTGCCAGGGATGCTGGAGGAACTCCAGTTTGGGGGGGGGGGGGGCTGGAGCTGGATTTTAGGGTTGTGGGATGTATTGGGGCTGCTGGGGGTGCCAAGATGCAACTGGTGGTGCCAAGGCTGCCAGCACCTCAATGCTGTTGGGTCGGGGTGCCAGGGATCACGGGGGGACCCCAGTTTGGGGGGGCTGGAGCTGGCCTTAGGGGTTTGGGATGTGTTGGGGCTGCTGGGGCTGCCAGGACGCTGGGTCGGGGTGTCGGGGTGCAACTGGGGGTACCAGGGCTGCCAGGACCCCTTTACCACTGGGTCAGAATGTTGGGGTGCAGCTGGTGGTGCCAGGGCTGCCAGCACCCCCAGTGCTGAGCAGTGTGCGTGGTGCTGGTGGCCTCAGCTGCGAGTTGGGTGCCCGAAGTGGTGGTGTGGGGGCTCTGGGGGTGCGGGGTGCTGGGGGTATTGGGTGCTTTGGGGTGTGGAGATGCTGAGGGTGCTGGGGGTGCAGGGTCCCGGGGTGCTGCGGGTGAGGGGTGTTGGGGTTGCAGGGTGCTGGAATGCATGGTGCTGGGGGTGTTGGGGTGCTGGGGGTGCGGGATGCTGGGGATGCCAGGTGCTGGGGGTGCTGGGGGTGCTCGGGGTGCAGGGGGTGTGGTGTGCTGGGGGTGCAGGGTGCAGGGTGCTGCGGGTGAGGGGTGTTGGGGATGGGGCTTCCCCTGGGGCTCCCCAAGCTGGGGGAGGAGAAGGATGGGGAAGCCCTTCCCTGGCTCCCACCGACGGGGCACCATCCTGCACCCGACACCCCTCAGCCTGCACCCAGTACCCCCAGCCCTCAGCCTGCACCCCCAGCTCTCAGCCTGCAACCAGCACCCCCAGCTCTCAGCCCACAACCAGCATCCCCAGCCTTCGCTCAGCACCCCCAGAGTTCATCCTGCACCTCCAGTTCTCATCCTGCACCCAGCACCCCCCACTTGTACCCAGCACACCCCATCCCACTCCCTATCCTGTACCCCCTATCCTGTACCCCCTATCGTGCACCCCCAGGTCCTGTTCTGCCCCCTTGCACCTGTTCTGCTTCCCGCAACCAGCACCCTCAGCCCTCATCCTGCACCCCACCTTCCAACCTGAGCCCTGCACCCCCTGCCTGCACCCCCCAACTCCCCCATCCCACCCCCCTGCCCACATCGTGCACCCCCCAACACCCCCATCCCACCCTCCTGCCTGTAACCCCCAACCCTCCCCCCCTGCACCCCATCCCACCCCCCTTCCCACATCATGCACCCCCCAACCCCTCATCCCACCCCCGTGTCCCCCCCGCCCCCCCCCATCGTGCACCCCGCACCCCCCTTCCCAACCCCCACCCCCCCAGCCCTGCCGGTGATGCCATCCCGGGGAGAGCCCCCTTCCCGCAGCCCTCCTGCCCCCCCGAGCCCCCTCCCCGCAGCCCCCCGACTCCCCCCGACCCCCCCCCCCCCCTCGCAGCCCCCCCTGCCCCCCCCCCGCCCGCCGGGCTGCGGCTGGAAAGCTCTAGAAACGGCTCTGCCCGGAGCCAGACAGCGGGCACGGCGGCTGCGCCACGGCAACCGGGTGGGGGGGCTGCACCCCCACCTGCACCCCAAACCTGCACCCCAAACCTGCATCCTGCACCCCCCCTGCACCCCCAACCTGCACCCCTCCTGCACCCCATACCTCCACCCCTCTGCACCCCAATCCTGCACCCCGCACCGTGACCTGCACCCCCAGCCTTCCCCCTGCACCCCCCAGAATTCATCCAGCACCCCCAGAATTCATCCTAGGCCTCCATCTCTCAGCCTGCACCCAGCACCCCCAGCCCTTATCCTGCACCCCCAGCTCTCAGCCTGCACCCCAGGCCCTCACCCAGCACCCCCACCCAGCACCCCCAGTCCTCATCCTGCACCCAGCACCCCACGCCTGCACCCTGCCCTCCCCTGCAAACCCTGCACCCCATCCCACCCTCTATCCTGTGCCCCCCTATCCTGCACCCCCAGGTCCCATTCTGCCCTCTGCACTCCCCTGCACCCCCAACCTGCACCCCCAGTGTGTACCCTGTACCCCCACCTGTGCCCCCAGCCTGCATCCTGCACCCCAAACCTGCACCCCCAACTTGCACTTCAATTTGCACCCCACCTGCACCCCAGACCTGCACCCCAAACCCTGCACCCTAAACCTGCATCTCCCACCCTGCGCCCCCAACCTGCACCCCCAGACTGGAACAACAAACTTGTACCCCAAACCTGCAGCCCCATCCCCCAACCTGCACCCCAGACCTGCACCCTACACCCTAAATCCCACTGCACCCCAAATCTGCCCCCTAACCTGCCCTCCAAACCCCAAGCCCTGCAGCCACAGCAACAGGGGGGTTGCTGCACCCCCAGACTTCAACCTGCACCCCTACCCTGCACCTCAGCCTTGCAACCTGCACCCCAAACCCTGCTCCCCAGACCTGCACCCCAAACCTGCCCCCCAAAGCCTGCAACCATAGCAACAGGTGCAGGGCTGCTGAACCCTCAACCTGCACCCCAAACCCCGCACCCTGCACCCCAAACCCTGCACCATGCACCCCAAACCCTGCAGCCATAGCAATAGGTATGGGGCTGCTGAACCCCAAACCTCATTGCACCCCAAACCTTACACCCTGCACCCCAAACCCTGCAGCCATAGCAACAGGTGGGGGGTGCCAAACCCCACTGCACCCCAAACCTGCACCCTGTACCCCACAATCTGCAGTCTTAGCAACAGGTGTGGGGCTGCTGACCCCTGACTCCTGCACCCCATTGCACCCCAAACCCTGCACCCCAAACCCTGCAGCCATAGTAACAGGCGTGGGGCTGCTGAACCCCAAACCCCACTGCACCCCAATTCCCAAACTCAGTCTACCCCAGATCTACACCCCAAACCCTGTACCCTGCACCCCGCACCCTGAACCTGCACCCCTCTGCACCCCAAACCCTGCAGCCATGGCAACAGGTGTGGGGCTGTTGAAATTCACATAATGCACCCCACAAAATGCACCCTGCACCCCACAGAATGCATCCCACACCCTGTACCACTCACCCTGCACCCACACTGTGCACCCCACAGAATGCACCCAGCACCCCTCACCCTGCACCCACACCTTGTACCCCACAGAGTGTTCCTTGTACCCCCACACCCTGCACCCCACAAAATGCACCCCACACCCTGGACCCCACAGAATGCTCCCTGTAGCACTCACCCTGCACCCACACCCTGCACCCCACAGAATGCACCCAGCACCCCTCACCCTGCACCTACACCCAGCACCCCACAGAATGCTCCCTGCACCCCACACCCTGCACCCCACACCCTGCCCCCCTCACCCTGCCCCCTCACTCTGCACCCCGCAGAATGCACCCCTCACCCTGCACCCCACAGAATGCCCCCCTCACCCTGCCCCCCTCACTCTGCACCCCACAGAATGCGCCCCTCACCCTGCACCCCTCCCGTTGCACCCCTCACTCTGCACCCCACAGAATGCCCCCCTCACCCCGCCCCCCTCACTCTGCACCCCACAGAATGCGCCCCTCACCCTGCACCCCTCCCGTTGCACCCCTCACTCTGCACCCCACAGAATGCCCCCCTCACCCCGCCCCCCTCACTCTGCACCCCACAGAATGTGCCCCTCACTCTGCACCCCTCACTCTGCACCCCTCACTCTGCACCCCTCCCGTTGCACCCCTCACTCTGCACCCCACAGAATGCCCCCCTCACCCTGCCCCTCTCACCCTGCACCCCACAGAATGCCCCCTGCACCCACGCCCCACAGCCGGCGCTCGCGCTGGCCTCGGGCAGTGGGGGGGCCTCATGCCCAGCCCACCCGAGTCAAGGTCGGGGCGCGTTAATGATCGCCCGGGGCGCGGCGCGAGGGGCGTTGGGAGCAGGGCCCCCCCCTCACCCAGCCCTCTCTGTGCCCCCAGGAAGGCTCCAGGCGCGCAGCGGGACGCGGGGGCCGCGGGACCCCCTCCTCGGCGCAGAGAGTGGGCGCAGCGGGGGCCGCGGCGGTGCTGAAGAGGCGGCGGCCGCAGGCGCCCACCCTCGCCCCCCACGATGCCGTCCGGCGGCAGCCTCGACGCCAGCGGCGCCGCGCCCGACCGTGACGCGCTCGACACGCACAAGGTAGGCGCCCCCAGACCTCCCCAGCGCGCCACGGTCGGCCCCGTCGTGCCATGGCCGTCGCCATTGCGTCATGGCCGTCCCCGTTGTGCCGTGGCCATCCCCGTTGTGCCGTGGCCGTCCCCTTGGCACCGTGGCCATCCCCATCATGCCGTGGCCATCCCCGTTGCGCCATGGCCATCTCCTTGGTGCTGTGGCCATCCCCATCGCGCCATGGCCGTCCACTTCATGCCATGGCCATCGTCATCGTGCAATGGTTGTCCCCATCATGCCATGGCCGTCCCCGTCACACCGTGGCCATCGTCATCGCACCATGGCTGTACCCATCACACCATGGTTGTCCCCTTTGCGCTGTCACCGTCATCATTGTGCTATGGTTGTTCCCATCACGCCATGGTTGTCCCCATCACGCCGTGGCTATTGTCATCGTGCCATGGTTGTCCCTATTGTGCCAAGGTTGTCCCCGTCACTGTGTGACCATCGTCATCGTGCAATGGTTGTCCTCATCATGCCACGGCCATCCCCATCACACCGTGGCCATCGTCATTGTGATATGGCTTTGCCCATCATGCCATGGTTGTCCCCTTAGCGCTGTGGCCATCATCATCGTGCTATGGTCGTCCCCATCATGCCGTGGCCATCTTCATCGTGCCATGGTCGTCCCCATTGTGCTGTGGTTGTCCATGGTCGTCCCCATCACGCCATGACCGTCATCATCGTGCCAAGGCTGTCCCCATTGTGCCATGGTTGTCCCCATCACACCATGGCCATCGTCATCATGCCATGGTTGTCCCCATCGTGCCATGGTTGTCTCTATCATGCCAGGGTCGTCCCCATCGCGCTGTGGCCATCATCATTGTGCCATTGCTGTCCCCATCACACCATGGCCAATGTCATGGTGCCATGACCATCCCTATTGTGCCATGGACATCCCCATCGTGCCATGCCTGTTCCCATTGGGTCAGCCCCTCCTGGTGACCTCTCCCAGAGGAGGGACCCCAATTCCCGGTGCTCCTTGGTGTCACCTGGATGTACCAAGCCATTGTGACTCCTGCCAGTGCCACCAACGTCACAGTATCACAGTATCACAGTATCATAAGGTTGGAAAGGACCTCTGAGATCATCAAGTCCAACCTATAACCTAACACTAACACCAACCATCATCTAGACCATGGCACTCAGAGCCTCATCCAGTCTCCCTTTAAACACCTCCAGGGTAGGTGACTCCACCACCTTCCTGGGCAGCCCATTCCAATGGCCAATCACCCTTTCAGTGAAGAATTTTTTCCTCACATCAAGTCTAAACTTTCCCTGACGAAGCTTAAGTCCATGCCCTCTGGTTCTGCCACTGGTCACCTGAGAGAAGAGACCAACCCCTGCCCGACTACAACCTCCTTTTAGGTAGTTGTAGAGAGCAATGAGGTCTCCCCTGAGCCTCCTCTTCTCCAGGCTAAACAGCCCCAATTCCCTCAGTCGCTCCTCATAGGGCTTGTGCTCCAGCCCCCTCACCATCTTCGTTGCCCTCCTCTGAACACATTCCAGTATCCTAACGTCATCGCTCTCCCTGTGGAAAGGAGCATCTTCCCAGCTCCTGCCCTGCTCAAGGTGTGACACCAGGACTCGGTGGCCAACCAGACGTGGTCCTGATGCTGGGTTAGGGTCATTTGAGTTCCTCCATCGCTGTCTCAGGGCTGGTGAACCCCCACACCGATGCTCCCACCCTCCACCCATTGGTCCCGACTGCTGATGGCGCCGTTGGGAAGCGCCTGGACCTTCTCGGCGTGGTTTGTGGGTGGGTGAACCAGGGGTTGGGTGGTCGATTTGGCAGGGTCCCCCATGGTGGAGGAGACCAGAGCGGGTGCGTGCGTGGGTCACCGGCTCCAGGAGCGAGAGCCAGGTGACCCCACAGCGTGTGGGATGTGGGCATGGAAGCCCACCATGGAGCAGAGCTGGCGTGGAGAGTGGGATGTGGGAGTGCTGGGAAGAGGTGGAGGGGGGAAACCGGTGTGTGCGGTGCAGCTGGGAGAGCAGGACCCAGTGTTGCTGGTGTTGGTGGCCGTGTGGGCACCGCGAGTGCGCTGTGAGCAGCCCAGCTGGGCACATCCTGCTGGGACCCCACTGGCATCGCCAGCCACGCCTGGTGGTCACTGCTGCCACCAGGAGCCACTGCCACCCAATGGCTGCAGCACCGCAGGGGTGCAGAGCATCAGAGAATCATCTGGATAGAGAAGATCTCTGAGATCATTGAGCCCAACCGTCCCTGTCCCCTTACTAAACCCTGCCCCTAAGAAACTCATCCGCCTGCCTTTTAAACCAAGGATGGGGACTCCACCTCAACCTGGGCAGGATTGTGGTGCTTTGCAGGTTCACAGGGGTGCGTTGCAGGATGTGGTTCATCTCAGGAGCACAGCAGAATCATAGAAGCATGGAATCACTTGATTGGAAAAGACCTCTGAGATCATCGAGAAAGACCTCACCAGTCCACTACTGAACCAGATCCCCGAGCACCTCATCCCCCAGCTTTGGAACCCCTCCAGGGATGGGGACTCCACCACCTCCCTGGGAGCCTCTGACAGGGCTGAGAACCCTTTCAGTGAAGGAATTGTTCCTGATGTCCAACCTGACCCTGCCCTGGGGCACCTCGAGGCCATTTCCTCTCATCCCATCCCTTGGGAGCAGAGCCCAACCCCCCCTGGCTCCACCCTCCTCTCCAGGAGCTGCAGAGAGCCAGGAGGTCTCCCCTCAGCCTCCTCTTCTCCAGTCCAAACCCCCCCCAGGGCCCTCAGCCGCTCCCACAGCCCCTGTTCTCCAGACCCTTCCCCAGCTCCGCTCCCTTCTCCAGACGCGCTCCAGCCCCTCCAAGGGCTTTCTTGGAGGGAGAGGTGCATTGCAGGGTGTGGTGTGATGCAGGATGAGGTGCATCACAGGACCATGATTGGTCCCAGGGGCACCATGCGTTGCAGGGTGCGGTGCAGGAGCGCGGCGCGTTGTGGGAATACAGTGCATTGCAGGAGTGTGATGCGTGGCAGGAGTGCAGTGCATTGCAGGACGTGGTGCATCTCAGGAGCGTGGTGCAGGGGCACCATGCGTTGCAGGGGCACGCTGCAGTGCAGGATGCGGTGCATCAGAGGAGCGCAGGGCACCGCGGGATGCAGTGTGTTGCAGGAATGCAGCCCGTCTCAGGACACGGTGCATTCCAGGAGCACGGAGCATCGCGGATGCACCACGCAGCCCCGCGCCCACCCCGGCCCCTGCAAGCAGGGGAGCAGCAGCACGATTTACTGGGAGGTCTCTCAGCTCCAAGCAGGCTGCAGGCAGCGAGGGGCTGCAGCACCAGCACCCCTGCACTTGAAGGGGGGTGTGTGTGAACCCCCTTTGCACCAGCCCTGCTGCACCCCAGCTCTGCAGGCACCTGCTCTGCTTTCAGGGTGCCAGCTGTGCTGCAAGGGGTGCTGCCATGGACCTCGTCATCTCCATGGGGACCTCCCTGTCCCCCTGCTGCAGGACCAGCTGGGGACCCTGGAGAGACCCCCCTCCCATCCTCTTGCATCCAGCATCAGCAGCACCAGCATCCAACCAAAGCCAACACTGGTGGGGAGCAGCTGGTGGGACCCAATGCCAGCAGCTGGGGCAGCACTGGGGGCAAAGGGGTGGATTCTGGGATGCAACCTGGCTTGGCTCAGCCCTGGAGTGGCAGCAGGAGCAGGGCAGGGATGGTCTCCCTGCACTCAGCACCTCCAATCCTGGGCTCAGGGTTGGGCCCCTCCCTCCAAGAAAGCCCTGGAGGGGCTGGAGCGCGTCTGGAGAAGGGAGCGGAGCTGGGGAAGGGTCTGGAGAACAGGGGCTGTGGGAGCGGCTGAGGGCCCTGGGGGGGTTTGGGCTGGAGAAGAGGAGGCTGAGGGGAGACCTCCTGGCTCTCTGCAGCTCCTGGAGAGGAGGGTGGAGCCAGGGGGGGTTGGGCTCTGCTCCCAAGGGATGGGATGAGGGGAAACAGCCCCAAGTTGTGCCAGGACAGGGTCAGATTGGATATGGGGAACAACTCCTTCATGGAAAGAGCGGTGAAACCCTGTCAGAGGTTCAGTGTGGCCCTTGGGACAGGGTTTGGTGGTCACGGTGCAGTTGGACTGATGGTTGGATTGTTTGAGCTCGGGGGCCTTTCCAACCTCAGTGGTTCCATGAAGCGTGGCCTCACCGTGGTGCGGCCACCCCGGCTCCAGGTGGGTCGAGGTGCTGTGCCGTGCTTTGGCTCGGTGGGTGCAGCGAGGGGGGCTCCGTGCTGCTCCCCACGAGTGGCTCTGGTGCATGGGAAGGTGCAGGGACCGAGCTGGAGCCACGATCCTGGTGTCACCCTTGGACCTGTCCCAAACCTTCGCACCCGGGGCTGTGCGGGGACGGGGCCTGGTGCTGAGCGCCCGCCTGCTTCGATGCTGCCTCTCCTGGCTCTATCTTGGGGTTGCACTGCTGGGGTTGCATGGCTGGGGGTCACATGGCTGGGGTTGCAGGTCTGACCACTGCAGGGTTGGCAGCTGCGTGGTTTGTGGTTGCAGAGCTGGGGGTTGCAGGGCTGTCAGCTGCCTGGCTGGGGTTGCAGGGCTGTCAGCTGCACAGCTGGTGGCTGCAGGGCTGCAGGACTGGTGGTTGTGGGGATGGCAGCTGCTGCGGGTCTGGTGATTGCAGGGCTGGGGGGCTGCAATGCTGGCAGTTGCAGGGCTGCAGCTGTGGGGCTGGTGGATGCGGTGCTGGCGGATGCAGGGATGCAGTTGCAGGGCTGTGGAACTGGTGGTTGTGGGGCTCACGACTGCAGGGCTGGCAGCTGCAGGGCTGGTGGTTGTGGGGTTGGTGGCTGTGATGCCGCCAGCTGCAGGATGGGTGGTTGCAAAGCTGGTGGCTGTGGAGCTGCAGGACTGGGGGCTGCAGGGCTGGCAGCTGCGGGACAGCAAGGCTGGTGGTTACAGGGCTGTGGGGATGGCAGTTGCAAGGCTAGGAAATGCAGTGCTGGCATTGTGAGGCTGACAGATGCAGGGGTGCAGCTGCCAGGCTGGTGGCTGTGGGGTTGCGGGGCTGCTGGTTGCAGGGTTGCAGGATTGTGAGGCTGGTGCTGCAGGACAGGCAGTTGCAAGGCTGGAGGATGCCGTGATGTGGTTGCAGGGTTGGTGGATGCGAGGCTGGCAGCTGCGGGGCTGCAAGGCTGGGGGATGCAGGGCTGCAGCTGTGGGGATGCGGTTGCAGGGCTGTGAGGCTGGTGCTGCCGGACTGGCAGCTGCAGGGCAGGCAGTTGCAGGGCTGGCAGCTGCAGGGTGGGTGGATGCAGGGCTGGCAGCTGCAGAACTGCAGGGCTGGGGGCTGCAGGGCTGATGGGTGCAGGGATGCAGCTCTGGGAACGCGGTTGCAGGACTGTGGGGTGCAGGAATGGTGGGTGCAGGACTGATGGGTGCCGGGGTGCAGCTGTGAGGATGCGGTTGCAGGGCTGGTGGGTGCAGGGCTGGTGGGTGCAGGCGTGCAGCTGCGGGGCTGCGGTCGCAGGGCTGCGGTTGCAGGGCTGGCTGCTGCGGGGTTGCAGCTGCTGTCGGTCTGTCTGGCTGCCAGCAGCATCCCCTCAGCGGCCTCTCCCTCGCCAGCCCCCGCCGGCCTCTCCTCCTTTCCCCCGCTCCCCTCTCCAAGGCCTCTTCCTGCCTCGGCCGCTGCCGCCGGGATCTCGGGGGGCTCAGGTGAATGAGGGGGTGGGGGGGGGGGTCAAAGCCCTGCGACCCCATGCACGGCCTGCATCCTGCACTGGAGGGGGAGGGGGCACAGGGCTGGGGAGGGGGGAACAGGAGAGGGGAGGGAGACACGGGGGTGGGGAGGGGGGAAAGGGGGATGGGGAGGGGGACATGGGGCCGGGGAGGGGGACACGGAGCCGGGCAGGGGGGGACAGGGGGATGGGGAGGTGGGATGAGGAGCTAGGGAGGGGGACACAGGGGTGGGAAAGGGACACAGGGGTGGGGAGGGGACATGGAGGTGGGGAAAGGGGACTTGGAGTTGGGGAGGGAGACATAGGAAGGGGAGGGGGTCACAGAGATGGGGAGGGGGACGCGGCGCATCCCTGTGTCCCCAGGGCTCTGCATTGCTCCCTGCTGCACCTCTGTGTCCCCAGAGCACCCCCCTTCACCCCAGTGTGTCCCCAGAGCTCTCTCCTGCAGCCCCATGTCCCCAGGGCTCTGCTTTGCTCCCCTCTTCGCCCCCGTGTCCCCAGGGCTCCCTCCTGCACCCCCGTGTCCCCAGGGCTCTGCATTGCTCCCTCCTGCACCCCCGTGTCCCCAGGGCTCACTCCTGCACCCCAGTGTCCCCAGGGCTCCCCCCTTCATCCCCGTGTCCCCAGAGCTCCCTCCTGCACCCCCATGTCCTTAGGGCTCTGCATTGCTCCCCCCTGCACCCCCGTGTCCCCAGAGCTCCCTCCTGTGTCCCTCTGTGCAGTGCTTCAGTGTCTCTGGGGGTGAAGGTTGGTCCCCCCGAGCTGGCTGTGGCAGCACAGGCTGTGTCAGGGCCACAGGGGTGCCCGGGACTGATGGCACGGTGACGGCAGCGCCCATCGCACCTCTCCGACCCTGTGGCATCACCGCCCTCATGGTGTCACCTTGCTCACCGTGTCTCTGGCCACACGGTGTCACCAGCCCTATGGTGTCACCCTCCTCACAGCATCACCTTGCTCCTGGTGTCACTGTCCCCACAGCTTCCCCACAGTGTCACCTCATGGTGTCACCATCCTCATGGCATCACCAACCCCACAGTATCACCGTTGCCGTGGCATAACTCTCCCCAAGGTGTAGCCATCCCCATGGTGCAACCATTCCCACAGCGTCACTGTCCCCATCCCATGGTGACACCATCCCCACAGTGTCACCATCACCATGGCATCACAGTCCTTGTGGTGTAACTGTCCTCACGATGTAATCGTGCTCATGGTGTCACCAGCCCCACGGTGTCACCATCCTCACGGCATCACCTTGCTCATTGCATCACCATCCCCACAGTGTCACCGTCCCTATGGTGTCACCTTCCCCAGGGTGTCACCATCCCCATGATGTCACCATCCCCATGGTGTCACTGTCCCCGTGGTGTCACCTTCCCCAGGGTGTCACCGTCCCCATGATGTCACCGTCCCCATGGTGTCACCCATCCCCACAGTTTCACCAATCCCCATGGTGTCACTGTCCCCATGATGTCACCGTCCCCATGGTGTCACCTATCCCCACAGTTTCACCAATCCCCATGGTGTCACTGTCCACACGGTGTCACCATCTCCGTGATGTCACCATCCTCAGGGTGTCACCATCCCCACGGTGTCACCGTCCCCGCGCTGTAACCGCTGTCCCCATTCCCACTCACAGGGGGAAGAGGAGCCTGAGGAGACCCCGAGCAAGGAGGAGAAGCCGGAGCCAGGGACGCCCATGAGGAAGGCCGGGCGGCCGGGCCGGAAGCGCAAACACGCGCAGGTGAGGAGCACCTGGGCACCTGCGGCTGCCAAGGGCCAAGAGCCCCTCCCCCAGTCCTGGCTGGGGGCCCCGGGACAACCCCCCCGGGGTGGGGGAGTGGCAGGGAGGAGAAATTCCTCCCAGGTGAGGGTGGGGAGGCCCTGGCCCAGGTTTGCCAGAGCAGTGGTGGCTGCCCCATCCCTGGAGGTGTTGAAGGCCAGGTTGGATGGGGCTTGGAGCCCCCTGATCCAGTGGGAGGTGTCCCTGCGTGGGATTGGATGGGCTTTGAGGGCCCTTCCCACTCGAAACAATTCCATCATTCCATGACTCCCTGGTGGAAAAAACACACACATCATCCTTCAGCCACCAACCATCGACCAGGCCTGGAGATGAATCCAACCACACACCAGCTCCTCCTCTCCAAGGGGACCTTTAGAGAGCAAGGGGGATCCATCCTGAATGTCATGGAATGGCTTGGTTGGAAAGAACCTCAGAGGTCATCGAGTCCAACCGTCCCTATCACTGCTGAACCAGATCCCTGAGCACCAGATCCCTGAGCACCGCATCCGCCTGGCTTTTGAGCACCCCCAGGGATGGGGACTCCACCACCTCCCTGGGAGCCTCTGCCAGGGCCTGAGAGCCCCTTACCTGAGGAATTGTTCCTGATGTCCAACCTGACCTTACCCTGGCCCAACTTGAGGCCGTTTCCCCTCATCCCATCCCTTGGGACTAGAGCCCAACCCCCCCTGGCTCCACCCTCCTCTCCAGGAGCTGCAGAGAGCCAGGAGGTCTCCCCTCAGCCTCCTCTTCTCCAGCCCAAACCCCCCCAGGGCCCTCAGCCGCTCCCACAGCCCCTGTTCTCCAGACCCTTCCCCAGCTCCGCTCCCTTCTCCAGACGCGCTCCAGCCCCTCCAGGGCTTTCTTGGAGGGAGGGGCCCAACCCTGAGCCCAGCATTGGAGGTGCTGAGTGCAGGGGGCCCATCCCTGCCCTGCTCCTGCTGCCACCCCAGGGCTGAGCCAAGCCAGGGTGCTGGGGGCCTTCTTGCCCCCCTGGGCCACTGCTGCCTCCTGTTCAGCCGCTGTCCAGCAGCACCCCCAGGGCCTTTGCCTTGGGGCACCTTTCCAGCCACTCTTCCCCAAGCCTGGAGCTGCAGGGGGTGCTGGGACCCAAGGGCAGGACCCAACACTTGGCCTGGTTGGACCCCATCCCGTTGGGCTCATCCCATGGATCCAGCCTGGCCAGGTCCCTCTGCAGCCCCTTCCTGCCCTCCAGCCCATGGATCCAGCCTGGCCAGGTCCCTCTGCAGACCCCTCCTGCCCTCCAGCCCATGGATCCAGCCTGGCCAGGTCCCTCTGCAGCCCCTTCCTGCCCTCCAGCCCATGGATCCAGCCTGGCCAGGTCCCTCTGCAGACCCCTCCTGCCCTCCAGCCCATGGATCCAGCCTGGCCAGGTCCCTCTGCAGCCCCTTCCTGCCCTCCAGCCCATGGATCCAGCCTGGCCAGGTCCCTCTGCAGCCCCTTCCTGCCCTCCAGCCCATGGATCCAGCCTGGCCAGGTCCCTCTGCAGACCCTCCCTTCCTTCAAGCAGATCCACACTCCCACCCCGCTTGGTGTCATCCCCAAAGTTGCTCCGGGTGCCCTCGATCCCTTCGTCCAGGTCGTTAATAAAGATTTTAAACAAGACTGGACCCAGCACTGAACCCTGGGGAACACCACTCAGTTTCCAGCTGGATTTAACTCCATTCCCCACCACCCTCTGGGCCCGGCCATCCAGCCAATTTTTCACCCAGCAGAGGGTGTGCCTGTCCACACCAATGGCAGCCGGTTTCTCAATCAGAATACTGTGAGAAACAGTGTCAAAGGCTTTACTGAAGTCCAGGTACAGCACATCCACAGCCTTTCCCTCGTCTGTTAACCAGGTAACCTTGTCATAGAAGGAGATGGGGTTGGTCTGGCAGGACCTGTCTTTCATAAGCCCATGTTGCCTGGCTCTGATCCCCTGGCTGTCCTGCATGTGCTGTGTGACAGCACTCAGTGTGATCTGCTCCAGGACCTTCCCCAGTACTGAGGTCAAGCTGACAGGCCTGTAATTCCCTGGATCCTCCTTCTGACCCTTCCTGTAAATGGGAGTTACATTTGCCAGTCTCCAGTCAGCGGCACTTCCCCAGTCAGCCAAGACTGCTGGGAGATGAGGGAAAGGTGTTTGATGAGGACCTCTGCCAGTTCCCTTAATACCCTTGGGCGTATCCCATCTGGCCCCATGGCCTTGTGGACATCTAATTGGCTGTGCAGGTCTATCCAAGTCTTCTTGGAACATTGAGGCTTGGTCTTCACAGTCCTCTGGCTCGGGAGTTTTGGAACCCAGACAACATCTCACCTTCCTATTAAAGACCCAAGCAAAGAAGGTGTTAAGTACCTCTGCCTTGTCCTCATCCTTTGTTACTCCCATTCCCCCTGCATCCAGTAGAGGAGGGAGATTCTCCTTGCTCCTCCTTTTGTTAATGTACTTGCAGGAGCATTTCTTATTGTCTTTCACTGAACTGGCCGGATGGAGTTCCAGTTGGGCTTTAGCCCTTCTCATTTTCTGCCTACATCATCTCACCTGCTCCTTGTAGTCCTCCTGGGAAGCCTGTCCCCTCTCCCAAAGGCCGTGTATCTTCCTCTTTTTCCTGAGACCAACACAGAGCTCTCTGTTAAGCCAAGATGGCCTTTTTCCTCACCGGCTCTTGAACCACCAGAACTTCCTTCTTGAGGAGCATCCAGCCCTCGTGGGCTCCTCTGTCAGTCAGAACCATCTCCCACTGGACTTTATCAAGCAGCCTTCTGAACAGTTTGAAGTCTGCCCTCTGGAAATCCCAGGTGTTGGTTCTGCTGACCCCTCTCCTTACTCCTCCAAGAACTGAGAATTCTGTCATCTCGTGTTCACTGAGCCCCAGGTGTCCTCCAAGAGTCACCTCCCCCACGAGGCCCTCTCTGTTCACAAACAGTGGACCCCGTGGGACACCTTCCCCAGTCGGTTCACTCACCAGTTGTGTCAGGAAGTTGTCTCCCACTCGATGAACCTCCCAGACTGTGTCCTTTCTGCTGTGTTGTACCTCCAGCAGACACCTGGAAGGTTGAAGTCTCCCACAGGAACGAGGGCCAGCGATGGTGAGACTTCTCCCAGTCGCTTGTGGAAGAGCTCCTCAGTCCCCTCATCTTGGCTGGGTGTCTGATAGACTCCCAACCACTGTGTCTGACTTACTGGGGGTTCCACTCACTTTAACCCACAAACACCCAACCCTATCGTTCACATATTTTAGTTCTACACAATCAGAACCTTCTCTAATGCAGAGGGCGACCCTGTCTTTCCCAGCCTGTCCCACCTGAAGGGTTTACAGCCACCCATGGCAGCACTTCCCTGGAGCCCCTTTCAGTCCTGGGAAGCTGCTCTAAGGTCTCCCCACAGCCTTCTCCTCTCCAGGATGAACAACCCCAACTCTCCCACCCTGTCCTCACACCAGAGGTTCTCCAGCCCTTGGATCATCTCCGTGGCCTCCTCTGGACTCGCTCCAACAGCTCCAGGTCCTTCCTGTGCTCAGGACTCCAGAGCTGGCCCCAGGGCTCCAGGGGGGGTCTCCGCAGGGTGGAGCAGAGGGGCAGAACCCCCTCCCTCCCCTCTGCTCCCACTCTTTGGGTGCAGCCCAGAAGGCCAGGCCAGGCCATGCCAGGCCGTGCCGTGTGGTCCTGCCATCGTGGCACAGGACCTGTGATGTCAGCTGGGCCCTTGCTCACACGCTTGGTGTCACCATCTCCTATGCTGATGTCAGGAACAGCTCATCCCTGTGTCCTGGTCCTGAGGTGCCATGGCCATGTGTCCTCCTTGAGGTGCCGTGGCCTTGTCTCCTGATCTTGAAGTGCCATGGAAACGTGTCCTCCTTGACGTGCTATGGCTTTGTGTCCTGCTCCCTGAGGGTGCTGTGCCCTTGGGTCCTGGTTCTGAGCTGGCGTGGCCTCATGTCCTGCTCCTGAGGTTGTCGTGGCCTTCTGTCCTGGTTTTGAAGGTGCTCTTGTAACCCTGTCCCACCCCACAGCACCCTGGGATGCTGGAGATGCAAGAGATGGAACTTGCTCTTTTCAGGATAATGAACATTTGCCCTGAGAATGTCACTGTGTGGTGGAGCCAAGTCCTTCAGGGTCTGGGTTGGGGTCATGGTGGAGCTGTGTCCCTCAGGATCTGGGCTCTGGTCATGGTGGAGCCGAGTCCCTTGTGGTCTGGGCTCTGGTCGTGGTGGAGCCGAGTCCCTCATGGTCTGGGCTGTGGTTGTGGTGGAGCCGTGTCCCTCAGGGTCTGGGTTGGGGTCATGGTGGAGCCGAGTCCCTCATGGTATGAGCTGTGGTCCTGGAGAACCCCCTCTTGTTGTCCATGCTGTGGTCACAGGATCCTGGCAGTGGGATGAAGCCGAGGATGAGGACAGGGTGGTGTTGGTTGAAGATAATCCTGGGTGAAATCATGCACCACCTGCAGAACGGTCAAGAAATCAGGCCCAGCCAGCATGGATTTAGGAGGGGTAGGTCCTGCCTGACCAACCTGATCTGCTTTTACGACCATGTGACTCGCCTGGTGGATGAGAGGAAGGCTGTGGATGTGGTGCACCTGGACTTCAGCAAGGCCTTTGACACTGTCTCCCACAGTAGACTCCTAGGGAAGCTGGCAGCCCGTGGCCTAGATGGGAGCACTTTGTGCTGGGTTAGGAATTGGCTGGATGGCCGAGCCCAAAGAGTGGTGGTCAATGGTGTCTCATCCAGTTGGTCACCAGTGGTGTCCCCCAGGGATCGGTGTTGGGTCCTGTCCTGTTTGATATCTTTATTGATGATCTGGATGAGGGGATTGAGTCCATCATCAGCAAATTTGCAGATGATACCAAGCTGGGAGGAAGGGTTGATCTGCCAGAGGGTAGGATGGCCCTATAGAGGGACCTGGACAGATTGGAGAGCTGGGCTGATTCTAATGGGATGATGTTTAATGAGTCCAAATGTCGGGCACTTCATTTTGGACACAACAATCCCATGCAGAGCTACAGACTGGGGACAGAGTGGCTGGAGAGGAGTCAGGCAGAAAAGGACCTGGGAGTGCTGGTGGACAGGAAGCTCACCATGAGCTAGCAGTGTGCCCAGGTGGCCAAGAAGGCCAATGGCATCCTGGCCTGCATCAGGAATAGTGTAGTAAGCAGGACCAGAGAAGTTATCGTCCCCCTGTACTCGGCACTGGTCAGGCCTCATCTTGAATACTGTGTCCAGTTCTGGGCCCCCCAGTTTGGGAAGGATGTCAGGATGCTGGAGAGTGTCCAGAGGAGGGCAACGAAGATGGTGAAGGGGCTGGAGCACAAGCCCTATGAGGAGTGACTGAGGGAGCTGGGGCTGTTTAGTCTGGAGAAGAGGAGGCTCAGGGGAGACCTCATTGCTCTCTACAACTCCCTCAAAGGAGGTTGGAGTCGGGCAGGGGTTGGTCTCTTCTCTCAGGTGCCCAGGGACAGAACCAGAGGGCAGGGACTCAAGCTTGGTCAGGGAAAGGTTAGACTGGATGTGAGGAAAAAGTTCTTCACTGAAAGGGTGATTGGTCATTGGAATGAGCACCCAGGGAGGGGGTGGAGTCACCGACCCTGGAGGTGTTTAAGGGGAGACTGGATGAGGCACTGAGTGCCATGGGTTAGATGATGGTTGGTGTTGGTGTTGGGTTATAGGTTGGACTTGATGATCTCAGAGGTCCTTTCCAACCTTGTGATACTGTGATACTGTGATGCTGTGGTTGCCCCACGGTGGTTGCACCATGGGTCCTGGTGGTGCTGGTGACGCATTGGCATCCGAGCGGGGCCGTGTCCCCCCCCAGTCTCATCTCCTTCCCCATCCCCTCGGCAGGTGGACAGCAGCGACACCCCCAAGGAGGTGGCGGCCGCCCCCAAGTGCCCCCCGTCGTGCCCGGGCGCGGCCGAGGCGCTGCCCAACGGCGCCGTGGAGGGGGACGGCGCCCAGTGGAAGGGCGCGGAGGAGGGCGCAGGGAGCCCCAAGGAGGACGAGACCGAGAGCCTTCAGGACGGCGAGAGCGGGCGCGCCCTGGAGAACGGCCGCTGCACCCCCAAGGAGGGCCTGGACGCCCCGGCCGAGGAGGGTGAGCTGACCCCTTGCGACCCCCAGAAGAAACGCGGGAGGAGGAAACTCCTGGAAGCCGCTGAGAAAAGTAAGAGCTTAGCGTTGAGGGTTCTCCATCCCGTGCGTCCCCCCCGCCCCCGAGGGTCCCGGCTCCCGCGGCTCCCGGAGGATGAAGGGACGAGTCCGTCCAGGCCACCACGTGGGATCTGGGGTGGGAGCATCCGGTCAGAGGCAGGGACATCCCTGGTGTGCTCATCCCAGAGGGACATCGGTCCTCATCCTGCTTGGAGCAGCCTGTGCTGGTGCCCACGTGGGGTCCTGGTCATTGTCTTCATGGGGTCCTGTTCATTGCCCACGTGGGGTCCTGGTCATTGTCCTCATGGGGTCCTGCCCTGGTCCATGGCCACCACTGCCACTGCTTGTGCCACTCTGCACGGCCATCCCCGCGTGCGCCGGGGCGGAGCGGGAGGGGCAGGGCTGGGGCTGCTCCAGGGCAGCCCTGGGCACCAGAGCCTGCCTGCGGTGGCCCAGGGGGGCAAGAAGGCCCCCAGCACCCTGGCTTGGCTCAGCCCTGGGGTGGCAGCAGGAGCAGGGCAGGGATGGGCCCCCTGCACTCAGCACCTCCAATCCTGGGCTCAGGGTTGGGCCCCTCCCTCCAAGAAAGCCCTGGAGGGGCTGGAGCGCGTCTGGAGAAGGGAGCGGAGCTGGGGAAGGGTCTGGAGAACAGGGGCTGTGGGAGCGGCTGAGGGCCCTGGGGGGGTTTGGGCTGGAGAAGAGGAGGCTGAGGGGAGACCTCCTGGCTCTCTGCAGCTCCTGGAGAGGAGGGTGGAGCTGGAAGGGCCTGGGCTCTGCTCCCAAGGGATGGGATGAGGGGAAATGGCCTCAAGTTGCTCCAGGGCAGGGTCAGGTTGGATATTGGGAACAATTCCTTCAATGGAAGAGTGTTGAAACCCTGTCAGAGGCTCCCAGGGAGGTGGTGGAGTCCCCATCCCTGGAGGGGTTCAAAAACCAGGTGGATGAGGTGCTCAGGGATCTGGTTCAGTAATGGACAGGGACAGTTGGACTCGATGAGCTCAAAGGTCTTTTCCAACCAAGTGATTCCATGATTCTATGAAGCCTCTGGCTGGGATTCAGTTCAGCAGAAAAGGTCCTGGTGTCCACAGAGCAAAGTGTGAGGAGCAGTGGGATGAGCAGGGCTGGGATGGGGATGGGGAGGGATGAGCAGGGCTGGGATGGGGAGGGGGGGAGCAGGAATGGGCCACACGGGTGAGCCCATGCGGTCAGAGCATCCCCGGTGCAGGGAGCAGCGTGGGCTGGGGGTGCAGACAGCCCCAGGGTGCTGTGCCACCAGCTCCGTGCAGCGCGGGGCGCTGGGTGCAGGGACCAGCAGGAAGGTTCCTGGCCGTGGGTGCCCTCAGCGTTGGTGCCATCAGGTGAAGTTCCACCTCCCAGCTTCTGCGCTGCTTCCCACATCCTTCCCGGCAGGTGCTTTCCCATCATCCCGAGGGTTCTCCCTGCACCCAGGTGCTGCTCCTGGTGCCCTGGGGATGGTGTTGAAGCAGGACCCACCCATGGGTACTGGGGACACACTGGGGAGGTACAGGGATCCAGGACCCTCCTGTGGGAAAGGGAGGACCCAGGGGAGGGGGGCTCAGGACCTACCCATGGGTATTGGGGCTCCATTGGATGGGAATGGGGGCTCAGGACCTCCTGGAGGAAAGAGGGGCCCAGGACCACCCCCCATCCTTGTCCCAAGAAGGGTCCTTGGCCCCTCTTCCCTTCCTGCCCACCATCCCTCTTCCTACACCACCGTGGCTGGGAACAAGGGGGCCTTTCTCCTGCTCCAGCCCCCCTGGGCTGGACCCCCGGCCAAGGACACCTGGGGGGACACGTGAGTCGTGAGGTGGGACCTGGAGGAGCTGGGTACCGTACCAACACCAGGGCTGGGGGAGAACCCCGATGGGGGGGCTGCAAGGAACCTGGGGAGGGGCTTTTTCCAAAGGCCTGGAGTGATGGGACAACAGAGAAGGGCTTTAAATTGGGAGGGGGGAAACTGAGATGAGATCTTGGGGAGAAATTCTTCAGGATGAGGGTGGGGAGGCCCTGGCCCAGGTTTCCCAAGGAAGCTGTGGCTGCCCCATCCCTGGAGGTGTTGAAGGCCAGGTTGGATGGGGCTTGGAGCCCCCTGAGCCAGTGGGAGGTGTCCCTGCCCATGGCAAGGGGTGGCACTGGATGGGCTTTGAGGTCCCTTCCCACCCAGCCGGCTCCATGGTTCCATGCCCAGCCCATCCCAGGGCTCTCCGGAGCATCCCCCGTCCGGCGCAGGTTCCTCCTCCTCGCCTGGCCCAGCACAGGGCTCAGGACCTGCCTCTGCACCGCTGCCCGAGCACAGCTTAGTGCTCTCCCCCAGTGCCCCTTGCTGCCCCTCATTGTCCCCCAGTGCCCCCCAGTGTCCACCCAGTGTCTCTTGGTGTCCCCCAGTGCCCTCCCCGGTGACCCTTGGTTCCCCCCCTGTGTCCTGCATGTCCTTTGGTGTCTCCTGGTGCCCCCCAGTTTCCCCCCAGTGTCCCCTGGTGTCTCTTAGTGTCCCTCAGTGCCCTCCCTGGTGACCCTTGGTGCTCCCCCCTCAGTGTCCCCTCGTGTCTCTTGGTGTCTCCTGGTGCCTCCCAGTGGCCCCCAGTACCCTCCCCCCCACAGTGTCCCTCACTATCCCGTGGTGCCCTCCCCAGTGTCCCGTGGTCTCTGCACCCCCAGAACCTGGTGGGGTTCAGGGAGCTTTGTACCCCCAGAACCCCTTGGGTCTCGTGGAACTTTTCATCCCCAGACCCTTTCTAGGTGCACAGAGGTTGCACCCCCAATCCCTACTGCGGTGCAGGGAGGTTGCACCCCCAGACCCTGTTGGGGTGCAAGGTGGTTGCACCCCAAGACCCTGTCAGGATCCATGAAGGTCTGCACCCTCAGACCAGGTTCACAGAGGTTGCACCCCTGGAACCTGTTGGGGTTCACAGAGGTTTGCACCCCAGACTGCGTTGGGGTGCACGGAGGTTGCATCCCCAGACTCTGTTGGGGTTCTCAGAGTTCTGCACCCCCAGACCGCGTTGGGGTGCACGGAGGTTGCATCCCCAGACTCTGTTGGGGTTCTCAGAGTTCTGCACCCCCAGACCCTGTTGGGATTTGGGTTGTACCCCTAGAACCTCTTGGGGTTCATGGAGTTCTACACCCCCCTGTCAAGGTTCATGGAGCTTTGCACCCCCAGACCCTGTTGGGGTACAGGGAAGTTGCACCCCCAATCCCTATTGCAGTGGAGTTTGCACCCCCAGACCCTGTTGGGGTTCACAGAGCTTTGCACCCCCAGAACCCCTTGGGGCTCATGGAGCTTTGCACTCCCAGTCCCTGTCAGGGTGCCCAGAGGTCTAAGGGCTCCCCACTTCCCCTGCCCACTCTGCCCCTACGGGGGCTGCTCCCCTGGACCCCCAAAATTCCCTTTTCCCCCAAAGCCACAGCTGGGATGCAGGGAGGGGGGGGGGGGGGGGTGGGAGCAGCTGGCTCATCCCAGCATCCCTGCTAGATGGGCGCCCATCCTGGGACTCGGGGGGGGGGGCATCAGGATTGGGGGGGTCCCATCCAGGCCCCCTTGTCCCCCCAGGCTCACGGCTCCTCTCTGTTTTCCGTGCAGGCAAGGAAGAGAAGGAGGAAAACAACTTCGACACCTTGAAAATGGAGGCGAGTGTTGGGGGGCTGCTCTGGGGCACCCCTGGGAGCTGCAGGGTTGGGGTCCCCACTGGGATGGGGGTCCTGAGCTCCATCAGCACCGGGAGCTGCAGGGTTGGGGTGTCTGGGGGTCCTGAGCTCCATCAGCACCGGGAGCTGCAGGGTTGGGGTGTCTGGGGGATGGGGGTCCTGTGCCGTTGTGTGTTCACATGTGCATGTGTTCGTGTCTCTGTGTGTGCACGTGTGTGTGTGTCTGTGTGTGCACATGCGTGTGCTCCTGTCTCTGTGTGTCCGTCTGTGAGTGCCCTTGTGAGTGCACACGTGCTCATGTTCGTGTGTGTGTCCGTGTGTGCACATGAGTGTGTGCCCATGTGTGTGTGTGTGCACGTGTGTGGCTGTGCCTGTGCATGTGTGTCCGTGTGCACATGTGTGTGTCCATGTGTGTGTGCACATGCGTGTTTGTGTGAGTACACAAGTGTGTGCACTCCTGTGTATCCGTGTATGCATGTGCTTGTGTGTGTCCATTTGTGTGTCCATGTATGTCCATGTGTGTGTGTGGCTGTGTGTAAGCACGTGTGTGCATGTGTGTGACCGTGTGTGTGTGCATCTGCGCGTGTCCATGCATGTGTGTGCATGTGTGTATCTCTGTGTGCTTGTGCACATGTGTGTGTGTCTGTGTGTGCCCATGTGCGTGTGCCCATGTGTGTGCTCATGTCTGTCTGTGCAGGTGTGCGCACGTGTGTGCATGTGCCCATGTGCATCTGCGTGTGTGTGCACGTGTGTGTGCATGTGTCTGTGTCTATGTGTCTGTGTCCATGTGTGTGTACACATGTGTGTGCGTGTGTGTGTGTGTGTCCATGCGTGTGCCCATGTGTGTGTGCCCATGTGTATGTGTCCATGTGTGTCCGTGTATCCATGTGTCTGGGCCTGTGTGTGTGTCCCCATGTGCGTGTGTCCATGTGTGTCCCTGTGTGTCCATGTGCGTGTGCCCATGTGTGTCCATGTGTGTCCATGTGTGTGCGCCCATGTGTGTATCCCCATGTGCAGATGTCCGTGCACGTGTGCCCATGTCTGAGTCCATGTGCCTGTGCCCATGTGTGTCCATGTGTCTGTGCTGATGTGTCTGTGCCCATGTACGTGTGCCCATGTGCGTGTGTCCATGTGTGTCCGTGTGTCTATGCCCATGTGCGTGTGCCCATGTGTGTGTCCATGTGCATGTGCCCGTGTCAGTGCCCATGTGCGTGTGTCCATGTGTGTCACTGTGTGTCCATGTGCATGTGTCCATGTGCGTGTACCCATGTCTATGCCCATGTGTGTGTGTCCATGTGTGTCCATGTGTCTGTGCCCATGTGCGTGTGCCCGTGTCGGTGTCCATGTGCGTGTATCCATGTGCGTGTGCCCATGTCTGTGTCCCTGTGTGTGTCCCCCATGTGCCTATACCCATTTGTGTCCATGTGTCTGGGCCTGTGTGTGTGTGCCCATGTGTGTATTCCCATGTGCAGGTGTCTGTGCACGTGTGCCCGTGTGTGTCCACGTGTCTGTGCCGATGTGCCTGTGCCCATGTACGTGTGCCCATGTGCGTGTGCCCATGTGCGTGTGCCTGTGTCTGTGCCCATGTGCGTGTGTCCATGTGTGTTCGTGTGTCTATGCCCATGTGCGTGTGCCCATGTGCGTGTGCCTGTGTGCATGTGCCCGTGTCAGTGACCATGTGCATGTGTCCATGTGTGTCCATGCATGTGTGCCTATGTGCGTGTCCATGTGCGTGTGCCCGTGTCTATGCCCATGTGCATGTGTCCATGTGTGTGTGCCTGTGTGCGTGTGCCCGTGTCTTGCCCATGTGCGTGTGTCCATGTGTGTCCATGCACGTGTGCCCATGTGCGTGTCCATGTGTGTGTGCCCGTGTCAGTGACCATGTGCATGTGTCCATGTGCATGTGCCCGTGTCCATGCCCATGTGTGTGTGTCCATGTGTGTCTGTGTGTCTATGCCCATGTGCATGTGCCCATGTGTGTGTGCCTGTGTGCGTGTGCCCGTGTCTGTGCCCATGTGCATGTGTCCATGTGTGTGCATGTGTCCATGTGTGTCCATGCACGTGTGCCCATGTGCGTGTCCATGTGCGTGTGCCCGTGTCTGTGCCCCTGTGCATGTGTCCATGTGTGTCCATGCACGTGTGCCCATGTGCGTGTCCATGTGCGTGTGCCCGTGTCTATGCCCATGTGTGTGTGTCCATGTGTGTCCGTGTGTCTGTGCCCATGTGCGTGTGTGTCCATGCACGTGTGTCCCTGTGTGTGTCCATGTGCGTGTGCCCGTGTCTATGCCCATGTGTGTGTGTCCATGTGTGTCTGTGTGTCTGTGCCCATGTGCGTGTGTGTCCATGCACGTGTGTCCCTGTGTGTGTGCATATGTCTGTGCCCTGTGCGTGTGCCAGTGCCGGTGTGTCGATGCCTGTGCCCCGGTGCCGGTGCCGGTGCGTCCATGCCTGTGCCCTGGTGCCGGTGTGTCCCTGCCTGTGCCCTGGTGCCGGTGTGTCGATGCCTGTGCCCCGGTGCCGGTGCCGGTGTGTCGATGCCTGTGCCCCGGTGCCGGTGTGTCCATGCCTGTGCCCTGGTGCCGGTGTGTCGATGCCTGTGCCCCGGTGCCGGTGCGCGCACAGCCGCGCTGTCAGCTCTCCGGTGCGTTCTCACGCGTGTGTCCCGCCGCAGGGCTCGCGGGGGCGGCTGCGCGGGGGTCTGGGCTGGGAGTCGAGCCTGCGGCAGCGGCCGATGCAGCGGCACACCTTCCAGGCCGGGGACCCCTACTACATCAGCAAGAGGAAGCGCGACGAGTGGCTGGCGCGGTGGAAGCGAGAGGTACGGCCGGGGGCGGGGGACGGGACACCGGGGGGGTGGGGGGGGGGGGTACGGGACCCTGGGGGGGGGACACGAACAGCGGAGGAGGGGGGGACACGGGTCCCGGGGCGGGGGGATGGACACCAGGGGATGGAACACCGCGGGGGGTGTGGAGCCGGGGATGGCGGGGACTGACACCGGGGAGGATGGGACACTGGGGGGACGGGACCCTGCGGAGGGGGGGGGGGGGGGCGGGAGGGAGGTGGAGACCGGGGGAGGGACGAGACACCGAGGGGGAAGATGGACATCGGGGGGACGGGACTCTGGGAGGGGACACGGAACAGCGGAGGGGAGGGGGACGGGACCTGGGGCGGGGGGTTGGACAGCAGGGGACGGGACACCGGGGGGGACGGAACATGGGGGGATGGAGCCCGAGGGGGCGGGGACGGACACCGGGGGGCGGGGGACGGGACGCCGCGGGAGGCACGGGACCCTGGGGGGGGACACGAACAACGGAGGAGGGGGGGGACGGGTCCCGGGGCGGGGGGATGCACACGAGGGGACGGGACACCGGGGGGGGTGTGGTGTGGAGCCGGGGGTGGCGGGGACTGACACCGGGGAGGACGGGACACTGGGGGGACGGGACACCGCGGGGAGCACGGGACCCTGGGGGAGGGCGGACACCGCGGGGGGACACGAGACACCGAGGGGGAGATGGACACCGCGGGGACGGGACCCTGGGGAACATGGGACACCGAGGGGACGGGACAGCGCGGGGGGGACGGGGACGCGACCGTGGGAGACACGGGACACCGAGGGACGGGACAGCGGTGGGGGGAGCACGGGGCCGGGACCGTGGGGGACACGGACACCGAGGGGACGGGACACCGCGGGGGAGACGGGACACCCGGGGGACGGGACAGCGGGAGGCGGGGACGAGACCCTGGCCGGGGGGGAAATGGACACCGGGGGGGACGGGACACCGAGGGGACGGGACACCGAGGCGGGGGACGGGACCGGGGCGGGGGGACGGACACCGGAGGGGACGGGACACCGCGGGGGCGGGGGCACCGGAGGAGGGACGGGACTCTGGGGGGGAGGACGGACACCAGGAGGGACGGGACCACTGGGGGGAGACGGGACCCCGGGGGGCGGGGGGGACGGACACCGGGAGGATGGGGGGGGAGGACGGGGGGGGAGGACGGGAGAGAGGGTCACCCCGAGGGGACGGAACACCGCCGGAGGGGGGGCCAGGGGCACACCGAGAGGGCGGGGAAACCGCGGGGAAGGGGGAGGAGACGCCGCGGGGGGCGGGGACACCGCGAGGGGAGGGGACTTCGCAGGGGTTGGCGGAGACTCCGCGAGGGACGGGGAGGGGGTGCGATGTACCGAGCGCTCGGAGCCTGGCAGGGGCCCGGGCATCGCTCAGGGACCGGAGGGCGGCTGAGGCAGGGCCAGTTGTGGCAGCGCTCGTTATGGCGTCATCAGTTCTGACATCGCTCATTCCTGCATCACTAATTATGGCATTGCCAATTTTGGCGTTGCTGATTCCATCATCACCAGTTCTGGCATCGGTCGTTCTGGCATTGCTCATTCTGGCATCACCAATTCGAGCATCGTCAATTCCAGTATCACTCCATCTGGCATCTCTAATTCTGTTATCACTCATCCCAGCATCACCAATTGCAGCATCACCGAATTCTGGCATCACCAGTGTTGGCGTTGCTAATTCCATCATCACTAATTCTGGCATCGCTCGTTCCAGCATTGCTCATTCAGTCCTCATCAGTTCTGGCATCACTCATTCCTGCATCACTAATTACGGCATCATCAGTTCTGGCATCGCCAGTTCCAGTATTGCTCATTCCAACATCGCTCATTCCGGCATCACCAATTCCATCATCACCAATTCTGGCCTCACTCTTTCTGGCATCGCCAATTCCTGCATTGCCAATTCCAGTACCACTCATTCTGGCATTGCTAATTCTGGTATCACTCATCCCAGCATCGCCAATTCCAGCATTTCCAATTCTGGCATCACTGATGTTAACATTGCTAATTCCATGATCACCAATTCTGGCATCCCTCATTCTGGCATTGCCAATTCTATCATTATCAGTTCTGGCATCATCAGTTCTGACATCGTTCATTATTGCATCACAAATTCTGGCATCATCCGTTCTGGCATTGCCAATCCCAGTATTGCTCATTTTGGCATTGCTAATTCCATCATCACCAAATCTGGCATCACTCATTCTGGCATCACCAATTCCAGTATCGCACATTCTGGCGTCACCCATTCCAGCATCTCTAATTCTGGCTTTGCCAGTGTTGACATTGCTGATTATATCATCACTAATTCTGGCATTGCTCGTTCCAACATCACCAATTCTGGCATCATCAGTTCTGGCATCGCCAATTCCATCATCGCTTATTCTGGCATCGCCAGTTCTGGCATTGCCAATTCCGGTGTCTTTCATTCCAGCATCACTAATTCTGGCATCACCAGTTCTGGCTTTGCTAATTCCAGCATTGGTCATTCTGGCATCACCAGTTCCAAAATGGCTCATTCTGGCATTGGCAATTTTTGCATCGCTAGTTCCATCAGCACCAATTCTGGCATCACTCGTTCTGTCTTTGCCAATTCCAGCATCACCAATTTTGGCATCACCTGTTCTGGTGTCACTCATTCTGGCATTGCCAGTTCTGGCACACAGCATGGCTGGCCTGGTGTTGTCAACAGCATGGTCCTCAGGGATGGGGGATGGATGGAGTCGGAGATGGGAATGGAGATGAGGATGGGAATGGAATGGAGATGGGATGAGGTTGGGGATGGGGCGACGGTGGAAAAGGGGATGGGGCAGGGGATGGAGATGGAAGTAGGGATGGAGATGGGGATGGGACAGAGACACTGGATGAAGACAGGAATAGGAGGGAGGTGGAGATGAGGATGGGCATGGAATGGGGATGGGAATGGGAAATAAGGATGAAGATGGGGGAAGGGATGGGAATGGAGATGGGGATGAGATGAGGATGGGAAAGGTGATGAAGCAGGGGATGGAAATGGGGATGATGATGGCAAAAAGACAGAGGATGGGGGTGGGGATGGGTCAGGGACAGCGGATGGAGATGGAGATGCAGATAGTGTGGACATGGAAATGGAGATGAAGATTGAGATGGAGATGGGGATGGGGGTGGGGATGGGAATGGGAATGGGAATGGAGCTGGCAGAGCCGTGGCCCCAGGGCAGGATTCAGGGTGGGGGATTGTCTGGAGGTACCATCCGGTAAGAGCCACCTGATCTCCCTTTAACGACCCTGGATGGGACATTTCCTCCCTGTCCCCACTGCCACCTCCCCCAGAGGCTCTGCCTTCTGGGCCTAACTGGGACCACTGGTTCCACACCAGTGTGGTGGTTCTGGGCTAAACTGGAAGGTGTGAACCCAGCCCAGTGCAGACGATCTGGGCTGAGCTGGGAGCTGTGGTCCCACACCAGTGCAGGGGGTTCTGGGCTGAATTGAGAGCTGTGATCCCACCCCAGTGCAGGCATTCTGGGCTGAACTGGGAGCTGTAGTCCCACCTCAGTTCAGGGGTTTCTGGGCTGAACTGGGAGTACTGGTCCCACCCCAGTGCTGTGGGGTCTGGGCTGAACTGAGAGCTGTGTTCCCACACCAGTGCAGGAGGCCTTGGCTGAGCTGGGAGCTGTAGTCCCACCTCAGTGCAGGGGGTTCTGCGCTGAACTGGGAGCACTGGTCTCACCCCAGTGCAAGGGCATCTGGGCTGAACTGGGAGTACTGGTCCTACCCCAGTGCAAGGGGATCTGGGCTGAACTGGGAGTACTGGTCCTACCCCAGTGCAGAGGGGTCTGGGCTGAACTGGGAGCGCTGGTCCCTGGGGGAGGGTAGGTCGGGTTCCCGTGCAGGGGCGAGGTCCCCCCGGGCGCCCCCCCCCCCTCCCCGTCCCCCAGCACAAAAGGGGCCGCGGGGAGCCGGGAAGGGGCCGGGACCGGGGGGAGCGGAGCCAGGAGAGGTGAGAGAGGGGTCCGGGGGCGGGGGGCGAACCGAGCCGAGCGGAGCCGAACTCAGCTGAACAGTGCCGAGTGGCGCCGAGCGGAGCCAAGCGGAGCCGAACGAAGCCGATTCGAGCCGAGCTTCGGAGTGGACCCAACGCCAGCCGAGCCGAACCGAGCCGAGTTGCCGAGCGGAACCGAGCCGTTCGCACCCGAATTGACCCGAGTGGAGCCGAGCGGACCCGGGCCAACCCGAGCTGCCGAGCCGAGCCGACTCGAGCTGCCGTGCTGGACCGAGTGCACCCGAGCGGAGTGGAGCCGAGCGGAGCCGAGTCGAGCCGACCCGAATGGTGCCGAACCGAGCCGAGCGGACCCGAGGTGACTCGAGACGACCCGAGTGGAGTCGTGGTGAGCCGTGCCGAGCCGAAGTGAACCGAATCTTTCCGTGCAGGTCCGAGCTGACCCGAGCGCAGCCGAGCAGAGCCGAGCGGCTCCGAGCCGACTCGAGCAGAGCCAAGTGGCCCCGGGTCTTGCCGAGCCGACCCGAGTGGACCCGAGCAGAGCCAAGTGGCTCCGAGTCTTGCCGAACGGACCCGAGCCGTTCCGAATCTTGCCGAGCAGAGCCGAGCCGAGCCGAGCGGAGCCGATCCCCGCCGCGCTGCCCCTCTCCCGCAGCCAACCAGCCGGGCCGGGAGGCACCATGTGACCCGGGGATCCCAGACAAAGAGCCCGTCGGGGCTGCCCCGCGGGCCGCGCCGCTCGGCTCGGGGCGAATCGGTTCGGCTCCGCTCGGATCGGTTCGGATCAGTTCGCCTGCCTTCGGCTCGGTTCGGCTCCGCTCGGCTCGGTTCGGCAACTCGGCTGAGTTCGGCTCAAGTCGGTTCCACTCGGTTGAGTTCGGCTCGGTTCGGCTCCTTTCGGCTCGGTTCGGCTCCACTCGGCTCCCTTCGGCTCCGTTCGGCAGCTCGGCTTGGCGACTCGGCTCAGTTCAGCTCGGCCCAGCTCGCTGCCCTGGCCAGCCCGCATGGGTAAGTAGCCATTGCAGGGAGGGCAGCTCAGCCTGGCTCGGCTCGGCTCGGCTCCGGTCAGCTCACCTCGGGTCTCCTAGGCTCAGCTCAGACTGGCTCAACTCGGCTGGGCTCAGCTCAACCTGGCCCAGGTGTGCTAGGCTCAGCCTGGCTTGGCTCAATTCGGCTCAGTTCAGTTCTGTTAGGCTCAGTCTGGCTTGGCTCGGCTCGGCTCAGCTTGGCTCGGCTCAGAACAACCCAGCTCAGGTCTGCTAGGCTCAGCCTGGCTTGGCTCAGTTCTGGCTCATCACAGCTTGGCTCAGCTCAGTTTGGCTGAGCCCAGGTTTGCTCAGCTTGCCTGAGTTCCATCTCGGCCCTTCTTGGTGCAGCTCAGCTCAATTTCCAGCTCGGCTCAGTTCAGCTTGACTCAGCTCAGCCTGGCACTGTTTTGGCTTGGCCTACCTTAACTTGATTTAGCTCAGCTCAGCTTAGATCTGCCTGGTTCAGGTCTCCTTAGCTTGGCCTGACCTGGTTCAGCTTGGCCCAGCATGGAACAGTTTAACTCAGCTCATCAGCTCAGCTCAGTTTAGCTGAGCTCGGCTCAGCCTGGCTCGGTCCCAGTTTGGGTCAGCTCGGATTGGCCCAGCTCAGGTCTACTCGGCTCAGCCTGGCTTGGCTCAGCTCAGTTTGGCTCGACTTGGCTTAGCTCAGCCCAAATCAGTTCAGCTCAGTTTGACTTGACTCAGCCCAGTTCAGCTCAGCTCAACTTAGTTTGGCTCAGCTTAGCTCGGTTTAGCTCGACTCATCTAAGTTTGGCTAGGCTCGGCTCAACATGGCCCAGCTCAGCCCAGCCCAGTGTAGGGGGTTCTGGGCTGAACTGGGAGCACTGGTCCCACCCCAGTATAGGGTGTTCTGGGCTGAACTGGGAGCATTGGTCCCACCGCTGTGCAGGTGGTTCTCTGGCACTGGTGCCACCCCAGTATAGGGGTCTGGGCTGTACTGGGAGCACTGGTGCCAGCGCCGCTCTCCCGCAGGCGGAGAAGAAGGCCAAGGTGATCGCCGTGATGAACGTGGTGGAGGAGCCCCCTCGGGCTGACCCACAGAAGGAGGAGGACACCACCCCCCCTGCGTCCCAGCAGCCCACGGACCCCGCGTCCCCCAGCGTGGCCACCACCCCCGAGCCTGCTGTGGCCGATGCCGGCGAGAAGAACGCATCCAAGTCGGGCGACGACGAACCCGAGTACGAGGTGAGGGCTGGGACGGTTGGCGGTGGGGCCGGAAGGTCCACGGGGTTGGGGGTTCCATGGGGTGGGAGAGTTCCATGGGGTTGGAGGGTCCATGGGGCTGGGGATTCCATGAGGTGGGAGGTTCCACCAAGCTGGAGAGTTCCACGGGGTTGGGAGGTTCCAAGGATTTGGAGGGTCCATGTTGCTGTGGGATTCCACGGGGTTGGAGAGTTCCATGGATTTTGGAGGTTCTGCGGAGTTGGAGAGTCCCATGGATTTGAAGGTCCCATGGGTTTGGGGGGGGTCTCATGGGGTTGAGGGTTCCATGAGTCTGGAGAGATTCCGTGGGTTGGTGGTTTCCATGGATCTAGGGGTTCCATGAGTCTGTAGAGTCCCATGGGTTGGGAGGTCCCATGGGGTTGGAGGTTCCAGAGATTGGGAGGTCTCATGGGGTTTGGAGGATCCATGGGGTTAGAGGTGTCCATGGGCTGGGGAATTCCATGGGGTTTGGAGGATCCATGGGGTTGGGGATGTTCCTTGGGTTGGGATGTTCTACTGGTGGTGCCCCCCACCCCTGACCCCTCCCCCCGCCCCGGTGTCCTCCTGGCACAGGACGGGCGCGGGTTTGGCATCGGGGAGCTGGTCTGGGGCAAACTGCGCGGCTTCTCCTGGTGGCCGGGGCGCATCGTGTCCTGGTGGATGACCGGGCGGAGCCGGGCGGCCGAGGGCACCCGCTGGGTGATGTGGTTTGGAGACGGCAAGTTCTCGGTGGTGAGTGGCACCGGGGGGGGGCACCCGGGCACCCTCCCCTCGCCAAGGTGCCGCTGGCGGCCTGGGCTCACCGGCCGGGTCCTCCAGGTGTGCGTGGAGAAGCTGCTGCCCCTCAGCTCCTTCGCCAGCGCCTTCCACCAGGCCACCTACAACAAGCAGCCCATGTACCGCAAGGCCATCTACGAGGTGCTGCAGGTGAGGGGGCACCGGGCACGGGGGGGCACCGGCAGCAGGTGAGGGGGTACTGGGCATGGGGGGACAGCGGCTGCAGGTGAGGGGGCACTGGGCAAGGGCGGGGGCAGCGGCTCTAGGTGAGGGGGTGCCGGGTACAGGGTGGGCACCGGCAGCAGGTGAGGGGGGCACTGGGCAGGGGGGGCAGCGGCTGCAGGTGAGGGGGCACTGGGCAGGGGGGCAGCGGCTCTGGGTGAGGGGGTGCCGGGTACAGGGGGGTCACTGGCAGCAGGTGAGGGGGCACTGGGCAATGGGGGGGACACTGGGCGGGAGGAGGGGGAACTGGTGGCGGGTGAGGGGGCACCAGGGGTGAACGGGGGGGAGCAGCGGCTGCAGGTGAGGGGGTTCTGGGCACAGGGGGGGGCAGCGGTTCTGGGTGAGGGGGCACCGGGCAGGGGGGCACGAGCAGCAGGTGAGGGGGTACTGGGCACAGGGGGGGCAGCAGCAGCAGCTGAGGGGGCTCTGGGGGCAAGTGGGGGCAGCAGCTCTAGGTGAGGGGGTGCCGGGTACAGGGGGGTCACTGGTAGCAGGTGAGGGGGCACTGGGCATGGAGGGGCAGTGGCTGCAGGTGAGGGGGGCACCGGGCAACAAGGGGGCACTGGGCGGGAGGAGGGGGAACTGGTGGCAGGTGAAGGGGGCACTGGGGGAGGGGGGGGGCACCGGCTGCAGGTGGGCGGAAGCCGGGCACAGGAGCACCGGTGGCAGGTGAGGTGGCACCAGGGGCGAGGGGGGGGCAGCTGCTGCAGGTGAGGGGCACCAGGGGCGAGGGGGGGGCAGCTGCTGCAGGTGAGGGGGCACAGGGCAAGGGGGGGCAGCGGCTGTGGAGGGGCAGTGGCTGCAGCTGAGGGGCACCAGGCAAGGGTGGGGCACTGGCTGCAGGTGAGGGGACACCAGTTGTGCCCTGGCTCTGGCTGCAGCGTGGCACTGGGTGCAGGGTGGCACCAGTCCTGGTTGTGGGTTGGCACCAGCTGTGTCCCAGCTCCAGCTGCAGAGTGGCACTGGCACCGGCTGCAGGGTGGCACTGGCTGTGTCCCAGCTGCAGAGTGGCACTGGCACCGGCTGCAGGGTGGCACCAGTCCTGGTTGCGGGTTGGCACCGGCTGTGTGCTGGCACCAGTCGCCAGCCCCAGGAGGTCCAGGACCACATCGGTGCCCCCTCTCCATCCTGCCAGGATCTGGCCCTGCCTCCCCTCCCGTGCCCAGGTGGGGGGCACCAGGCACCTCCCCAATGGGTGGGGGGGACCCTGAGGGGGCTCTTATCCCGGCCAGGGGCAGCTGGGAGAGAGGTTGTGAGTCCCTGGGGTGTTGGGGGGCCCTGGATTCTGAGTCCCCTGGCAGCGATGGGAGGTGTTGGGGGTTTCTTCCGGGGGGAGTCTGGCCATGGGCCCTTGGGGGTGCCAGGGAGGGGTTCTCCTGGCCGGGTTGGTGGGTGACAGCAGGACCAGTCCTGATCAATACCTTTATGAATGATCTGGGTGAGGGGATCGAGGGCACCCAGAGAAAGTTTGGGGATGGCACCAAGCTGGGTGGGAGTGTTTGATCCAGGCTGGATCCATGGGCTGGAGGGCAGGAAGGGTCTGCAGAGGGACCTGGCCAGGCTGGATCCATGGGATGAGCCCAACGGGATGGGGTTCAACCAGGCCAAGTGTTGGGTCCTGCCCTTGGGTCCCAGCACCCCCTGCAGCTCCAGGCTTGGGGAAGAGGGGCTGGAAAGGTGCCCCAAGGCAAAGGCCCTGGGGGTGCTGCTGGACAGCGGCTGAACAGGAGGCAGCAGTGGCCCAGGGGGGCAAGAAGGCCCCCAGCACCCTGGCTTGGCTCAGCCCTGGGGTGGCAGCAGGAGCAGGGCAGGGATGGGCCCCCTGCACTCAGCACCTCCAATGCTGGGCTCAGGGTTGGGCCCCTCCCTCCAAGAAAGCCCTGGAGGGGCTGGAGCGCGTCTGGAGAAGGGAGCGGAGCTGGGGAAGGGTCTGGAGAACAGGGGCTGTGGGAGCGGCTGAGGGCCCTGGGGGGGTTTGGGCTGGAGAAGAGGAGGCTGAGGGGAGACCTCCTGGCTCTCTGCAGCTCCTGGAGAGGAGGGTGGAGCCAGGGGGGGTTGGGCTCTGCTCCCAAGGGATGGGATGAGAGGAAATGGCCTCAAGTTGTGCCAGGGCAGGGTCAGGTTGGACATCAGGAACAATTCCTTGACTGAAAGGGTTCTCAGCCCTGTCAGAGGCTCCCAGGGAGGTGGTGGAGTCCCCATCCCTGGAGGGGTTCAAAAGATGGACAGGTGAGGTGCTCGAGGATCTGGTTCAGTCATGGACAGGGATGGTTGGATTGGATGATCTCAGAGGTCTTTTCCAACCAGGTGATTCTATGATTCCATGACCGTGGTTCCCCTGGCAGGTGGCGAGCAGCAGAGCTGGGAAGATCTTCCCAGCGTGCCCCGAGAACGACGAGACAGACACCTCCAAGGTGGTGGAGATCCAGAACAAGCAGATGATCGAGTGGGCCTTGGGTGGCTTCCAGCCCTCTGGCCCCAAGGGGTTGGAACCCCCAGAAGGTGAGCAGGGAGAAGCCATTGGAGGTCCCTCAGCTTCATCCGTCAGCTCTGGCATCTCCGGGGTGGTGTGGGGCTGGGTGGAGGAAGCACTGTGGGGCTGATAGGTCCTGATCTGGTGGTGGGACCTCACGATCTGGTGATGGGACCTGATGTCCTTGCAGAGGAGCGAAATCCCTACAAAGAAGTTTACACGGAGATGTGGGTCGAGCCCGAAGCAGCTGCCTACGCACCCCCCCCACCCGCCAAGAAACCCAGGAAAAGCACAACCCAGGAGAAGCCCAAGGTCAAGGAAATCATCGACGAGCGCACCCGAGGTACCCCCCATGTGCCCACCTTTTATCCATGGAGGCTTGCTTGGCCAAGACCCTTCCTGGACTCCAGAAACCAAGGGTGTCCTGGGCTGCTCCCGGAGCAGTGGGTCCAGAGGGGAGGGAGGGGATTCTGCTCCTCTGGGGAGATCCCACCTGGAGCCCTGGGGCCAGCTCTGGAATCCCCAATATAAGAAGGACCTGGAGCTGTTGGAGTGAGTCTAGAGGAGGCCACGGAGATGATCCAAGGGCTGGAGAACCTCTGGTGTGAGGACAGGGTGGGAGAGTTGGGGTTGTTCATCGTGGAGAGGAGAAGGCTGTGGGGAGACCTTAGAGCAGCCTCCCAGGAATGAAAGGGGCTCCAGGAAAGCTGGGGAGGGGCTCTGGATCAGGGAGTGCAGGGATGGGATGAGGGGAAGGGTTTGGAACTGCAAGAGGGGAGATTGAGATGAGATCTTGGGGAGAAATGTTTTGGTGTGAGGGTGGGGAGGCCCTGGCCCAGGTTGGATGGGGCTTGGAGCCCCCTGATCCAGTGGGAGGTGTCCCTGCCCATGGACTGGGTGGGCTTTGAGGTCCCTTTCCACCCAACCCATTCCATGGTTCTGTGATCCCATCACCATCAGCATTGGTGACACCATCATGGTTACCATCATCATCACTGTCACCGTTGCTGTCACCATCACCATTATCATTGCTGTCACCATCACATCCCCATCCCTGTTGCCACCACCACAACCATCACCATCCCTGGTGCCATCACCATTATCATCACCATCACTATCACCCTGCCCCATCCCCATCCCTGGAGGTGTTGAAAGGCCAGGCTGGATGGGGCTTGGAGCCCCCTGATCCAGTGGGAGGTGTCCCTGCCCATGGCAGGGGGTGGCACTGGATGGGCTTTGGGGTCCCTTCCAAAACCCATTCCATGATTCCATGGTCAGTAGAGCCTGCGTCGCTGTTGGGACTGGGAAAACCACTCTGGGCCAGGTCCACTTCTCCACTGGGAATTGGAGGGGACCTGGCTGGGGTCTTCCTGGCAGAACCCCCCACCCTGACCCCCCCCCCTCTCTCCTTTCCCAGAGAGACTCGTGTACGAGGTTCGGCAGAAGTGCAGGAATATCGAAGGTGAGCGTGGGGCAGCCTCGGGGCTGGGACTCCACCTCCTGCTCCGGGTGGAGGGTCCCTCCCTACCCTGGCACCCGTTTCCTGGGAGCAGAAAGGGCTTGGAGGGGCTCAGAGGGTGCTCGGAGGGACTTGTCCCACCCCTCAGCCCCGCTGGAGCCGTGCTGTGCCGGTGGCTTTGTGCCTGGTGGCAATGTGGACCCCGGGGCCACCACCCAGGGTTGGGGGTGTCACCAGCATGGGAAGGGCTTTGGCAGGGGGGCTTTTGGGGGGCCTGTCCCCAAGGACTGGTGCAAGTCTGGGAGGTGCCATCAGTTTGGGGCCAACGAGGAGTTCTGCCACCCCCTGGCTTGGGGGGCAAAGCCAATGTCACCCAGACATGAGCTGTGTCCAGCTCTGGAATCCCCAATGTTAGAAGGAGATGGAGCTGTTGGAGCGAGTCCAGAGGAGGCCACGGAGATGATCCAAGGGCTGGAGAACCTCTGGTGTGAGGAGAGGGTGGGAGAGTTGGGGTTGTCCAGCCTGGAGAGGAGAAGGCTGTGGGGAGACCTTAGAGCAGCCTCCCAGGACTGAAAGGGGCTCCAGGAAGGCTGAGGAGGGGCTTTTTCCAAGGGCCTGGAGTGATGGAATGAGGGGGAACGGCTTTAAATTGGAAGAGGGAAAATTTAGATTGGACATAGGGAAGAAATTCTTCAGGATGAGGGTGGGGAGGCCCTGGCCCAGGTTTCCCAGGGAAGCTGTGGCTGCCCCATCCCTGGAGGTGTTGAAGGCCAGGTTGGATGGGGCTTGGAGCCCCCTGATCCAGTGGGAGGTGTCCCTGCCCATGGCAGGGGGTGGCACTGGCTGGGCTTTGAGGTCCCTTCCCACCCAAACCATCCCATGATTCCACGAGGTTGGGTTCTGGATTTGGTATCTCCCCATGTGCTGGGCTCACCCTAGGGGTGCAGAACCTGGGGGTGCCACCTCCCTCTCCTGCCCTTTTTGCCCCCCCCAGACATCTGCATCTCCTGTGGGAGCCTCAACGTCACCCTGGAGCACCCCCTCTTCATTGGAGGAATGTGCCAAAACTGCAAGGTACGGCCCCGGGAGCAGCCGGGTGACCCCCCCCAGCCCTAAAAGCACCTCCCATCCCGGAGGTGCTCCAGAATCCAGCCTGGTGGCCACATTCACACCTTGGTTCTCCTCCAGAACTGCTTCCTGGAGTGCGCCTACCAGTACGACGACGACGGTTACCAGTCCTACTGCACCATCTGCTGCGGCGGCCGCGAGGTGCTCATGTGCGGCAACAACAACTGCTGCAGGTCTGGGGCCTTGGGCTGCCAGGGCTGCGGTGATGCCACGGCCCTGGGAGGGGCTTGAGTCCTGCTTTGGCACTTGGGGGGGGGTTTGGTGTTGGTGCTGGCAAGGTTTGGCTGATGTCGCCGTCCTCGTTTGAGGTTTGGAGGGTTTGGGTGATGTCGCGGTCCTGGTGTGAGATTGGGAGGGTTTGGTGATGCCCTGGTCCTGGAAGCAGGTTGAGGAGGTTTGGTTGATGGCCCAGTCCTGGTGTGGGGCTGGGAGGGTTTGATGTTGGTGCTGGGGAGGTTTCGGTGATGCCGAAGTCCTCGTTTGAGTTTGGGAGGGTTTTTGAGTGATGCAACGGTCCTGGTGTGAGTTTGGGAGGGTTTGGTGATGCTCTGGTCCACGTTTGAGACTGGGAGAACTGTGGTGGTGGGGCTGGGAGGGTTTGGTGTTGTTGCTGGGCAGGTTTGGGTGATGCCCTGGTCCTTATTTGAGGCTGGCAGGGTTGTGGTGATACCACAGTGCTGGTGTGGTTCTGGGGAGGTTCGGGTGTTGCCCTGGTCCTGGTGTGGGGGACCTGGGATGTTTTGGTGATGTCCCATCCTGGTTTGGCACTGGGAGGGTTTGGTGTTGGTGCTGGGGAGGTTTGGGTGATGTCACGGTCCTGGTGTGAGTTTGGTGATTGAGATTGGGAGGATTGTGGTGATGCCCCAGTCCTGGTGTGGGGCTGGGAGGGCTTGGTGTTGGTACTGGGGAGGTTTTGGTGATGCCGTGGTCCTCATTTGAGGTTGGGAGGGTTTGGTGATGCCCTGGTTCTGGGGAGGTTTGGTTGATGCCACAGTCCTGATGTGGGACCGGGGAGGTTTTGGTGTTGTGCCAGTCCTGGTGTGGGGCTGAGAGGATTGTGGTGATGCCAAGGTCCTGGCAAGGCACTGGGCAGTTTTGGTGGCACCACTGTCACAGTTGGGGCTTCGGTGGTGTTCCAGTCCTGGTGTGGAACTGGGGAAGTTCTGGTCATGCCAGGGGTCCCGGTGTGGGGTGTTGGTTGTGCCAAGGGTCCTGGTGTGGGGTGTTGGTGGTGCCAGGGGTCCTGGCTCGGGGTGTTGGTGATCTGGGAATGCAGTGATGCCGGGACCCCCGTGCCCGGCCCCGACCCCAGCTCCCACCTCCTTCACCCAGGTGCTTCTGCGTGGAGTGTGTGGACCTGCTGGTGGGCCCGGGGGCGGCGCAGGCGGCCATCAAGGAGGACCCCTGGAACTGCTACATGTGTGGGCACAAGGGGGTCTACGGGCTGCTGCGGCGCCGCGAGGACTGGCCCTCGCGCCTCCAGATGTTCTTCGCCAACAACCACGACCAGGAGTTTGTGAGTGACCCCCCACCACCACCACCCCCTCTTCCCCCTCGGAATCACTGAGGCTGGGAAGGACCTCGGAGCTCATCCAGGCCAACTCCACTGTGACCACCAAACCCTGTCCCCAAGTGCCACATGGACATGTTTTTTAAACCCCTCCAGGGATGGGGACTCCACCATCCCCCTGGGAGCCTCTGACAGGGCCTGAGAACCTTTCAGTGAAGGAATTGTTCCCAATGTCCCATCTGACCCTGCCCTGGGGCAACTTGAGGCCATTTCCCCTCATCCCATCCTTTGTTCTCTGGGAAACCTGGCCTCAGCCTTTCCAGGAGCGATGGGGATCATTGAGGTTGGAAAAGCCCTCCAAGCTCATCCAGTCCAACACCAGCCCAACCCCACTGTGACCACCAAACCCTGTCCTTAAGCACCATATCCACAGGGTTTTTGAGCTCCTCCAGTGATGGGGATTCGACTCCACCACCTCCCTGGGAGCCTCTGCCAGGGCTTCACCACTCTCTCCATGAGGGAGTTGTTCCCAATGTCCAAACTGAACCTCCCCTGGTGCAACTTGAAGCCATTTCACAGTATCACAGTATCACAAGGTTGGAAAGGACCTCTGAGATCATCAAGTCCAACCTATAACCCAACACCAACACCAACACCAACCATCATCTAAACCATGGCACTCAGTGCCTCATCCAGTCTCCCCTTAAACACCTCCAGGGTCGGTGACTCCACCCCCTCCCTGGGTGCTCATTCCAATGACCAATCACCCTTTCAGTGAAGAACTTTTTCCTCACATCAAGTCTAAACTTTCCCTGACGAAGCTTAAGTCCCTGCCCTCTGGTTCTGCCACTGGTCACCTGAGAGAAGAGACCAACCCCTGCCCCACTACAACCTCCTTTTAGGTAGTTGTAGAGAGCATTGAGGTCTCCCCTGAGCCTCCTCTTCTCCCACCAGAATCTCCCACCAGATGAGATTTCCTCTCATCCCATCCCTTGGGAGCAGAACCCAAGCCCCCTGGCTCCACCCTCCTCTCCAGGAGCTGCAGAGAGCCAGGAGGTCTCCCCTCAGCCTCCTCTTCTCCAGCCCAACCCCCCCCAGGGCCCTCAGCCACTCCCTGTAGGGCTTTGTGCTCCAGAAGCCTTGTCCCCCCTCCTCCTGATGCCCCTCTCTGCCTTCCAGGACCCACCAAAGGTCTACCCACCAGTGCCAGCCGAGAAGAGGAAGCCCATCCGGGTGCTCTCACTCTTCGACGGCATCGCCACAGGTTGGGGGCTTCATGGTCCAGCAACTCCCACAGGGACCCCCACTGGGGAGTTGGGGGGGTCCTGCCTGCACCCCACAACCACCCAGCATTGGAGTGTTGGGGTGCTGTCGGGGGGGGGGATCGTGGCATGGGGGTGCTGGGAGGGACAGAGGGGACCCATGATCTAGGGATGCTGATGCTGCTGGGGTGGGATGAGTTGGAACTGGGGGGCAGAATCCAGGGATGTTGGTGCTGCTGGGTTGGGATGGGGGACCAGGATCCAGGATTATTGATGCAGCTGAGGTGGGATGGGTTGGGACTGGGGTGGGGCAGAATTCAGGGATGCTGGTGCTGCCACGACGGGGTGGATCAGGATGAAGGGGCCATGGCATGGGGATACTGGTGCTGCTGGGTGGGATCAGTTGGGACTGGGCAGCCCAGTATCCAGGGATACTGATGCTGCTGGGTGGGATGGGTTGGGATTTGGGGTGCCAGGATCCAGGGATGCTGGTGCTGCTGGAGTGGATTGGGTTGTGAGTGGAGGGCCCAGGATCCATGGATGTTGTTGGTGCTGGGGTGGGATGGATCAGGATGGGGGACCAGGATCCAGGAATGCTTCTGCTGCCCAAGGGATAATGGGTCAGGATGAAGGGGCCATGGTTCAGAGATGCTGGTGCTGCTGAGGTGGGATGGGTTTGGACTGGGGGGCAGAATCCAGGGATGTTGGTGCTGCTGAGGTGGAATGAGTCGAGATCAGGGAGCCAGGATGAAGGGATGCTGATGTTGCCGGGGCAGGATGGCTTGGGATTGGGAGTGCCAGGATGCTGGGATGCTGAGTGGGATGGGTTGGGATTGTGGGGGGCCGGGATCCAGGGATGCTGGTGGTGCTGAGCGGGGCTGGATTGGGATGGGGGACCAGGATTCGGGGATGCTGGTGGGATGGATCAGGAGGAGGACCAGGGGCTCCATCCCCGCTCCTCGGCTCACCCCACCCCTGCTCCCCACAGGCCTCCTGGTGCTGAAGGACCTGGGCATCCAGGTGGATCGCTACATCGCCTCCGAGGTGTGCGAGGATTCCATCACCGTGGGCATGGTGAGGCACCAGGGCAAGATCATGTACGTCGGGGATGTCCGGAATGTCACCCAGAAACACGTACGTCCTGCTGGCTGCCCCTGTCCCTGCAGGGCCCCCCCCAAACCTCTCCATCCTGTGTCCCCACGATGGATCTGGTGCCTTGTCCTCATCTCCCTGCATCCCCCCTGTGTCCGGGTGTCTCCTGAGTGTCTGGGTATCTCCCAAGTGTCCGGGCATCCCCCTGAATGTCCCTGGTGTCCCCCCAGGTGTCTGGGCATCTCTGAAGTGTCTGGGCATCTCTCGAGAGTCCAGGTGTCCCCCTGTGTGTCCAGGCATCTCCCAAGTGTCTGGGCATCCCCCCAAGTGTCCAGGTGTCCCCTGTGTGTCCAGGCATCCCCCCAAGCATCCAGGCATTGTCCAAGTGTCCCCCAGTGTCCAGGTGTCTCTCAAGTGTCCGGGCAACTCCAAAGTGTCTGAGCATCTCCTGTGTGTCCAAGTGTCCCCCGTGTGTCTGGACATCCCCTGGGAAGTGTCCAGGTGTCACCTGAGCATCCAGGCATCTCCCAAGTGTCCAGGCATCTCCTGTGTGTCCAGGTGTCCCCCATGTGTCCAGGCATCCCCTCTAATATCCTGATGTCCCCCTGAGTGTCCAGGTGTCCCTCTGTGTGTCCAGGCATCTCCTGTTTGTCCAGGTGTCCCCCATGTATCCAGGCATCCTCTCAGGTGTCCAGACATCTCCTGCGTGTCCAGATGTCGCTCCAAGTGTCCAGGCATCCCCTTGACTATCCTGGTGTCCCCCTGAGTATCCAGATGTTCCACCAAGTGTCCAGGCATCCCCTGAGCATCCAGGTGTCTGGGCAGCACCCGGCGCCCGGCTCACCATGGGTTCTCCTTCTTCCAGATACAGGAATGGGGTCCCTTCGACCTGGTGATCGGGGGCAGCCCCTGCAACGACCTCTCCATCGTCAATCCGGCCAGGAAGGGGCTCTATGGTAGGTGATTCCCCACCTGGCTGGGCTTTGTGCCCCCCACCATCTCCCACCACCACGCTGGGCTTCGTGCCCGCCACCACCTTCCACCACCACTTTGGAGTTGGTGCCCACCATCACCTCCCACCACCACTTTGGAGTTGGTGCCCACCATCACCTCCCACCACCAGGCTGGGGTTGGTGCCCACCACCATCTCCCACCACCACTTTGGAGTTGGTGCCCACAACTGGCTCCCACCACCTCCCATCACCTGGTTGGGCTTGGTGCCCCCCGCCAGCTCTCACCACCACCTCCCACCACTAGGATGGGTTGGTGCCCATCACCAGGCTGGGCTTGGTGCCCCCCACCATCTTCCATCACCACCTCCCACCACTATGTTGGGGTTGGTGCCCACCACCATCTCCCATCACCTCCCACCACCAGGTTGGGCTTGGTGCCCACCACCATCTCCCATCACCACGTTGGGGTTGGTGCCCACCACCACCACCCACCACCACTTTAAAGTGGGTGCCCACCACCATCTCTCATCACCACCTCCCACCACCACATTGGGGTTGGTGCTCACCATCATCTCCCACCACCAGGCTGGGCTTGACGCCCCCCACCATCTCCCACCACTACCTCCCACCACCACTTTGGAGTTGGTGCCCACTACCACCTCCCACCACCACTTCAGAGTTGGTGCCCACCACCATCTCCCACCACCACTTTGGGGTTGGTGCCCACCACCACCTCCCACCACCACGCTGGGGTTGGTGCCCACCACCACTTTGGGGTTGGTGCCCACCACCAATTTGGGGTTGGTGCCCACCACCACCTCCCATCACCACTTTGGGGTTGGTGCCCACCACCACTTTGGGGTTGGTGCCCACCACCACTTTGGGGTTGGTGCCCACCACCACCTCCCACCACCACACTGGGGTTGGTGCCCACCACCACTTTGGGGTTGGTGCCCACCACCAATTTGGGGTTGGTGCCCATCACCACCTCCCACCACCAATTTGGGGTTGGTGCCCACCACCATCTCCCACCACCACTTTGGGGTTGGTGCCCACCACCACTTTGGGGTTGGTGCCCACCACCAATTTGGGGTTGGTGACCACCACCATCTCCCACCACCAATTTGGGGTTGGTGCCCACCACCACCTCCCACCACCACTTTGGGGTTGGTGCCCACCACCAATTTGGGGTTGGTGCCCACCACCACCTCCCACCACCACGCTGGGGTTGGTGCCCCCACCGTCTCCCGCGGCCGTTCCGGTGCCGCTGACACCGGTCCCTCTCCCTCTCTCTCCCCGTAGAGGGCACCGGGCGGCTCTTCTTCGAGTTCTACCGCCTCCTCCACGAAGCGCGGCCCAAGGAGGGCGATGACCGGCCCTTCTTCTGGCTCTTTGAGAACGTGGTGGCCATGGGGGTGAGCGACAAGAGGGACATCTCGCGCTTCCTGGAGGTGAGCGGTGGCACCTTCCTGCCCTCTGGACGCGGCGGCAGCTGCGGAGCGTGTGGTCACCCCTCTCCCTCTCGTTCTTCCCGCAGTCCAACCCCGTCATGATCGATGCCAAAGAGGTGTCTGCGGCGCACAGGGCGCGGTACTTCTGGGGGAACCTTCCTGGGATGAACAGGTTGGTGACAACCCTCGTTCCAGAGCCGTTCCTGCCGTGGTGCTGGACCCTTCTGCTCCACCACCACGAGGGCTGGTCCTTCATGAAATCATAGAATCTTCCAGTTGGAAAAGACCTTGGAGGTCATCGAGTCCAACTGAACCCATCTTCTGCTAAACCACGTCCTTCAAAAACTCATCTTCCCCACCCCAGATGTGGCTTTGGGGGGGGTCTCCTCTCTCCAGAGGGACTCTGGGTGACAGCACAACCCAGGAGGGTTGGAGAAACTCCCATAGGGAGGTCACGCTGGGAGAGATGGGGTTGTTCAGCCCATGGGAAGGGCTTGGAGGGGGGGCTTTTGGAGGATCTGTCCCCAAGGATGGTGGTGTCAGCAGTTTGGGACCAGTGAGGAAGTTCTGCCACTCCCTGGCTTGGGGGGCAAGGCCAATGTCACCCAGAACCTGAGTGTGACCTGGGGTCCTTTGTCCAGTTCTGGAATCCTCAATGTTAGAAGGACCTGGAGCTACTGGAACAGGTCCGGAGGAGGCCACGGAGATGATCTGAGGGCTGGAGAACCTCTGGTGTGAGGACAGGGTGGGAGAGTTGGGGTGGTTCATCCTGGAGAGGAGAAGGCTGTGGGGAGACCTTAGAGCAGCCTCCCAGGACTGAAAGGGGCTCCAGGAAAGCTGGGGAGGGGCTTTTTCCAAGGGTCAGGGAGTGCAGGGATGAGGGTGAATGGCTTTAAATTGGAAGGGGGAGATTGAGATTGGACATTGGGAAGAAATTCTTCAGGATGAGGGTGGGGAGGCCTTGGCCCAGGTTTCCCATGGTGGCTGCCCCATCCCTGGAGGTGTTGAAGGCCAGGTTGGGTGGGGCTTGGATCCCCCTGATCCAGTGGGAGGTGTCCCTGCCCATGGCAGGGGGTGGCACTGGATGGGCTTTGAGGTCCCTTCCAACCCAAACCATTCCATGATTCTACAAAAAGCCTGGAGTGGTGGCTCCTGTGATCATCTCCATGCCCAGTGATGCTCCCCAAACCCTGGAGAGCTTCCCTGTGCACACCAGATCTCTGTCCTCCAGGCCGCTGGCGTCCACGGTCAACGACAAGCTGGAGCTGCAGGAGTGCCTGGAGCACGGCAGGATAGCAAAGGTCAGCCCAGGAACAGGGGGTGCTCCCAGCTGGGCAAGGGAGTGGTGGGGTCCCCACCAGTCATCCCTGGTGGTCCCAGGCTGCAGGAAGAGGTGTCCCATGAAGGTGGTGGGAGGGTCCCCGGGATGTCCACAGCCATCCGTGGTGGTCCCAGGCTGCTCGGGCTGCAGGAAAGTGTCCCATGAGGGTGGCAGAGGGATGTGGTGATGGCAGCAGCACCCTGGGGATGGGAGTCGTGGCTCTGGCGCTGGGGTGGGCGCGCAGGTGGGTTCCATCCCAGCTTCTCCTGTGCCTCTTTGCAGTTCAGCAAGGTGCGAACCATCACCACTCGCTCCAACTCCATCAAGCAAGGCAAAGACCAGCATTTCCCCGTCTTCATGAACGAGAAGGAGGACATCCTGTGGTGCACGGAGATGGAGAGGTAGGAGGTGGGACAACCGGCAGCGCCGCGTCCTCCAGGGCTGGTGTCCAACCACCAGCACGTCTGGAGAAGGGAGCGGAGCTGGGGAAGGGTCTGGAGAACAGGGGCTGTGGGAGCGGCTGAGGGCCCTGGGGGGGTTTGGGCTGGAGAAGAGGAGGCTGAGGGGAGACCTCCTGGCTCTCTGCAGCTCCTGGAGAGGAGGGTGGAGCCAGGGGGGGTTGGGCTCTGCTCCCAAGGGATGGGATGAGAGGAAATGGCCTCAAGTTGTGCCAGGACAGGGTCAGGTTGGACATCAGGAACAATTCCTTGACTGAAAGGGTTCTCAGCCCTGTCAGAGGCTCCCAGGGAGGTGGTAGAGTCCCCACCCCTGCAGGGGTTGGTAGATGCTGGCTGAGGTGCTCAGGTGTTCAGTAGTGGACAGGTAGGGTTGGACTGGATGATCTCCCAAGGTCTTTTCCAGCCAGATGATTCTCTGATCCTGTGATTCTGTGATTCTATGATTCTCTTGTCCTATGATGCTCTGATTCTCTGATCCTGTGATTCCCTGATTCTATGATCCTATGATTCTCTCATTCTATGGTTCTATGATTCTATAATCCTATGATTCTCTGATTCTCTGATCTTATGATCTTATAATCCTCTGATCCTCTGATTATCTGATCCTGTGGTTCTCTGATTCTCGGATCCTCTGATTCTCTGATCCTGTGATTATCTGATCCTATGATTGTGATTTTATGATTCTCTGATCCTGTGTTTCTATGATTCTCTGATTCTCTGATCCTGTGATCCTGTGTTTCTATGATTCTCTGATTTCTCTGATTCTCTGATCCTGTGCTCTTCTGATCCTATGATTCAATGATTCTCTAATCCAATGATTATCTGATCCTGCGATCCAGTGATTCTGATCCAGCGATTCTCTGATTCTCTGATCCTTTGATCCTCCAATTCTCTGATCCAGCGATTCTCTGATCCACCTCCGATCCTCTGATGTAATGACTCTCTGATCCTCTGTCCCAGTGATCCCGTGGTTCTCTGGTTGTGTGATCTCTGAGCGTGTCCCCTCCCGGTTGTCCCGCAGGGTCTTCGGGTTCCCGGTGCACTACACCGACGTCTCCAACATGAGCCGCCTGGCCCGGCAGAGACTGCTCGGCAGATCCTGGAGCGTCCCGGTGATCCGCCACCTCTTTGCTCCCCTGAAGGAATACTTCGCCTGCGTTTAAAGTGAAAAAGAAAACCAAGAGAGAGCTGAGAGGAGGAACTGGTGAACACGGAGTGAGTCAGAAACAACAACAACAAAAAAAAACCCATCCACGCCAAGAGAAGTGAAAAACCACGGGATGAGAGAGAAGAGTCAGCACCCAGGAAAAGAGAGACGGGATTTCGCAGCCCGACGGGAACCCGGCACACGTCTCCCTGAGCAAAAGGGGTTGGTGTCCTCTCCTGAATTTCCCAATATTCAGCTTTTACCCTACTGAAAACAACAACAACAAAGCAACAAGAAAAAAAAAAACAACAACAAAAAAAACCCACCAAAACAAAAAAAAAAAGAGCAAACAGAAAGGAAAAGAAAAACCAAACAAACCAAAACCAATTTTATCGGGGGGTGTGGGGGGGTGTTAAATTTTTTAATTTTCTGCTCTTTTCTGGCTGGGTTTTTTTTCCATTGGTTTGGTTTCTGCTTCTCGGAGCGAGCGGGCGATGACGGCGATCGCCAGCTCCGCTCTCGCAGGAAGGGAAACCTGGAGCAAACCAAAGCCCAGCTGGAAGAGAGCCCGGGAGGTGAAGGATATCGACCTTAAAAAAAAAAAAACAAAACAACAAACAAACAAACAAACCCGCCGCCGCCCGCTCCGCCCGCGCCGCCGCCGGCACCGAGCCCTGGGGAAGGGACCGGCTCCGCAGCGCCCAGCGACCGAGCCTCGCTCTTCCCGTAATTCCACCAGCACCGTCTTACTGGTGATAAAGGAGCCAAGTGGCAAGGGAAGCCGAAACACACACACAGCCACCACCACACACACCTTTTCTACAGTATTTTTTGGGTGCCTACCACACAGGAAAACCTTGAAGAAAGCAAATCCTAGAAGCCGCTGTTACCTCTTGTTTACAGTTTATATATATATGATAGATATGAGATATAGATATATATATATATAAAAGGTACTGTTACTACTGTACAACCTGACTTCATAATGGTGCTTTTAAACAGCGGGGTGAGTCGAGACATCAGCTTCCAAGTTGCCTTACGTGCCGGGCCTTGTTTTTCCTTTCCGAGCGAGCGGCGCGGCAGTCGGGCCGGGGGGCGGCGGCGGCCGGGCGGGAAGCGAAGCGGGAAGCGTCTCCATCCCGAAGTCATGCAATAACCTTCTTTTTTTTTTTTTTTTTTTTTCTTCTCTCTTCTGTCCTAAATGAAACAAAAAAAAAAAAAAAAAGGAGAAATGGGAAAAAAAAAACCACGAAGAAAAAACAAAGAAACAAAAAAAAAAACCAAGGGAACGCCTCCCTCGGCGGTGACTGCGACCGCCGTCCTGCTCCCCCCGTCCTCCCGCGCCGCGCACAAACGTACTGGTGCTCTTCTGCGTACGTGGCGTTGCCGGCCCCGGTCGGTGCTGGTTGGTGTCCCGTCCTCCCCCGTCCCATCCCGTTACCCCAACTCCCCGGTGCTGTGAATGGGGCTCTGGGCCGGACGCTGCGGCAGTGCGGAGGCGGCAGGGACGCGGGGAAGGGTGCTGAGCGCGGAGCGGCGCCGGGGCGCAGCTGGCACGGATGGTTGTGGGTCACCCCCCGGACCCTGGTGCTACATCTGAGGGGATGGGGTTGGTTGGCAGGAGGGTGATGCCCCGGTGAGCCAGGATGGGACACTGGGGCAGCTCGGAGCATCGCTCCGTTATCCCAGTGTGGGCTCCAAGCATCTCTCTGTTGTCCCAGTGCGGGTTTGGAGCATCGCTCTGTTCTCTTGGCGTGGCTTTGGAGCATCACTTTGTTGTCCTGGCTTGGCTCGGAGCATCACGGGCTCGGAGCATCACTCCGTTATCCCGGCACGGGTTTGGAGCATCACTCCATTATCCTGGCTTGGCTTGGAACATCTCTGTTGTCCTGGTGTGGGCTCGGAGCATCACTCTGTTATCCCAGTGTGGCTCAGAGCACCATTCCGTTGTCTTGGCTTGGGCTTGGAGCATCACTCCTTTGTCCCAGCGTGGGGTGCGGAGCATCACTCCGTTACCCCAGCGTGGGCTTGGAGCATCACTCCCATTGTCCTGGTGTGGGTTTGGAGCATCACTCTGTTGTCTTGGCGTGGCTCGGAGCAACGGGGGTGGCCCCGTACCCCTTTCTGGGGTGATGGGTGCCCGCAAGGTGCAGAGGGGCGCACAGGCAGCCCGGGAGCCGCGGTGGCGGCGGCGTTGGCGATGTGGAGCCGTGGTGCAGTGCGGGCAGGATGCGGGCAGGTGCTGGCGTTGCTGAGGATGGTGCTACTTGTCTGGCAGCTGTGGGTGGCGCGGGTGCCCAACCGGGGGGCGGCCGGATCCTGTGCCCGGTGCCAGAGCGGAGGGGCTCCGGCAGGGGGCAGGGAGTGGTGCTATGGCACGGGTGGGGGGCACGAGCCCCCCGTCGCCGTCTCTTCTCTAACTGTGAAAGGTGCTAGGGCGCTGGGGGCTGCTCGCTGCGGGGTGCTGGCTATTTGGCAGCGAGCGGCGCCGCCGGCGGCCCTGAGGTGCTGGGACCGATGGCAGCGAGGGGTGGGGGGGTGGGTGGGGGGATCTCAGAGTCCTCCCCCCACCTCCCCCACCGCACCTGGTGCTATGAGGGGGGGGGGTTCGGGAGATGCCCCTCTGTCGGCGCGGGGCAGCGGTGACGGCGACACCGCAATGCCCAGCTTTGCCAAGTGGGAAAGGAGGCGAGGCAGGATGTGGACCCCTGGTGCTGAGCCGTGGCTGCGGGCTCCAGATTGGCTCTGAGGCCGGATCCTGCGCATCCCGGCAGCACCGGGGCGAGTCTGGCGCATGGGGCTGCTGCACCGGGTGCAAATCCTCCAGGGCCCTGCAGCATCGCGTGTGGGTCCTGCACAGCCCTGCAGCGTCACGTGCAGGTCCTGCAGAGCCCTGCAGCACTGCCTGCAGGTCTTGCACAGCCTTGCAGCATCGCATGCAGGTCCTGCAGGGCTGTGCTGTATCACATGCAGGCCTTGCACAGCCCTGCAGCATTGCATGTGGCTCTTGCAGGGCCCTGCAGCATTGCCCAGCGGTGCCGCACGGCTCCGCTGCCCCAGCCGTGGGTGCTGCACCGTGCTGCAGTGCTGCCTGCAGGCCCTGCACGGCTCCTCAGCACCAGCTGTGAGTGCTGCATGGCTCTGCGAGGCTGCTGGCGGGGCACGCGCAGCCCTGGAGCTCCGGGTGCACCACTGCGTGAGAGTCTTGTGTGGCTTTGTGGTGCTGGGTGCTGATCCTGCGCAGCCCACAGCTCGGGGTGCTGCTCCTGAGGTGCTGGGTGCTGCTCTTGCAGCGCTGGGTGCTGGTCCTGAGGTGCTGAGCGCTGCTCCTGCAGCGCTGGGTGCTGACCCTGAGGTGCTGGGTGCTGGTTCTGCAGCTCTGGGTGCTGCTGCTCGTGTTTGCTCATGCAGCTCTGGGTGCTGGTCCTGAGGTGCTGGGCCCTGCTCTTGCAGCACTGCCTGCTGGTCCTGCAGCTCTGGGTGCTGGTCCTGAGGTGCTGGGTGCTGCTCTTGCAGCGCTGGGTGCTGGTCCTGAGGTGCTGGGTGCTAGTGCTGCACAATCCTGCAGCACCATTTGCAAGCCCTGCAGCAGGGTTTGGGGGTCCCAGCCTGGCTCAGCCCTGCAGCTGATTTTGGGGGTCACGGCAGGCTCTGCTGTGCCACCCCAGCCTGGCACAGCCCTCCCCCCACCCCAGTGCTCCCCTGGGACCCCCATCTCCCCCACCCCTGCCACCACGGCGCGGCATCGCCGCAGCCCCTGCGCCCGCTCCGGGACGCTGGTGTCCAGTGGGAACCAGTTCCCACCATGACCCAACTGGAAAAGCGCCCGGCGGCACCGTCGCTGCTGCAGCCGCCGGTGCTGGTGGGGATCGTGGGGAGAAGAAAAAAAAGAGAATAATTCAGTTTTTTAAATTTACCCGACTCACATCTTTTCTTAAAAACACAAAAACCAGGCAAATTTTGTTGCACAGCCCGAGACGAACCAGTAAAAACCAACAATGACAACAAAAATAGCCTAAATTCCTTAAGATCCGCCGAGGGAGTTGGTGACAAAAAACACGGTGCTAAAACGTTTTATTAAAAATATATATTGTTAAATTAAGTCTGCTGTCTGGACAATGACTGTTTGTTTTGTTTTCTCGTAGTGGAGTTTCACAGAGCACTATTATTTTACTCTTATATATTATTATGAAAAAAAACAAAGAAAAAAAGGTGGAAAAAAATGATAAAAAAGGTGGAAAAATGATAAAAAGGTGGAAAAAAAAGACAGGTGGAAAAAAAACCGACAAAGGTGGAAACATGACAAAGGTGGAAAAAAGTTTCAAAGGTGAAAAAAGGACAAAAGAAGGTGGAAAGAAAAGATGGAAAAAACCCGACAAAAAAAAGATGGAAAAAAAAAAAGACAAAAAAAAGGTGGAAAAAATGACAAAAATGGTGGAAAAAAGACAAAAAAAAAAGATGGAAAAAAGCGACAAAGGTGGAAAAAAAGGACGAAAAAAGAAAAAAAAAGATGGAAAAATGACCAAAAAAAAGTGGAAAAAAAGACAAAAAAAAAAGATGGAAAAAAAAAACAACGGTTAAAAAAAAGGCATTTTAACTTTGTACTTGAAAAACTAAAAAAAAGGAGAGATTTCATGTGTTTTAGCCTAGGCATTGAAGTAGCTGACGCTTAACTATTTGTGGGGAATCATGTACTCATCCCAAGGAATAACCACGTAGCGGTGCCCTCCTTCCTCTCCTCTAATTTGGCTCCAACCCAACCTCTCCCTTTTTCTTCCCCCCCCCCCCCCCCCCCCTTTATTTTGATTTCTTTTTTTTCTCAATTGTTTTGTTTTGGTTTTTTTTCTCTCTCTCTCTTTTAAAATCGGTGATTTTTCCCCCGCTCTGCCCCGGTTCGGTTTGAGTTTTAGGGTCGCTCCTCTATTTATTGCCGCTGACTCCCGTGCGTTCCTGTCACCGCCCGGTGGGGCCCCCCCCGCGCCCTCCCGGCGCCGTTGTGTCTGTGTCGGTATTGCTCGTGACATTGCTCTGCGGGACGAACCGCTCTGGAACGGCTGTGCCCGCGCCCGCCGCGCCCGCCGGTGGGTTCCCTGCCCCCGCCCTTCTCTTTTCAGGTTGTTTGGGTTTGGGGGGGTTTCCTTTTTTCCCCTTTTATCGCTGTTTTTTTTTTCCTTTTTTAATCTTTTTTCTTTTTTTCCTTTTTCCCCTTTTTTTCCTTTTTTCTTTTTTATTTTTCCTTCCCCCCCTTTTTTTCACTTTTAATTTTTTCCTTTTTTCATTTTGTCTTGTTTCCCTTTTTTCATTTTTTCTTTTTTCCTTTTATCTTTTTTCCTCCCCCCCTTTTTCCCTTTTCCTTTTTTTCCCTTTTTTCCTTTCCCCCTTTTTCCCTTTTTTCTTTTTTCTTTTTCCCTTCTTCCCTTTTCCTTTGTTCTTTCCTCCCCGTTTCTTTTTTTTCTTCTTTTCTTTTTTTTCTCTTTTCTCTTTTCCTTTTTTCTTTTTCCTTTTTTCTTTTTTTCTGTTTTCCTTTTTTTCCTTTTCTTTTTTTCTTTTCTTTTTTTTTTAATTTTTCTTTTCTTTTTCCTTATTTCTTTTTTTTTTCCTTTTTTCCCTTTTCCCTTTTTTCCCCTTTTTTTTCCTTTTTTTTTTTTGGTGCCCAGAAAAAGTATAAATACAGACGAGCTCCTTTCTAATGTACTTTGTGCTGGAGAACACTTGAATAAATGTACTGTTTTTGTGCAAAAAAAAAAGAAAAATAAGGAGAAAAAAAAGAGGAAAAAAAAAGAGAAAAATATAGAAAATGAGTGATGTGTTGGGGGTGAGGGGGGTGGGGTCTTGGGGGTGAGGGGGGTGGGGTCATGGGGGTGGGAGTGGGGGGGTCCTGCACCTGATGGGGTCCCAATGGTGATGGAGTCCAATGGGTGGTGGGGTCCTAGTGGGGTCCCAAAACAGCTGGCGGGGTCCCCAGGGTGGAGGGCTCCTAGGTACAGTGGGGTCCCAGCAGTTTATGAGATCCCAATGATGTTGGGCTCACAGTGATGATCAGGTCCTGGTGGGGTTCCAGGAGTTGATGGGGTCCCAGTGGTGATGGAGTTCCAGGGGTTGTGGGGTTCTGGTGATGATGGGGTACCCAGGGTGGTGGGGTCATAGGATGTAAGGGTTCCAGTAGTTGATGGGGGGTCCCAGAACAGGTGGTGGGGTCCCCAGGGTGGAGGGTCCTAGGCACAGTGGGGTCCCAGCGATGCTGGGGTTCCAGCAGTGATGGGGTCTCAGAATAGGTGTTGGGGTCCAGGTCATGGTGGGGTCGCCGGGGTGATGGGGGCTTGGGGTTAGCAGGGTCCCAGCAATGATTTCCTGGGGACAGCAGGGTCCCAGTGGGTTGTGGGTCCCAGCATGAGTGGTGGGGTCCCAGTGGGTGGTGAGGTCCTGTGGACAGCAAGGTCACAGTGGTGTCCCCAGGGTGTTGGGGTCCTGGGGACAGTGAGGTCCCACTTGTGATGGTGTCCGAGCAGTTGGTGGGATCCCAGCAATGATGGGGTCCCCGTGGGTGGGGAGGCCCAGGCTACAGTGGGTTCCAGCAATGATAGGGGTCCCCATGGCTGGGGGGGGACCAGTGGTTGGTGAGGTCCCAGTGATAGTGGGGTCCCAGTGGGGTCTCAATGGGTGATGGAGTCCAGGTAACAGTGGGGTCCCAGTGGTGATGGGGTTCCAATGGGTGACGGGGTCCTGGTGATGACAGGATGCCAGAAATGATTGGGGTTCCAGCAGTTGGTGGGGGTCCCAGTAATGATGGGGTCCTGGTGGTGTTCCAGAAGTTGAGAGTGTCCAGGTGATGGTGGGGTCCCAGCGATGATGTGGTCCCAGTGGGTGGTGGGGTCCCAGTGGGGTTCCAGCAGTTGGTGGGGTCCCAGCAATGATGGGGCCCCAGTGGGTGGTGGGATCCCAGCATGGGTGGCAAGTTCTGGCACTGGTAGGGTCCAGGTGCTGGTGGGGTCCCAGTGGGCAGTGGGGGTCCCACTCTCAGGTGTGGGGGTGCCATGAGTGACCCCACGTTTCTGCCCCACAAGCTGCAGCCCCAGGACCCCTGGGCAGGTCCTGCCTCAGTTTCCCCTCCAGCTGGGGATCTCTGGAAAACCCCCAACCCCCCAGTGGCCGCAACCAAGGGTGCCCGGGGGGTACTGAGGTCCTTGCGAGCCCCTCACCATCATCTCCAGAAGGTGTTGGGGAAAGTGGGGACATCCCTGAGGGGCAGAGCTCCTGGTGGAGCTTTAAGGTCGCTTTCCATGGAGCACCTTCCCAGATGCAAAGAACTGGGAATGGGAGGGAGATCTGCACGGCCGAGCCAAGACCTGTTCAAGTGCAAGGGCTTCCCCTCCTGGGACGAGGCCAAGGACACTGCCCGGTTGTGTCGGGGTGGGGTCAGCCCCTCGAGGAGGGGGCCTTCAGGGTAGGGACTTGGGAGCAAAGTCCCTTCCTGCTGTGAGAGATGAGGATTGAGATCACCTGAGGAACATCAACATCTGTAAATCTACGGCACCTGAAGGAACACATCCAGAAGTCCTGAGGGAACCGGCTGGTGGAGTTGCCACTCTCCATGAGATCTACAAAGGTCTGGCAGTTGGGTGAAGTCCCCAGTGATGGGACAAAGGGAGACATCACACCTCTCTTTAAAAACGGTGGAAAGGAGAAGACCAGGAACCACCGACCCATCAGCCCCACAGCTGTGCCAGGGAACATAATGGAACAGGTCCTCCTGGAAGCCACATGGAGGTGGTTGGAGACAGCCAGCACGGCTTGTCCGAGGACAAATCCTGCCTGACCAACCTGGTGGACATCCACGATGGAGTGACCACAACACTGGACCAGGGAGAGCTGCGGGTGTTGTCTGCCCGGGCCTTGGACACGGTCTCCTGCAGCATCCTTCTCTCTGAGAGGGAGCGATGGGGATGTGACCGGTGGACTTCTTAGAGGAGACGGCGATTGGCTGATCCGCCAGTCAGGCCCCGCCCCGAGCTGTCAGTCAAACCGAGCGCACCGCGCCCTGACGGGCCCCACCCGCAAGCTGGGAAGACGGGCGGTGATTGGATGAGTCGGCCGCCAGACCCCGCCCCCAGGGGGGAAGGCGGATGATGATTGGCTGAGGTGGCCATCAAGCCCTTCCCCATAGGCTGTCGCTGAAGCCGTGCGCGCCGCGGCCTGCTGGGCCACGCCCCCAGCGGGGAAGACGGACAGTGATTGGCTGAACCGCGGTCGGGCCCCGTCCCCCGCGTTGTCAGTCAAGCCGCGCGCCGCACCCTGCTGGGTCCCGCCCCCAACGGGGAAGGCGGGCGGTGATTGGCTGAGGTGGCCGTCAGGCCCCGCCCACCGCGACGCAGGTTCAGGCGAGAGGCGATCGCGGGCGCAGCCGGTGCGGGAGCGCAGCGGGAGCGGGAGGTACTGGATGGACTGGGATGGACTGGGATGGACTGGGACAGATGGGCTGGGATGGACTAGGGTGGAATGAGATGGACTGGGATGTGCTGGGAGGAATTGAATGGGGTGATTTGGGATGGAATGGGGTGATCTGGGATGGAGCGGACTGGGATGGAATGAGACTGAGATGGCTGCAATGGGATGGACTGGGATGGCTGGGATGGGCTGGAATGGGGCATTCCCGCACCGTCGGGACCTGGCGACCGATGCGACTTATCGCGACAGGTGCACATATCGCGGCAGCCGGGGATGTCGCGACAGGTGTGTGTGTGTGTGTGTGTGTGTGTGAGCATCCCGACACCCTCGCCATGGGGCGCCTGGGGGAGGGGGCAGAAGGGCTGTGTGCGCCCCCCCCCGTGTTTAGCCAGGCACCTGTCGCGACGGGGGGGGAGGGGGGGGAGAGCGCGACAGTCGGGGATGTCGTGATAGGGAGTGGAGTGTTCGCTTCGGCAGGGTGGGGCTGCCCCACCCCAGTGGGCTCGGTTCCTATGTCGGTGCTGCTGTCGCGACAGGGTGCGGAGGCGCAGGTGGAGGAGCGGGGACCTCTGGGATGAGGGGGGTGGATGTAGGGGGGGGATGCTGTGGGGGAGGACGGTCCTGAAGGACCCGGCCCCCATTGTTCGGCGGGGGCTCCCGGCGGCCCCGCCCCGGCTCGGAGCATCCTTTGTGCTGGGCGGCACCGGGCTTTGTCTGCGGGGCCAACGGGACCCCTCTCCCAGCATCCTTGGTCCTTGTCTAGCCCCCCCCCAGCATCATTGGTCCCTGCCCTGAGACCCCTCCCAGCATCCTTGGTCTTTTCCCTGAGACGCCCCCCCCAGCATCCTTGGTCCTTGCCTGGAACCCCCCCAGCATCCTTGGTTTCCCCCCCACCCCGCCATCCTTGGTCCTTGCCTGAGATGCCCTCCCAGCATCCTTGGTCCTTGCCTGGACCCCCCCCCCAGCATCCTTGGTATCCCCCTCCCAGCATCCTTGGTCCTTGCCTAGAACCTCACCCCCCCGCAGGATCCTTAGTCCTTCTCTTGTGACCCCACCCCATTATCCAGGCTCCCTTCCCAGTGCCTCCTCCAGCATCCTTGCTCTTTTCCCAGTGCGTGCCCCCAGCATCCCAGCTGTTTTCCCAGTGCCCCCACACCATTCCCTTTCTCTGCCCAGTGTCCCCGCCCAGCAACCCCACTCCCTTCCAGTACCCCCCCGCGTCCCCACTCCCTTCCAGTGCCCCTCCATCATTCCCTCTCTCTTCCCAGTGTCCCCCCATCATTCCCTCTCTTTTCCCAGTGGTCCCCCAAGCATCCCCTCTCCCTTCCCAATGCCCCCCCCAAGCATCCCCTCTCCCTTCCCAGTGGTCCCCCAGCATATCCGTTTCCTTCCCAGTGCCCCCCCCCCCAGCTCACTCGGGTGTGGCCGTGCCAGGGCGGTGCCACACGGCTGTGCCACGGGGACACAACCAGAGCATCCCTGCCCTTCGCCCACAGTCCCCTAGGTCACCCCGGGGGGTCCCTGTCCCTCTCGGGGGGGTGGCTCTGTCACCCCAACACCGGGCACAGCGGTCATGGTCCCCCCAGGAGGCACATGTGAGGTGGGGGGCGATGCCCACCCAAGTGCCACCATGGCTGGGGGCGTAATTTGATGACACCAGAGGGATCGATCCTGCCCAGGAGGGGACGATCACCACACCTGGACACTGGCAAAGGGAGGTCTTGGCTGGAGCTAAACTGGGGTGGGCACCGAGCAGGGTGGTCTTTGGGCAGGGTGGGCAACAAGCAAGGTGGATGCTGGTGAAGGTGGGCCATGAGGAAGGTGGGTGCTGGGCAAGGTGGGTACTGAGCAGGGTGGGCAATGAGCATGGTGAGCATCAAGCAGGGTGGTCTCCAGGCAAGGTGGGCACCGAGCAGGGTGGGCATTGAGCATGGTGGGTGCCAAAAAGGGTGAGCTTGGGGCAGGGTGGGTGCTGGGCAAGGTGGGCACCGAGCAGGGTGGGCATCAAGCAGACTGGGTGCTGGGTAAGGTGGATGTCAAGCAGGGTAGGCTTGGAGCAAGGTGGGCACCAAGCAGAGTGGTGTCTGGGCAGGGTGGTCTCCAGGCAAGGTGGCCAACAAGAAGGGTGGACCCTGGGCAGGTTGGGCACAGGCAGGGTGTGAGCTGGGCAGGGTGGGCAACGAGGAGAGTGGGTGCTGGGCATGGTGGGTGGCAAGCAGGGTGGGCACAGGGCAGGGAGGGGCTCGGGGTAAGGTGAGCACAGGGCAGGATGGGCAGTGAGGAGGGTGGGCACAGGCAGGGTGGGCACTGGGCAAGGTGGGCAATCAGCATGGTGGGTGCCAAGCAGAGTGGGTTCCAGGCAGTGTTAGCACTGGGCAAGGTGGGCATCGGGCAGGGTGGGCACAGGCAGGGTGGGCTCAGAGCAGCCCCTGGCCTCGCCACACAATGTGCTCTGTGTGCGCCCCCCTCCAGCACCCCAACAGGTGCCCCCTCTGCCCCAACAGGTGCCCCCCCGGCAGCCCCCCCGCTGGGCTGGGGTCCCTTTGTCCTGCAGGGTCCCAGCTGTCCCCACCCTCCCCCAGCACCAAGAGGGGGCTCTGTGAGCCACACAGAGCCTCGGACACGCTGGCACCGGGGAGACTGGGAGTGAGCTGGGAATACTGGGAGTGAGCTGGGAATACTGGGATTGAACTGGGTGGGGGGCACTGGGATTGAGCTGGGGGGGCACTGGGCATGAGCTGGGAACACTGGGCGTGAGCTGGGAATACTGGGATTGAGCTGGAGGAGGGCACTGGAATTGAGCTGGAGGGGCACTGGGAGTGAGCTGGGAACGCTGGGTGTAAAGTGGGGGGCACTGGGCATGAGCTGGGGGGGTGCTGGGCGTGAGTTGGGGATACTGGGATTGAGCTGGAGGGGGCATTGGGCATGAGCTGGGGGGGCGCTGGGTGTGTGGTGGGGAGGTCACTGGGTGGGAGCTGGGAATACTGGGATTGAGCTGGGGTTTCACTGGTCTTGAGCTGGGGGGGGCACTGGGATTGAGTTTTGCCCCCCTCCTTTCCTCCCCCCTTCACCCCCCAGTGCCCCCCTCACCCCTCGCTGCAGGCGTGGTCCGTGCCCCCTCTCTGCCCCCCCCCTTTGCCTGCCCCTTTGACGCCCCTTTGCCCCCAGCTTTGCCCTCCCCGTGCTCCCCCCTTCACCCTCCCCGTGCCGCCCCCGTCACCCCCTTTGCCCCCTCTTTGCCCCGTCCCCGCCCCCCGTAAAGCCCCCCCCGCTTTGCCCCCCCAAAAACACCCCCTGTTTACCCACCTCGTTTCCCTCGGCTTCACCCCCCCCCCGCCCTCCTCTGCCCCATCCGACCCCCCCCCCCGTGCCCCCTGCAAAGCCCCCCCTCTGCCCCCCCCCCAAAACACCCCCTGTTTACCCACCCCCTTTCCCTGGGCTTTGCCCCCCCCGTTCCCTCCCCGTGCTCCCCCTTTTGCCCCCCAGTGCCCCCTTTGTCCCCCCTTTGCCCCATCCGACCCCCCCCGTGCCCCCTGCAAAGCCCCCCCTCTTTGCCCCCCCCAAATCCCCCTGTTTACCCACCCCCTTTCCCTCGGCTTCGCCCCCCCGTGCCCTCCCTGTGCTCCCCCCTTTGCCCCCCAGTGCCCCCCCCCCCCCGCGGTGGGCGCAGCGGTGGCACAGGGTGCCTGGAGGGGGGGCGGGGGGGGGCGCAGTGCCCCCTCCTGTCCCCAAGCCACTCGGGGGGGGGCACGGTGATGACACTGGGCAGTGCCAGGGGGCTCTGTGCCCCCCTTCTCCCCTGTCATGCCCCCCCCCCCCCGTGCCAGGGCTGCAGCGGCACCGCCGGGAGCGGCGCCCCAGATCCGTCTGTCACCCCCACCCGGGCACCTGCGCGGGGGGGCCAGGGACACGTGGCTCCCGTGGGCACCGGTGGCACTGGGGTGGGCGTCGTGGTGGGCACTTGTGGCACTGGAGGGTCCCTGGGTGGGCATTGGGGTGGGCACTGGTGACACTGGGAGGTCCCTGGATGGGTGCTGTGGTGGACACTGAGGGCACTGGGAGGTCCCTGGGTGGGCACTGTGGTGGGCAATGGTGGCATTGGGGTGGCAGTGGGTGGGCTTTGTGGTGGGCACTGGGGTGGCAGTGGGAGGTCCCTAGGGTGGGCGCTATGGTGATCACTGGTAGCACTGGGAGGTCCCTGGGTGGGTGTTGTGCTGGTCACTGGTGGCACTGAGTGGGCGCTGTGTTGGTCACTGGTGGCACTGGGTGGTCCCCGGATGGGTGTTGTGTTGGTCACTGGTGGCACTGGGGAGTCCCTGGGGTGGACATTGTGGCTCTCACTGGTGGCACTGGGGTGGCACTGAGTGGGTGCTGTGGTGGTCACTGGTGGCACTGGGAGGTCCCTGGGTGGGTGCTGTGGTGGTCACTGGGGGGTCCCTAGATGGGCATTTTGTTGGGCACTGGTAGTCATTGGTGGCACTGTGTTGGTTGTTGTGGTGGTCGCTGGTGGCATTGGGGAGTCCCTGGGGTGGGTGTTGTGGTGGTCACTGGTGGCACTGGGGGGTCCCTGGGTGGGTGTTGTGGTGATCACTGGTGGCACTGGGGTGGGTGTTGTGGTGGGGAGTGGTGGCACTGGGTGGGCATTGTGGTGCTCACTGGTGGCACTGGGGTGGCACTGGGGGGTCCTTGGGTGGGTGTTGTGGTGGTCACTGGTGGCACTGGGGGTCTCTGGGGGGGCATTGTGGTGGTTACTAGTGGCACTGGAGTAGCACTGGGTGGGCACTGTGGTGATCACTGGTGGCACTGGGAGGTCCCTGGGGTAGGCACTGTGGTGATCACTGGTGGCACTGGGGTGGGCGCTGTGGTGGTCACTGAGGGGTCCCAGGGCGGGTGCTGCGGTGGACACTGGGAGGTACTTGGGTGGCCATTGTGTTGGGCACTGGTAGTCACTGGTGGCACTGGGCTGGTCATTGTGGTGGGCACTGGTAGCGCTGTGGTAGCCACTGGTGGCACTGGGCTGTTTGCTGTGGTGGTCACTGGTGGCACCAGGGGGTCCCTGGGTAGTCGCTGTGGTGGTCACTGGAAGCACTGGAGGGGGGTCCCTGGTGCCACCAGGGCCTCGCGGGGCAATGTGCCCCAAGGATGGGTCCCCCAACTCCCTTGGCACCCCCGGTGGCCGGGGTCACCCTCCTGGGGTGGGGAGGGGGGCGAGGGGTTGGTGGGGCTGGAGGTCTGGCACCCCATTCCATCACCACCTCCAGGTGCTGGGACCACGGTGTGGGGCTCCCCCAGAACCCCCCCACCCTCCCCCAGTCACGGGCACGATGGGCTGAGGTGGGGATGGGCATGGAGAGCACGTTCCGTGCCTGGAGCCAGGAAAGGGGGGGCTTGAACCCTCCTGGGTGCAGGTTTGGGCCAAGATGGACCTTGAGGGGCTGGAGAAACATCTGGAGAAGGGAGCGGAGCTGGGGAAGGGTCTGGAGAACAGGGGCTGTGGGAGCGGCTGAGGGCCCTGGGGGGGTTTGGGCTGGAGAAGAGGAGGCTGAGGGGAGACCTCCTGGCTCTCTGCAGCTCCTGGAGAGGAGGGTGGAGCCAGGGGGGGTTGGGCTCTGCTCCCAAGGGATGGGATGAGAGGAAATGGCCTCAGGTTGTGCCAGGGCAGGGTCAGGTTGGACATCAGGGACAATTCCTTCATGGAAAGGGTTCTCAGGCCCTGGCAGAGGCTCCCAGGGAGGTGGTGGAGTCCCCATCCCTGCAGGGGTTGGTAGGTGTTTCTTGAGGTGCTCAGGTGTTCAGTGGTGGACAGGTAGGGTTGGACTCGATGACCTCAAAGGTCTTTTCCAACCGTCCCTGGAGGAGGACCCCCACCCGGCCGCGGTGCCAGGCGGTGCCCATTGGTCCCCGCAGCACCATGCTCGCCACCGCGGCCACCATGAGGATCCTCATCAAAGGGGGGAAGGTGGTGAACGACGACTGCACGTTGGAGGCCGACGTCTACATCGAGAACGGCCTCATCCAGCAAGTGGGGCGCGAGCTGATGATCCCCGGCGGGGCCAAGGTCATCGATGCCACCGGCAAGCTGGTCATCCCGGGTGGCATCGACACCAGCACCCACTTCCACCAGACCTTCATGAATGCCACTTGCGTAGATGACTTCTACCATGGCACCAAGGTAACCCCCAGGCAACCCTTGGGTGGGTGGGTTTGACCTGGTGCCTTCAGGGATCCCTGGTCCGTGGGGAGGCCAGTGGGTGCCATAGGGTGTTGGCATGGGGCATCCATGGTCAAGGGGGTGTCCCATCAACCTGGCATGTATTGGCGTGGAGCACCCGTGGTCAGGAGAGATGCTCCACCAACTTGGCGCGGGTTAGCATGGAGCATCCGTGGCCAAGGGGGATGACCCACCAACTTGGCGTGGGTTGGCATGGAGCATCCATGGCCAAAGGAGATGACCCACCAACTTGGCATGGGTTGGCATGGAGCATCCGTGGCCAAGGGAAATGACCCACCAACTTGGCGTGGGTTGGCATGGAGCATCTGTGGCCAAGGGAGATGACCCACCAACTTGGCGTGGGTTGGCATGGAGCATCTGTGTCTGAGGGGGATGTCCTGGCATCGTGGTGTGGGTTGGTATGGAGCATCTGTGGCCAAGGGGGATGACCCATCAACTTGGTGTGGGTTGGCATGGAGCTTCCATGATCAAGGAGGTGGCAACAGGTGCCACAGGACGTTGGCATGGAGCATCCATGGCCAAGGAATGTGCCCCATCAACCTGGCATGGGTTGGCACGGATGATCCATGGCCGAGGCTGATGTCCCACCGGCCTGGGAAGCCCCTGCCTGGTTGGAGGCTCTGGGTGCCCAGCACGGCGGCCGTGGGGCTGCTCCTCGGTGCCACCCCCGCTCAGCCCCTCCCGGTGCCGGTGGTGCCAGGCTCCGGGTGCCACTGCCGGGGTGTCCAGGGGCCCTGCTTGTCCCCGGGTGTCCCCAGTGCCTGGCACAGAGCAGGCTTTGTGCTGCACTGGCCAGGCCTGGGCTGGGGGCGCTCAGCAACCCCCTTTGAGCTCAGCATCCCCCTGTGCTCTCAGCACCCGCTGTGGCGCTCAGCACCCCCGTGGCACTCAGTACCCCCATGCTCTCAGCACCCCCCTGTGGCGCTCAGCACCCCTATGCTCTCAGCACCTCGTGGCTCTCAGCACCTCGTGGCACTCAGCACCCCCATGCTCTCAGCATCCTTGTGGCTCTCAGCATCCCCTTTGCGCTCAGCACCCCCCTGTGGCGCTCAGCACCCTGCAGCACTCAGCACCCCCATGCTCTAAGCAACCCCTGTGGCGCTCAGCATCCCCTGTTGCACTCAGCACCCCCTTACTCTCAGCATCTTTGTGGCACTCAGCACCCCCCGTGGTGCTCAGCACCCCTGTGTGCTCAGCACCCCCATGCGATGGCTCCCAGCACCGCGCCAGTCCGTGAGGTAAAGCAGCTTTGGGGATTATCTGGGCTGGGTGAGCTGGGGACACCAGTGGGCAGGATGGCACCCACCCTGCTGCCCACACGTACCACGCTGGGGAGGGGGGGGGGGTCTCCCTGCAACCCCCACCCTGCTGGGGCCGGGCTGGGCAGTGCCACCCCAGATCGGGCACAGCCCAGGGGGACCCATGGGCAGGACACCCCCTGGCACAACAAATTGGTGCTTTGGGGGCAGTCAATGGCTGTGGGAGATGCTCCATCAGCCTGTCGTGGTTTGGCATGGACCATCCATGGTCCTGATAGATGTCCTATCATCCTGGCATGGGCTGGCATGGAGCGTTCTTGGCAGAGGGAGATGTCCCATCAACGTGTTGTGGGCTGCCATGGAGCATCGTTGGATAAAGGGGATGCCCCATCAACCTGGCATGGGCTGGCATGGAGCATCCATGGCTGAGGGAGATGACACATCATCCTGGCATGGATTGGCATGGAGCATCCATGGCTGAGGGAGATGCCCCATCAACCTGGCATGTGTTGGCATGGAACATCCATGGTTATGAGAGATGTCCCATCATCCTGGTCCAGGTTGGCATGGACCATCCTTGACTGAGACAGGCGTCCCATCAACCTGGCGTGGGCTGGCAGGGACCATCCATGGCCAAGGGTGGGTCCAATCCTGCTCCCGCGCCGTCCCTGTCCCCTGCAGGCAGCCCTGGTGGGAGGGACGACGATGATCATTGGCCACGTCCTGCCCGACAAGGAGACCTCCCTGCTGGACGCCTACGAGAGGTGCCGCAGCCTGGCCGACCCCAAGGTGTGCTGCGACTACGCCCTCCACATGGGCATCACCTGGTGGGCGCCCAAGGTAAGTCCCCGAGTGGCCACAGCAGCTGCCGTGGGTGCCCGGGGCTAAGTCCCAGTTGATCCCATTAAGTGCTTGCTGGGGGGGACTGGGCGGAGCCCCCGCGCTGCACTGGAGCTGCATTCATCCTGGCTCAGGTGGTGCTGAGCACCTCACCAGCGTGGAGAAAGGTGCTGCTGCGGTGCTGCTGCTCCAGGAAGGGCACGGTGGGCCCAGCTTGGGGTGGAGACAATCCTGCACGACCCCCATAGGTGGTGCTCAGCACCCAGACCCCATCCTGGATCACGACCCCCATGGGTGGTGCTCAGCACCCAGACCCTGGATCATGACCCCCATGGATGGTGCTCAGCACCCAGGGCACATCCTGAACCATGACCCCCATGGATGATGCTCAGCACCCAGAGCACATCCCGAACCACGACCCCCATGTGTGGTGCTCAGTACCCAGAGCTCACCCTGAGCCACGACCCCCATGGATGGTGCTCAGCACCCAGAGCCAATCCTGAACCACGCTCAGCACCTGAGATCCTCACCAAGGCCCCTGGAGCAGGATCAGGTCTGCCTTGAGCTGCGTGCTCCTGGCCATGGTGCAGGGTCAGGACGGATGGGGACAAAGTGGGTGCCCCCTGGGGTTCATCCTGGCACAATCCCCCTCTGCTCATCCCTGGCATCTGTCACTGCCTGGATCATCCCGGGACGCGCTTGCGGATAGAGGGGAATGGAATCCTGGGATCCTTGGCGTTGGAGAAGCCCTCGGTGCTCATCCAGTCCAACCCCACAGTTGATCCCTGTCCTGAGCACCACATCCACGTGGATTTGAACCCCTCCAGGGATGGAGACTCCACCTCTGCCTCTGCCAGGGCTTCACCACTCTTCCCATGAGAGAGGTGTTCCCAACATCCCATCTGAACCTCCCTGGGGCAACTTGAGGCTGTTTCCTCTCATCCCTTCCCTTGTTCTTTGGGAGAAGAGAATGGTTGGAAAAGACCTTTAAGACCATCGAGTCCAACCATCCGTGTCCACTACTGAACCAGATCCCTGAGCACCTCATCCACCTGGTTTTTGAACCCCTCCAGGGATGGGGACTCCACCACCTCCCTGGGAGCCTCTGCCAGGGCCTGAAGACCCTGTTAGTGAAGGAATTGTCCCTGATGTCCAACCTGACCCTGCCCTGGCATAACTTGAGGCTATTTCCTCTCATCCCATCCCTTGGGAGCAGAGCCCACCCCCCCCTGGCTCCACCCTCCTCTCCAGGAGCTGCAGAGAGCCAGGAGGTCTCCCCTCAGCCTCCTCTTCTCCAGCCCAAACCCCCCCAGGGCCCTCAGCCGCTCCCACAGCCCCTGTTCTCCAGACCCTTCCCCAGCTCCGCTCCCTTCTCCAGACGCGCTCCAGCCCCTCCAGGGCTTTCTTGGAGGGAGGGGCCCAACCCTGAGCCCAGCATTGGAGGTGCTGAGTGCAGGGGGCCCATCCCTGCCCTGCTCCTGCTGCCACCCCAGGGCTGAGCCAAGCCAGGGTGCTGGGGGCCTTCTTGCCCCCCTGGGCCACTGCTGCCTCCTGTTCAGCCGCTGTCCAGCAGCACCCCCAGGGCCTTTGCCTTGGGGCACCTTTCCAGCCCCTCTTCCCCAAGCCTGGAGCTGCATGGAGGGGTCACATCATTCCTCCATAAAATCCTCGAATGGTTTGGGTGGGAAGGAACCTCAAAGCCCATCCAGTCCCACCCCCAGCCATGGGCAGGGACACCTCCCACTGGATCAGGGGGCTCCAAGCCCCATCCAACCTGGCTTCAACACCTCCAGAGATGGGGCAGCCACGGCTTCTCTGGGCAACCTGGGCCAGGGCCTCCCCCACCCTCATGGGCAAATCTCACAGCCCCGACGAGGAAGCATCAATCCCTGCTCCATGGAGACGGAGGAGCAGCTCCTGGAGCTGCCGAACTGTGCTGATCCCCCCATCCCATTGCAGGTGAGGGCGGAGATGGAGACGCTGGTGCGGGAGAAGGGGGTGAACTCCTTCCAGATGTTCATGACCTACAAGGACCTGTACATGCTGCGGGACAGCGAGCTCTACCAGGTCTTCAGGGCTTGTCGTGACTTCGGCGCCATCGCCCGCGTCCACGCCGAGAACGGCGAGTTGGTGGCCGAGGTGGGCACCGGGGACAAGGGCACACGGTGGGGGGACCTCTACCAATCCCCCCCCCCCCCAAAGGTCACCCCAACACTGATCCCATCTCCATTCCACAGGGAGCGAAGGAAGCGTTGGACCTGGGCATCACGGGGCCGGAGGGCATTGAGATCAGCCGGCCCGAGGAGGTGGGGGGCATCCCATTGCACACCCATCCTGGCACCAACACCCTGTGCCCATTGCACCCCCATCCCTGCACCTATTGCACCCCCATCCTGGCACCAACACCTTGTGCCCACTGTGCACCCATCCTGGCACCCTATCCCTGCACTCATTGCACACCTATCCCTGCACCAACACCCTGTGCCCATTGCACACCCGTCCCTGCACCAACACCCTGTGCCCATTGCACACCCATCCTGGCACCAACACTGTGCACCTATCGGACACCCATCACTGTACCCATTGCACACCCATCCCTGCTCCAACACCCTCTGCCCATTGAACACCCATCCCTGCACCAACATCCTGTGTCCATTACACACCCATCCCTACACCCTCTGCACACCCATCCTGGCACCAACACCCTGTGCCCATTGCACACCCATCATGGCACCAACACCCTGTGCCCATGGCACACACATCCCTGTGCCCGCTGTGCACCCATCCCTGCACCAACACTCTGCCTATTGCACACTCATCCTGGCACCAACATCCTGTGCCCATTGCACACCCATGCCTGCAACCATTGTACACCCATCCTAGCACCAACACCCTGTGCCCATTGTACGCCCATCCTGGCACCAACCCACCCGTCCCTGCACCCAGCACCCCCTCCCAGCCAGCTCGTCTCCCCATTCCCTCACCTCCCTCTCTCTCTGCAGCTGGAAGCCGAGGCCACGCACCGCGTCATCACCATCGCCAACAGGGTGAGTGGTCCTGAGCCCTGTGGTCAGGATTGAGCCCTGCTGCCGAGGGCACTGCGCACAGCTGTGCTGGAGCGGGGTGGGCATCCCGGCTGCACAGGCACCCCACTGCACAGGCACCCCATTCCCCTGAAATCCTGTGCCCTGGCACCCTGCTCCCTGGGTACTGAGCTCCCCAGGCACCCCAGTCCCTGGGTGCTCAACTACCCTGGCATCTTGCTCCCTGAGTGCTAAGCTCCTTGGGTGCTGACATCCCTGGGCACCCCAGTTCCCACTCACTCCACTCCCTGGGTGCTGAGTTCCCTGTGCACCCCACTCCCCAGACACCCCACTCCCGAGGCATCACACTCCCTGGGTAGCTGCTCCTTGGGTGCTGAGCTCCCCAGGCACCCCACTCCCTGGGTGCTGAGCTCCCTGGGTATTGAGCTCCCTGTGCACCCTACTCCCAAGGCACCTCACTCGCTGGGTTCTGAGCTCCCCGCGCACCCCGCTCACTGGATGCTGAGCTCCACAGGCACCCCACTCCCTGGGCACCCCGCTCCGCGGATGCTGAGCTCCTTGGGTGCTGAGCTCCCTGGGCACCCTGCTGCCTGGGTGCTGAGCTCCGTGGGCACACCACTCCCTGGATGCTGAGCTCCCCGGGCACCCTCATTCTGCTCCCTGGGCACCCCCCTCCCCGGGTGCTGAGGTCCCGGGACACCCCAGTGCATGGATGCTGAGCTCCCCGGGGGCACCCTGCTCCCTGGGCACCCCCCGCGCTCCCGGGTGCTGTCGCTGACCCCCTCCCCGCAGACCCACTGCCCCGTGTACCTGGTGAACGTGTCCAGCATGTCCGCAGGGGACGTCATCGCCGCCGCCAAGATGCAAGGTACGGGGTTCAGGGGTGCGCATGGGGCAGGGCAGGGACACCCCCATACCCCGGGCTGGGTATGGGATCCCATGGCCACGCCCCCTCCTCTGATGGCCACGCCCCCTGTAGCCTTGTGTCTCCTCCTCGAGGGTGGGATAGCCCTTTAGCCACGCCCCCTTCCCCTATAGCCCCACTCCCAGTTTCTTTGGCTCCACCCACTTTCACTGTAGCACTGCCCCTTTCCCTGTAGCCCTGCCTCTAATGTATTTGGCTCCACCCCATCCAGTGGCTCCACCCCTTTTCCTATAGCCCCGCCCCTCCTCTGTAGCCACACCCCTTTCTGTGTAGCTCAGCCTTCAAAGTCTTTGTCTCCACCCCTGCCCTCTGTGGCCCCCCCTTCACCCTTTAGCCCCACCTCCAGTGTCTGTGGTACCGCCCCTTGCTCTGTAACTCCACCCACTTGCTCTGTAGCCCCGCCCTTTCTCTGTAGCCCTGCCCCCTCACCCTTTAGACCCCCTCCAATGGTATTGGCCCCACCTGCTCTTCTTTAACCCCACCCACATGCTCTGCAGCCACGCCCCTTTCGGTGTAGCTCAAATGCCTTTGGCTCCACCCCTTTATGTGCAGCTCTGCCTCCAATGCCTTTGGCCCAGCCCCTTTCTCTGCAGCTCATCCCTTTCTCTGTAGCTCAGACCGATGCCTTTGGCTCCACCCCCTCCTTTTGTAACTCCACCCCTTGTTCTGTAGCCACACCCCCTTTGTAGCCCCTTCTCTGTAGCCCCACCTCCAATGCCTTTGCCTCCTCCCCTTCTCTGTAGCCCCGCCCCTTTCTCTGTAGCTCACTCTCCCGTATATTTGGCCCCACCCCCTGTCTTGTAGCCACACCCATTTCTCTTTAGCCCCGCCCCTTTCCCCTGTAGCTCAGCCCCCAGTGTCTTTGGCTCCACCCTTTGTTCTGTAACCCCGCCTCTTTCTCCGTAGCCCCGCCCCTCACACGTAGCCCCTTCGATGTCTTGGCTCCTCCCCTTGCTCTGTAGCCCCGCCCCATCGTTCTTTAGTCCCGCCCCTTGCAGTGCGGGCGCTCCCACCCACGGGGACACGTGGTCGGAGGTGCGCGCACAGGCGTGAGCCCACGCGGGGTCACGGGCACGCGTGGGCAAGGGGCCGGCCCCAGCCCCACCGTGTGCCACCCCCGTGCCCGACATTGCCCCCAGCCCCACTGTGTGCCACCCCCGTGCCCGACATTGCCCCCAGCCCCACACGTGTGCCTCCCCGGTGCCCGACATTGCCCCCAGCCCCATGCGTGTTCTTCCCCTGTCCCTGGCGCTGCCCGCAGCCCCACGCATGTCCCTCTGCCCTGGCAGGGAAGGTGGTGTACGCGGAGACGACCACGGCGCACGCCACGCTCACGGGGCTGCACTACTACCACCAGGACTGGTTCCACGCCGCCGCCTACGTCACGGTGCCCCCGCTGCGCCTGGACACCAACACCTCTGCCTACCTCATGAGCCTGCTCGCCAAGTGAGGCACCCTGGCACCCCTCCCTGCCCACCGTGCCACCCCTTCGCCCCCTTCCCAACTGCCACACTCACTGGGCAGCCTGCTTCCAGGGCACGGTCCTCACCTGGCATCCCTGGTGCCCAGCATCCCTTGTGCCCAGCATCCCTAATGTACAGCTTCCTTGGTGCCCAGCATCCCTGGTACCCACCTTCCCTGGTGCCCGGCATCCCTTGTGCCCAGCATCCCTAATGTACAGCTTCCTTGGTGCCCAGCATCCCTGGTACCCACCTTCCCTGGTGCCCGGCATCCCTTGTGCCCAGCATCCCTAATGTCCAGCATCCCTGGTGCCCACCTTCCCTGAAGTATAGTTTCCGTGGTGACCAGCATCCCTGGTAACCAGCATCCCTTCTACCTGGCATCCCTGGTGCTTGGCATCCCTGTGTCCCAACATCCCTGGTGCCTGGCTTCCCTGGTGTCTGACATCTCTGGTACCCATTATCCCTGGTGTGCAGCATCCCTGGTGCCCACCTTCCCTGCTGCCCAGCATCCCTAATGTACAGCATCCCTGGTGCCTGTCATCCATGATGTACAGTTTCCATGGTGCCCAACATCCCTGGTGACCAGCATCCCTACTACCTGTCATCCCTGGTGCCCAGCATCCCTTGTGTCCCAACGTCCCTGGTGCCTGGCTTCCCTGGTGCCCAGCATCCCTGATGTACAGTTTCCCTGGTGTTGTGCGTTCCTGGTGCCTGGCATCCCTCATGTCCAACATCCATGGCACCCAGCATCCCTGGCACTGAGCATCCCTCATGTCCAGCATCCCTGGTGCCTGCCATGCCCAGGCATCCTGCTCCCGGCCGCCCCATCACCCTGACACCACATGTTCCACCCCTCTGCTCTGCTGGCATTCTGCTCCCCTGCTGCTGTGCTCCCTGGGCACCCTGTTTCTTGGGCTCACCCCAGAGCACCCCATGTCCCTGGCACCCCACTTCCTGGGCACCAGGATGCCTCACTTCCCAGGCGCTGGGCTCCCTCAAGGTCCGTGGGTGCTGAGCTCCGTGGGCAACCCATTCCCTGGGCACCCCACTCCTTGGGTGCTGAGCTCACTGGATACCCCACTCCCTGGGTGCTGAAACACTTGGCACCCCACTCCCTGGGTGCTGAGCTACCTTGGCACTCCACTCCCAGGGCACCGCACTCCCTGGGTTCTGCTCTCCATGGGCACCCCAATCCCTGGTTGCTGAGCTCTCCAGTCACCCCACTCCCTAGGCACCCCAACCCCTGAGTATTGGGCTCCTTGGGCACCCCATTATCTGGGTGCTGAACCCCCCTGGCACCCCATTCCCCTGGCACCCAAATCCCTGGATGCTGAGCTCCCTGGGCACTCCACTCCCTGGGCACTCCACTCCCTGGGTGCTGAGCTCCATGGGCACCCCAATCCCTGGTTGCTGAGCTCTCCAGTCACCCCACTCCCTAGGCACCCCAACCCCTGAGTATTGGGCTCCTTGGGCACCCCATTATCTGGGTGCTGAACCCCCCTGGCACCCCATTCCCCTGGCACTCAAATCCCTGGATGCTGAGCTCCCTGGGCACTCCACTCCCTGGGTGCTGAGCTCCATAGGCAGCTCACTCCCCGGGCACTTGTCTCCCTGGGTGCTGAACCCCCTGGGCACCCCACTCCCCAGACACTCCTCTCCCTGGGTGCTGAACCCCCTGGCACCCTCCTTCCTGGATGCTGAGCTCCCTGGGCATCCCACTCCCCGAAGGCTCCACTCATCGGGTGCTGAGCTCCCTGGGCACCCTTCTCCCTGGCTGCTGAACCCCCTGGCACCCTCCTCCCTGGATGCTGAGCTCCCTGGGCATCCCACTCCCCGAGGGCTCCACTCATTGGGTGCTGAGCTACCTGGGCACCCCACTCCCCGGGGCGTTCACCCCCTTGGGTGCTGCCCCATCACCCCACCCTCCCCCCGGCACCCCGCTCCTGGCCGTGCCCTGAGCGGCGCCGCCCGGTGCCCGCAGCGACACCCTGAACATCGTGGCCTCCGACCACCGGCCGTTCAGCGCCAAGCAGAAGGCCATGGGCAAGGAGGACTTCACCAAGATCCCGCACGGCGTCAGCGGGGTGCAGGACCGCATGAACATCATCTGGGAGCGCGGCGTGGTACGGGCACCCCGCCCCGAGGGCACGGGGTGGGGGTGGTGCTGGCAACTGGGGGTACTGCAGGATGAGTCCCAGCACCGGGCTGGACCCAGCTTTGGGGCAAGAGGGTCTTTTCCATGGGGAGGTTGCCCTCCCGTGTGGGGATGGATGAGGTGCTCCTGGTGAATCCCAGAAGCACCCAGCGAGTTGTTTAGGGTGGACGCCTCAGGGGGTGAGGGATGGGGTGCTGGCAGCTGGGGAATGGTGCAGGATGAGTCCCAGCAATGAGTTGGTGCCAACTGTGGGACAAGGGGACCTTTGTCATGGGGAGGTTGACCTCTGACGTGAGGATGGATGAAGCGCAACCCAGTCGGTCCCAGTAGCACCCACTGAGGTGTTTGGGTGGGCATCTTGACGGATGAGGTGCGGGCAGCTGGGGATGGTGCAGGATGAGTCCCAGCACTGGGCTGGCCCCAGTTTTGGGACAAGAGGACCTTTTCCATGGGGAGGTTACCCTCCAGTGTGGGGATGGATGAGGTGCTCCTGGTGAATCCCACTGAGGTGGGCACCTCAGGGGACAAGGGATGGGTGCTGGCAGCTGGGGGATGGTGCAGGATGTGACCCAGCCCATCCTCAGCTCCCCGTTCCGGTGGCAGGTCGGGGGCAAGATGGATGAGAACCGCTTCGTGGCCGTCACCAGCTCCAACGCCGCCAAGATCCACAACCTCTACCCCCGCAAGGGCCGGATCATCCCCGGCGCTGACGCCGACGTCGTCGTCTGGGACCCCGAGGCCACCAAGTAGGTGTAGATGGCACAGGGTGGCAGGGGGAGGTTCCCAGTGATGCTGGGCATCGCCTCACCACCCCATCCCACCAACCCAGGACCATCTCAGCCAGCACCCAGGTGCAAGGTGGGGACATCAACCTGTACGAGAACATGCGGTGCCACGGGGTGCCCCTGGTGACCATCAGCCGCGGGCGCGTGGTCTACGAGAACGGGGTCTTCATGTGTGCTGAGGGCACCGGCAAGTTCTGCCCCCTCCGCTCCTTCCCGGACTCCGTCTACAAGAAGCTGGTGCAGAGGGAGAAGGTAACAGGGTGGTGGGTGCTGGGCCACTGCCTGGTGGCTGTGGTGGCACCAGGGCTTGGCTCCCAGGTGGTGGAGGTGGTGGCCGTGGTTGAACTTGGCTTGGCTCCCAGGTGGTGGAGGTGGTGGCTGTGGTGGCCCTGGGCTTCCCAGGTGGTAGAGGTGGTGGCCATAGTTGCCTTGGGCTTGGCTCCCAGGTGGTGGAGGTGGTGGCCATGGTTGCTCCCAGGTGATGGAGGTGGTGGCCATGGTTGCCCAGGGCTTTGCTCTGGGGTAGTGGAGGTGGTAGTCTTGATTGCCCTGGGCATCCCAGGTGGTGGAGGTGGTGACCATGGTTGCTCCCAGGTAGTGGAGGTGGTGGCTGTGGTGGCCCTGGGCTTCCCAGGTGGTGGCTGTGATAGCCATAGTTGCTCCCAGGTATTGGAGGTGGTGGCCGTGGTGGCCCGGGGCTTGGCTCCAGGTGGTGGCCCTGGTGGTCCCGGTGCTCTGGTGGTGTTGGTGGCACTGGGAGGATGGGCTGTGCCCCCCGTGCCATGGTCGTTACCTCCATGGAGCGTCTCTTGCCGTCCCCCGTGGGGCTGGGTGGGGGTGGCAGTGCCAGCAGTCGGGGTCCCCACAGAGGACCCCCCAACTCCACCCCACCCCACCTCCTGCCCCTCCCTGGGCTCCTGCCCACGGGCCACCCCCGAGGGCTGGGGACAGTCACCCTGTGCCCTGTGGCACCCAGCAGGTACACTCTGGGTGCCAAGCATTGGGACCCCCCCCCTCTGCGCCCCCCCGAGGTACCCCCCCTGCACCCCACTCTCAGCCCCATCCCCACCCACAACACCCCCTCCCCACACTGATTTCCACCCCACTGTATTCCAGGGGCACCCCAAACCCAGCTGACCCTCCATTGGGCACCCCTGCACCCCACTTGCAGCCCCCTCCCCACCCACAGCACCCCCTGATCCCTTTCTTTCCCTTCCCCACCCCACTGCTTCGTACCCCACGGTAAGGCAGGAGCACCCCAAACCCTTCTGATCCCCCATGGGGCACCCCTTCACCCCACTCTTGGCCCCATCCTCACCCACAGGACCCCCTCCCCCACACACCCATGGTAAGCCAGGAGCACCCCAAACCCTGCTGACCCCATGGGGCACCCCTGCACCCCAACAGCAATCTCCTCCCCACTCTCACCCCCCCCTCACCCACAGCACCCCATGACCCCATTCCTTCCCCCCACACCCCACTGATCTGCACCCCACTGTAAGCCAGGGGCACCCCAAACCCTGCTGACCCCCCAGGGCACCCCTGCACCCCCCCTCACCCCCCCCTCTCTCTCCGGCAGAGCCTGAAGGTGCGGGGTGTCGATCGCACCCCCTACCTGGGGGACGTGGCCGTGGTTGTCCACGCCGGGAAAAAAGAGTCGGGGACCCCCCTCGCCGACACCCCGACCCGGCCGGCCACGAGGCACGGGGGCATGAGGGACCTCCACGAGTCCAGCTTCAGCCTCTCGGGTAAGAGGGTCCCCAGGGTGCCCCACCACCACCCAAGGGAACCCCCACCATCACCCCAAGGTGCCCCCACGACCGCCCAAGGTGCCCCACATGAGCCCCAGGGTTCCCCCACCCTGCCAAGGTGCCCCCACCACTACCCCCAGGTCCACCCCAAGGTGGACCACCGACACCCCAGGGTGCCCCAACATCACCCCAAGTTGCCCCACCGACATCACAAGGTGCCCCCACGATCACCCAGAGTACCCCACATGAGCCCCAGGGTTCCCCCACCACCCAAAGGTGCCAACTCCACCCCAAGGTGCTCCAACACCACCCCAAGGTGCCACCAGCCCAGGTGCCCACACCAACACCCCAAGGTGCCTAACGTGAACGCCAAGGTGCCCCAACACCACCCCAAGGTACCCCTTCTGAACCCCCAGGTTCCCCACCACCACCCAAGGTGCCCCCACAATCACCCAAGGTGCCCCACCACCACCCAGGGTGTCCCAACGTCATCCAATGTGCGCCCACGACTACCCAAGGTGCCCCATCACCCCAGGGTGCTCCACCACCACCCCAAGGGACCCCCCAATGCAACCCAAGGTGCCCCACATGAACTCCAGGGTTCCCCCACCCTGCCAAGGTGCCTCCACCAACACCCCAGGGTGCCCCAGCATCACCCAAGGTTCCCCCACGATCACCCAAGGTGCTCCACATGAACCCCAGGGTTCCCCCACCACCCCCCAGGTGCTCCAACCCCCCCACCCCAAGGTGCTCCAACACCACCCCAAGGTACCACCAGCCCGGGTTGCCCCCACCATCACCCAAGGTGCCACCAGCCCAGGTGCTCACACCAGCACCCCAAGGTGCCCCATCACCAGCCCAGGTGCCCCCAACCACCACGCCAAGGGGTGCCCCACCACCGTGAGGCGCCACGACCACCACCCCAAGGTGCCCCACATAAACCCCAGAGTTCCCCCACCACCACCCCAAGGTGCCCCCACCAGGTCGAACGAGCATCAATCCCAGTGCTCCCAGTCTGAGGGGAAATACGAGCATCAATCCCAGCGCTCCCAGTCTGAGCGAAGCGCTCACGAGCATCAATCCCAGTGCTCCCAGTCTGAGCAAAGTGCTCACGAGCATCAATCCCAGTGCTCCCAGTCTGTGGGCCTCACGAGCATCATTCCCGGTGCTCCCAGTCTGGGGGGCTCACAAGCATCATTCCCAGTACTTCCAGTACGGGGGGGTCACGAGCATTGTTCCCCAGTGCTCCTGGATCTGGGGGGGATCACGAGCATCAATCCCAGTGCTCCCAGTCTGGGAGGGGGGGTTGGGGTCATGAGCATCATTCCTGGTGCTCCCAGTCTGGGGGGGATGTCACGAGCATCATTCCCAGTGCTCCTGGATCAGGGTGACCCCCGCTGTGGGCACATTCCGGGGTGTCCCTGGGGTAGCCCCGCCCCAGGGTGTCTGTCCCCCTCACCTCTGTCCGTGTGTCCCTCCCGCAGGTTCTCAGATCGATGACCACGTTCCAAAGCGAGCTTCGGCCCGGATTCTCGCTCCCCCCGGTGGCCGCTCGAGTGGCATCTGGTAAAACGGGGGGGGACCTGTCCCCCAACTGACGACCAGGCACCGTGCGTGTCCCGCCCCCCCCCCGTGCCCCCCACCACCTCTCGGGACCCCCCCCACTCCGGGGGGGGCTCCCCGTGGAATTGCTGGGGGGCCGGGGGGGAAACCCTGTGCCAGCAGCCGTGTGCGTGCCCGGGGTTTGCGAGGGGTGGGGTTCGAAGGGTTTTGGGGGGGCCCCATGTGGCGGGGGGAGGGGGGGCAGCGCGGGGGGGGTGTGGGGGCTGTCCCGGCCCCTTTTCTGTTTGCACGTGGGGTTTGGATCCGTGAGTTTTCTTGAGTCGTTTGTGCATCCCGTGGAAATGCTCCGAGTGGTTCGTGTTCAGTAGCGATAGGGGAGCAGCAGGGACCACCCCCCCCCCCAGCCCCGCCCACCCTTCCCACCCGGGGCTGCACCCCAAAACCCTGCACCCTCAAACTTCACCCCCAACCCTGCACCCCAAAACCTTTCACCCCCCAACTCTGCAGCCCCAAACCCTGCACCCCCCCAACCTTCACCCCCCAACCTCAAAACCTTTCACACCCCAACCTTCACCCCAACCCTGCACCCCAAAACTTTTCACATCTCAACCTTACACCCCCCAACTCTGCACCCCCAAATATTGCACCCCCCCCAACCTTCGCCCCCCAACCTCAGCCCCCATCTCTCCCCGTGGGATGCGTGAGCCCTTCCCACAGCCCGGCAGGAGCCTGGGGCTGGCACACGCGTGTGCGCGGCTCCGTGCAAGGTGCCAGCAAACTGTTCACTGCTGTGTGTGCACACGTGTGTGTCACGCTGTGCGTGGGCTCGGTGCAATATTCATTGCACACACGTGTGCACCCCTCCCTGCAAGGTGCCAGCAGGTCTCCACTGCTCTGTGTGTGCACACGCGTGTGTCACACTATGCATGGTCTCAGTGAGATGTTCTTTGCACACGCGTGTGCACCCCTCCATGCAAGGTGCTGGCAAGTTCTGCACTGCTCTGTGTGTCCACACACCTGTCAAACCATGCTTGGTGTCAGTCCAATGTGCATTGCACACGCGTGTGCATCCCTCCATGCAAGGTGCTGGCAGGCTCTTCACCTCTGCACCTGCGCACACACGTGTATCACAACATACATGGGCTCAGTGCAACGTTCCTTGCACACATGTGTGCATCCCTACATGCAAGGTGTCAGCTGGCTCCTTGCTGCGTGTGTGCGCACACACGTGTGTATCACACCATGCATGGTCTCAGTGAGATCTTCCTTGCACATGTGTGTGCACACCTGTGCATCCCTCCATGAAAAGTGCCAGCACGCTCTGCACTGCCCTGTAAGTGTACACACGTGTGCATCACGCCACACATCGTCTCAGTGCAATGTTCAGTGCACACACGTGTACATCCCTTGGTGCGAGGTGCCAGCAGGCTCTGCACTGCCATAGATGCACCATGCGTGGTCTCAGTGAAATGATCCTTGCACACACGTGTGCATCCCTCCATGCAAGGTGCCAGCAGGCTCCTTTTTTGCTCTCTGTGTCTGTGCACGCACGTGTGTCACGTCGTGCATGGCCTCAGTGAGTTTTTCTTGCATACGCATGTGCACACGTGTGTCACACCATGCATTGTCTCAGTGCAATGTTCCGTGTGCATCACACCACACGTGGTCTCAGTGAGATGCTCCTTGCACACCTGTGTGCACACGTGTGCATCACACCACATGTGGTCTCAGTGAGTTGCTCTTTGCACACCTGTGTGCACACGGCTGCATCACACCATGCGTGGTCTCACTGTGCTGTTCCTTGCACATGCGTGTGCGCACATAAACTCTACAGCAGACACGCACACACATGTGTCCCCACCCCTGTGCACACCTGCAGCCTCCTGTCCCGCGCCGTGCCAGGACCCCTCCCCTCACCCCTGCCCCCCTCCCCGTTCCATGGGGCCAGGAATGCTCCAGCCCCCCAGCAGAGCGGGGTCCCCATCCCCTCCCGGCACTGGTGCTATCGGCGGGGGGAGGTCCCGCGCCCCCTGCCCACTCCCGTCAGATGTGAGTTGTCCCTTGTGCACTGTTCCCTGGGGGTGGGGGGTCCCGGGGTGGAGGTCCCGCCGCCCCCCCGGTAGTTGGATGTCGGCCGGTTTAGGAATCCGTCTCTGTTTGCTCATTAAAGACCGTTCTCACAGCACCCCGCCTCGAGGACTTCCTTTTTTTGGGGGGGGGGGGGGGAAGTTATGGCACGGGGCGGGGGGGCTCTGCATCACTCCCACATCCCGGTGGGCACCCCGACACTGCCAGGGTCCGGGATGTCCCGATGTCCCCCCCTGAGCATCAACACCCCCCCACCTCCAATGCTGCCCAATGGGGTCCCGTGTGTATGAGGGGCATGAACATCCAGGGTGGGAGGCTCAGACTCCCATGGAGAGGAGGAGTCAGATTCCCAGGTTGGGGGCTCGGATTCCCAGAGTGGGGGACGCCATGGACATCCCGGGGGGAAGGAGTAGGGCTCAGACTGCCAGGGTGGGGGCCCCGGATTTCCAGGGTGGGGGGCTCAGACTCCTGGGGGAAAGTGGGGGGGGGGGGGGCGTCGGGCTACGGTTTGGGGGGCGGGGTCAGACTCCCAAGATGGGGGTGGCTCGGACATCTAGGGTGGGGGCTCAGGCTCCCAGGTTGGGTCTGTAGGGAGGGGATGGGATGCGAGTTTGGGGGGCCTGCAGGGAGGGGATAGGGTGTGAGTTTGGGATGCAGGATCTGCAGGGAGGGGATGGGGTGCGAGTTCGGGGGGATCTGTGGGTAAGAGATGAGGTGCGGGTTTGGGGTGGGGGGGGTCTCATAGTGCCAAGTGTTGCAGGCTTGGTGGGGGTTGGGGGGATCCCAATGGATTTCGGAGGGGGTCCCGTGACTAGGGGTGCAGTTCCCGCCTCCCACCAGCAGGCGGCGGTGCGGGAGGGGCCGCTCGCGCCGCGGTACCCTGTTGCCGGGAGGGGGCGTGGATCCCGTTGCCATGGCGACAGGGGCGGGGCTGCGCAGGGGAGCAGATGCTGTGGCGCATGCGTAGTGCGCGCCCAGCGCTCCCAGTCCTGTCCCGGTGATCCCGGTGCTCCTGGTGCGGAGGCAGCGGCGGCCGCGGCGGGCGCGGCCCCAGCGCGGTGAGTGGGGACTGAACGGGCTCCACGGGGCGGGGAGGGACCGTTTGGTGCCGCCGCCATTACTGCATCCCCGTACCAGGAGCCGGGGAAGGGGGGAACCGGGGATGGAGAGCTGGGAAAAGGCGATGGGACGGTGGGAAACGGGAATGTTGAGGTGAAAAACAGGGCTGGAGCGGTGGGAAACGGGCTGGAGCGGTGGGAGACGGGGGTGGACCGGTGGGAAACGGGGATGGAGAGGTGAAACGATGACCCAGGAGGGCAGGGTCTGGCCTGGCTCAGTGGTGGCTGCTGCTGCGCACCGGTTGCGGCGCCCGCAGGGCCCCGGTATGGCACGGCAGAGTAGGGCAGGGCAGGGCAGGGCAGGGCAGGGCAGGGCATGGCGGGAGATGTAGTCCCGGCACTGCGCAGCGCTGGGTACCGGCCCTCAGTACCGGGGACCGGGTATTCCCGGGTATTGGCCATCACCAGAGCCCGGGGCCCAGGCTTCACGGAGTGCCAGGTATCATGCGGTACTGGGCGTCAGGATGGGGTACCAGCCATCACTGTGGCCCAAGCATCACTGGGTACTTGTCATCACCAGGTACCAGGCACCACCAGGTACTGGGCATCCTGCACATACCAGCACCCCTGATTACTGGGCATCACCTGGCATTCCCCAGGTTACTGGGTATCCCTTGGGTACCGGGCATCTCCCAAGTACCAGCATCCCCTGGGGTACCAGGCATCCCTTGTGCTCCAGCATCCCCTGGGTACAAGGCATCACTGGGTACCAGGCATCCCTTGTGCTCCAGCATCCCCCGGGTACCAATCGTCACTGGGTACCAGTATCACGAGGTACCAAGCGTCCTGCAAGTACTGGCACCCCCTGATTACTGAGCATCACTGGTTACCTGGCATTCCCCGGCTTACTGGGCATCCCTTGGGTACCGTGCATCCCCTTGGTACCAGCATCTCCTTGTTACCGGGCTTCTTCTGGGTACCATGCATCTCCCAAGTAGTGGTCATCACCGGGTACCAGGCATCTCCTGGGTACCAGGCATCACATGGTACTGAGCATCCCTGGCTACCAGGCATCAGCAGATACTGAGCATCCCTCAGGTACCAGGCGTCTCCCAGCTACTGGACAACACCGGGTACCGGGCATCCCACAGGATGAGCCCTGGGCTCAGTGGATCCCGTTGGGCACAGGACCTGCCATGGTGTGACATGTTGTCATCCCTTGTCCTCATGATATCAATGTGGTGGTAGCTTTGTCACGGTGGTTCTGTCACAGTGATGGTGGTTCCATCCCAGTGGCCGTGGCTCTGTCACGGCAGTGGCTCCATCACGATGGCCATGGCTCCATGATGGCAGTGGCTCCATCACAGTGGTGCCATCGCGATGGCTATGGCTCTGTCATGGCACTGGTTCTATCACAGTGGTTCTGTCACGGCGATGGCAGCTCTGTCACAGCAGTGGCTCCGTCACGGTGGTTCCATCACAGTGGCCATGGCTCTGTCACAGCAGTGGCTCCACCACGGTGCTGGTTGCATCACGGCAGTGGCTCCATCATGGTACCACACCAGAGCTGTGCTGGCCACAGGCCACCCTTTGCAGTCAGGATGGCAGCGCCAGCATGAAACGGTGCCCACTCCAGTGCATGCCAGGATGGAGGGGATTGTGCACTTCCCAGTGCTGCCATCCCTGGGGACATCCAACCCCACCTCCATCCTTACCATGGGTCCCCACGGCCATGGTGTGGGGTGCGCGGACCGCAGACCTCGCATGCCGCCGCGGTGTCCCACTGCCATCGCACGTGGGGCAGCTCTTCCCGGCATGGCCGGAGCGCGCGGGGCACCTCCGGGTGCTCTGCCCGGCGTGGTGGGCAGCGGCAGCGCTGCCACAAGTGCCAACGAGGGGCTCTCCCTGCATCACCCCGCGATCTCCACAATCTACCGGTGCTTGGCATTAATATTTCAGGGATGCTGTGCAGGCTGAGGCTGCTGGAGCGGCGCGGGGGGAGGCGCTGCCGGCAGCTCCGCGCTCTGCACATGCTCCCGCCGCTGCGATTCCAAGTTATTTAGGTTAACGGGAGCGGAACAGGCCGGGATCCCCCCTCCTTCCCCAACCCCGGCACCGCGGATGCCAAGAGCACCCAGCTGGTTCACGGCGGGCACTGCCATCTCCTAAAGAGCCGGGAAACTGGGAAAGGTGAAGGGACTGGAGCCGGTGAGGAGCTGGGTGATGCCAGCATCCAGCACCCAGTGTGGCATAGGGATGGATGCTCCTTGCGGGGATGGGGGTGATGGGGCACCCCTGGGTGCCCCCGGAGCTGCCGGGAGCAGCTGCGTTGTCTGCCACCCCCACCCCCCACCCCCCCATGGCGTGTTTGTCACTTGAGAAGCCACCAGGATGGCTCCCAAAATAGAAGCCACGCGGCGCAGCGGCTCAGCTCGCCCCAGCACGGCGGTGCTGCCCGCCCGGCTGCCCGGCAGCCGCAGCAGCGCGCGGCCACCACCCGGCCTTGGCAGCTGCTGGCGTTGGCATCGTCACCTCGGTTGCGGAGGGGACACGTCCAGCACGGCCACCGGGGCCTCAATTCTCCTCTCGCTTTGTTTGGCCAGAGCCGGCCCGGCGAGGGATACCGGTGCCAGCCATCGGTGCCAGGAGCTGGTGCTGGTCGAGCTCTGGGGCAGCGCCGGCGGGACAGGGCAGAGAGACGCGTCGCAGCGTTTTGTTCGCCGTTGGGCCTTGATTAGCGGCCGGACAATTAAAATGCAGCGGTAAGCGTCCCCCCTCTGCCCCGTCAGCGCTGTGGACGTGCCTGGCATCAAGGGCAGCCGGCTCCCCGGGGACCCAGCGTGCTCATCCCTGCGCTGGCACGGCTCCTCTCCCCAAGGCGCGTGGGAAATCGGGGCTGAATCCCTATTTTTAGTAATTGTTTGGGCAAAAGGCGGCGGCAGAGGCAGCGTGAGAACCGGTTCCGTGCCTCGGGTGCGTCCGTCGCCCGGTGTCGGGGCTGGCATGGGCAGCAGGGTTGGATCCTGCCCAAGGCGAAGGGGACAAGTTGGCTTCCCTGTCATTATGCCGGGGTGCGCGCGGCGCTGCGGGGCAGGGTGTCAGAGCCTGACGGGGTGTTTTGGGTGGCTGAGCTGGGTGGCACCTTGTCCCCATGGCACCGTGTCCCCATGGCAAGCATCCCATCGGCACTGCATCCCTTTGGCGAGCATCCCCTTGGTACCGCATCCCCTTGGTACCACATCTCCTTAGCATTGTGTGCCCTTGGCATCGTGTCCCCTTGGTGAGCACCCTCTTGGCACCACATCCCCTCAGCACCGCATCCCCTCTGCGAGCATCCCTGCCACCGGCTCCAACTGCCTGGGGCCAGGACCTGTGCCGAAGGGGAACTGGGATGCTCCGTGCCAGGCTGGCACGTGTGGTGGCATGGGAAGGAGTCAGGGTGCAGCAGGTGTAGGTGGATTTGTCTGGTGAAGCACTTGGATTCACCTGATTCACCTGGATTCATCCTGCTGACCCCCATCCCTTCCATCTGGATTGAACCTGGTGACCACCATCCCTGGTCCCTGGATTCATTCCGATTACCCCAATACCTGCCGCCTTCACTCACCCTGGTGACCTCCATCCCTGCAGCCGGTGAAGGAGACCCCTGGATTCATCCTGGTGAGCCCCATCCCTGGTCCCTGGATTCATCCTGGTGACCCTTATCCCTGCCACTTTTATTCACCTGGGTGAACACCGTCCCTGCAGCCGGTGCAGGTGACTTCCATCCCTGTGGATGGTGTGGGTGACCCCTGGATTCATCCTGATGACCCCATCCATGTGGATGGTGTGGGTGACCCCTGGATTCATTCTGGTCATCCCTACCACCTGGATTCTTCCCAGTCACCCCATCCCTGCAGTTGGTGGGTTGACCCCCGATTCATCCTGGTCAACCCCATCTCTGCCACCTTCATTTATCCTGGTGACCTCCATCCCTGGTCCCTGGATTTATCCCAGTGACCCCCATCCCTGCCTCCTGGATTCTTCCCGGTAACCTCCATCCCGGTGACTTGGTGTGGGTGACTCCTGGATTCATCCCAGTGACTCCCATCCCTCACCCCTGGATTCATCCCAGTGCCCCCCATCCTTGCTCCTGGACCTCATCCCTGATGCTGCCAGCACACGCCGGGTCTGCTTTGGCAAAACTGGGGGGCCGGGGGCGGGGGGGAGAGTGTGCTTTCCAGCTCCAGATTCCTTGCATCCCTCGTGGGGAGGGGTGCAAATCCTTCCCCCCGCCTTCCCCCCCGAGCTCAGCGCGGTGGCCGAATCCTGCCCAAGGCTGCAGCATCCGGACCCGCTGCGGCTCCGCGGGCGCTGGCAGCTGCTCCGGCTATTTTGGGAGAACCCCCGGTGATTTTTTTTTGGGGGGGAGGAGGGAGTGGGGGGACGCATCCCCCTGCCCCACAACCCCCGGCCCCACTGCAGCCGCCCCCCCCCCCGGGCAGCGGGCGAGCCCCGCACCGTTGCCGGTGGCCGCAGCGCAGCGCGCGTGGCTCTGGCTTTGCGCCGCGCATGACTCAGCTCGGAGCTGTCAGAATGCGGAGGGGGGGGGACGGCACCCCCCCTGCCTGCACCCCCACCCCACCTTTGGCCACCTCGACGGGTGCAATCGGTGGCTTTGGCGCTCGCTGGCTACCAGGGAGGGGCTGGTGGCCACCAGGCTGGCGGTGGCCGCAGGGGTCTTGGTTCCAGCTGCTGCTGCTATGGCTAAAAATACCGGTGATGCGGCGGGGGCGGGGGGTGGGGGACACGGGATGGGGTGCGGGGGAGTCCTGGGGGGCGGGTGCAGCATCGCTGGTGCTGAGTCACTGGGGAGAGGGGGGGCTGTGGCCACTGGCACCTTCCCTGTGGCAAGTGAGAGCCCAGGGAGCTGGGAGCACCCCATGCCCCGCCCCCAGTGTGCCCCCATCTGCTGCGGGGGGGGGGCTGGTGGGAGCTCCCCCCATAGAGACACTCCCCCTCAGCGGATGTGGGAGCATTGGGGGAGCCTGGTGGGTGCCCCCCAGTGCGTGAATCCCCCCAGCAGATGTGGGTGCATTAGGGGGTGGTGTGTCTGGTGGGTGCCCCTGCCATGCAGGACCCCCCTGTAGATATAGGAGCATTGGGGGGGGGGCGGAATTGGAACTCCCCAGCAGATGTGGGTGCACTGGGTAGGGGGTGCTGGTGGGTGCCCCCCAGGCAGGAACCCCCCTCAGCAGATGTGGATGGGGGGGAGGGGGGCGGGGGGGGGGGGGCAAGTGGGTGCCTCCCCATGCAATGCCCAGAGCTGCGGCTGCAGGAGAGATGGGGGGGGGGAGGTGGATTTGAGAGGGGTCCAAGGGGGGGTGATGTAGGGTGAAGGGTGTGGGGGGGGTGACAGGGGGGCTTCCACCCCACCCCCCCCTGCAGCCCCCGCTGGCAGCTGGGCCTGATCCCCAGGGCGAGGGCAAGCGGATTAACGCTGCCTCAACGGCTGCTGTGCCAAGGAAGGGGGGGCACGTGGGCAGTGGGCTGGGGACCCCCCCCTCTCAGGGAGGGGGCAGGAGGATGGGGGACCCCATTCCAGCAGTGTGGATGGTCCCTTTTTTCCAGGGGAGCCAGTGAGCTGGGGTCTGGGTGCCTCCCCGCCACCTTCCCCCACCCCGAGGTGCTGTGCCATGCTCGGGGGGTGGTCCAGGGCAGAGCCCCCCCCCTTCCCCCCCCTCCACGTGGGCACAGGATGTGGCAGATGTTGCCCCTCTAAGCCCTGCGCTGATGGACCCCAATCCCCAGCCCCGCAGATTAGGGGGCCCTAAGCTGCTTAGGGGGCCCCCCCGGAGCCCCGTGACCACTTGGGGTGGGGAGGGTCCCTGTACCCCCCTGGGAGCCGCATCCTGCACGGCATCCTGGTCCTGGGATGTGTGTGGGGGGGGCTGTGTTTGTACTGGGTGTGCTCCCCACCCCGCCCCCGGCAAGGGTCCATCTGGGGCACCAGGGGGCTCCCCCCACACTGTGCCCCTGCCATAATGGGGATGCAGGGGGCTGGGGGGGGGGTGTCCCACTGGGTGACCCCAGTATCTCCACATGGGCTAAGGAGGGGTCCCCACTGGGGTGGTCCTGGTGTCTCCTATGGGATGGGTACCCCAATTCCTGCTGGTGTGGGATTGGGGGGGTCCCACTGGGGTGGTCCTGGTGTTTACTATGGGATGGGCACCCTGAGTCCTGCTGAATTGGGGGGGGTCTCACCAGGGTCTCCCCAGTGTTCCCAGTGGGATAGGCACCCCAAGTCCTGCGGGGCTCTGATAGGGCATGGTCTCAGTATCCCCATTTGGGATGGGCACCCCAATTCCTGCTGGGATGGGATGGGGGGATCCCATTGGGGTGGTCCCAGTATCCCCATTTGGGATGGGCACCCCACATCCTGCTGGGGGTCAGATGAGGAGGTCCTACCAGGGTCTCCCTGAGTGGGATGGGTACCCCAAGTCAAACCTGGGCTGGGGAATCCCACTGGGGTGATCCTAGTTTCCCCATTTGGGATGGGCATCCCAAGTCCTGCTGGTCTGGGGGTTCTCATGGTGGTAGTCCAAATGTCCCCAAATGGGATGGGCACCCCAAGTCCTACCTGGGATGGGGTGGTCCCAGTGTCCCTATGTGGGATGGGCACCTCAAGTCCTATCTGGGCTGTGGGTTCTGGCTGGGCTGGTCCCAATGTCCCCAGGTGGGATGGGCACCCCAAGTCCTACCTGGGCTGGGGGTGTCCCAGGGTGCCATCCAGGTGTGACCGGTGTCTCTCCTCAGCTGGGGCATGGCCGTCAATGTGTACTCGACGTCGGTGACCAGCGAGAACCTGAGCCGTCACGACATGCTGGCCTGGGTCAACGACTCCCTCCAACTCAACTACACCAAGATCGAGCAGCTCTGCTCAGGTGGGACGAGCAGCCAGGGGATGGAGGGGGGAGCTGGTGGGGTGGAAGGAACGTGGGGAATGGGTTCCACCCATTGTTCCCCCTCACCTGAGGCCACGGGTGTGGGTCCACGCAGGGGCTGCCTACTGCCAGTTCATGGACATGCTGTTCCCCGGCTGCGTCCACCTGCGGAAGGTGAAATTCCAGGCCAAGCTGGAGCACGAGTACATCCACAACTTCAAGGTCCTGCAGGCGGCCTTCAAGAAGATGGGAGTGGACAAGGTGGGTGCAGGAAAGCTCTTGGTCAGGGAGTGCAGGGATGGGATGAGGGGGGATTTGGTGGCTGAACGTGAGGCAGCAGTGGCCCAGGTGGGCAAGAAGGCCCCCAGCACCCTGGCTTGGCTCAGCCCTGGGGTGGCAGCAGGAGCAGGGCAGGGATGGGCCCCCTGCACTCAGCACCTCCAATCCTGGGCTCAGGGTTGGGCCCCTCCCTCCAAGAAAGCCCTGGAGGGGCTGGAGCGCGTCTGGAGAAGGGAGCGGAGCTGGGGAAGGGTCTGGAGAACAGGGGCTGTGGGTGCGGCTGAGGGCCCTGGGGGGGTTTGGGCTGGAGAAGAGGAGGCTGAGGGGAGACCTCCTGGCTCTCTGCAGCTCCTGGAGAGGAGGGTGGAGCCAGGGGGGGTTGGGCTCTGCTCCCAAGGTTCAGGAGATGGGATGAGAGGAAATGGCTTCGAGTTGCCCCAGGGTAGGGTCAGATTGGATATTGGGAACAATTCCTTCGCTGACAGAGTGGTGAAGCTCTGGCAGAGGCTCCCAGGGCAGTGGTGGAGTTCCCATCTCTGGAGGGGTTCCAAGTCGTGTGGATGTGGTACATAAGGACAGGGTGTGTTGTTGGGGTCGGGCTGATGGTTGTACTGGATGAGCTCAGAGGGCTTTTCCAACCTCAGTGATGGCATCATTCCATGATTTTATTGAGGTGAGATCCTGGGGAGAAATGTTTTGGTATGAGGGTGGGGAGGCCCTGGTCCAGGTTGCCCAGAGCAGTGGTGGCTGCCCCATCCCTGGAGGTGTTGAAGGCCAGGTTGGATGGGGCTTGGAGCCCCCTGATCCAGTGGGAGGTGTCCCTGCCCTTGGAACTGGATGAACTTTGAGTTCCCTCCCAACCCAACCAATTCCATGGGACCTCACCGTGGGGTGGGGACCGTGCCGGGAGCGCAGTGTCCCCCCCAAACCCCTCTGTGTGTTCCACTCCCCTCCCCACCAGATCATCGCGGTGGAGAGGTTGGTGAAGGGCAAATTCCAGGACAACTTTGAGTTCATCCAGTGGTTCAAGAAGTTCTTCGACGCCAACTACGACGGGAAGGAGTACAACCCCCTGCTGGCGCGGCAGGGCCAGGACGCCGCGCCCCCCCCAAACCCAGGTGATCACATCTACAACAAACCCAAGAAACCCATTGGCACCGCAGGTAATGTCGGGGTCCCCCGGCGAGCGATGACCCCCCCCACGGGCGGCCGTGTGTCCGTCCCCTGCACCCCCTGCCTGCGCCCGCTGCCTGCCTGCGACCGGGGGGCTGGGGGGGAAGGGGGACTGGGCAAGGCTTGCTTTGACCCCCCCAGACTCCCCCCATGGCTGCTGCCCCCCTAGACCATCCCCCCCTGTGGCTGCCACCTTCCAGACCCCCCCCCCCCCGTGGCTGCTGTGCCCCCTATACCTCCCCATGGCTCCATCCCCCCAGATCCCTGTGGCTCCACCTGCCCAGACCCCCCCTGTGGCTGTGAGACCCCCCACCATTTCTCCACCTCCCAGACCCCCTGATTTCTCCACCCCCCCAGATCCCTGTGGCTCCACCTGCCCAGACCCCCCTTTGGCTGTGAGACCCCCCCATGGCTCCACCCCCCAGACCCCCCCATGGCTCCACCCCCCAGACCCCCCCATTTCTCCACCCCCCCCCCAGATCCCTGTGGCTCCACCTGCCTAGACCCCCTTTGTGGATTTGAGACACTCCCCCATGGCTGTACCCCCCAGGCCCCCCGATTTCTCCACCCCCCCAGAGCCCCATGGCTGGGAGGGGGTGGTGTCTGCAAGGGGAAAGTGAGGCTGGGGGGAGACTGGAGAGCCCAGAATGACCAGTGGGGTCCCTATGGGAGCCCCCGCTCCCCATCATTAACCCCTGGCCCCCCCTCAATGCTACAAAGGACCTCTCTGATGGGCCCCAAGACCCCCCCATGGCTCCTCCCCTCCAGACCCCCCCTATGGCTTCTTTCCCTGACCCCCCAAAGCTGCCACCCCCCCATAGCCCCTCATTACTTCCCGCTTCCTGACTCCCCCATCCTGCTCCAAACCAAAACCAGACCCTGCGCCCCCCCAGGATGTGCTGGGGGAGGGAAACTGAGGCAGGGGGAGGCTGGAGAGCCCAGAATGACCAGAGGGGTCCCTATGGGAATCCCCTGATCCCGTCATTAACCTCTTGCTCCACCCCCCCTACCCAGTGCCACAATGCCCCTCCCCCACGGGCCCCAAGAACCACCCCATGGCTCCTCCCCCCCAGACCTCCCCACGGCTCTATCCCCCCAAGAACCCCAAGGCTGCCACCCCCATATCTCTCCCTCCCTAGGTGCTGCTCTGCATCCTGGCTGCATCCCATGCTCCTTGGGTTCCCAGTGCCCCCCTCCTCAAACTCCCAGCAGTATCTTGGGGTCTGGACCCCCTGATCCTGCTCCACACCCCAACCAGACACCCCCATCCCACTCCAAACTCCAAACAGACCCCCCTTCTCATCCCGCTCCAAACCCCAACCGGACCCCCCCCTGCATCCCACAGCAAACCCCAACCAGAACCCCCCCCCATCCTGCTCCAAACCCCCACCAGACTCCCCCCCCCCAAAATGTGCTGGGGGAGGGAAACTGAGGCAGGGGGGAGGCTGGAGAACCCCCAATGACCAGAGGGGTCCCTGTGGGAGCCTCCCCTACTCCCTCCTTAACCTCTTGCTTTCCCACCCTCGCCCCCTCAGTGCCACAACGGACCTCCCCCACGGGCCCCAAGAACCCCCCCAACCCCGCTCGCCTCAGCACCACCCCCAGCGCCATCCTGCGGAAAAACTCCCCCTCCGCCCGCAACGGCGGCCCCGAGGCCGACGCCCACATCCTGGAGCTCAACCAGCAGGTGAGGAACACCTGGAGGTGGTGCTGAGCATCTCCCCCAGGACCACCCCCCCACCTTTTTTCCCGGGGGTGAAGGGTGGATGTGTGTGTGTGTGTGTGTGTGTCCCCTCTCCCAGCTGATGGAGCTGAAGGTGACGGTGGATGGGCTGGAGAAGGAGCGGGATTTCTACTTCAGCAAACTGCGGGACATCGAGCTCATCTGCCAGGAGCACGAGAACGAGAACAGCCCCATCATCACCGGCATCATCAGCGTCCTCTACGCCACCGAGGTGAGGGGGGGACCACTGCTGGGACCCCCCCAAGAACCTGCTTCTGGAACCCCCAGACCCTGACACCGCTGGGACTTCCCCAGACCCCACTGCTGGGATCCCCTAGACCCTGACACCACTGAGAGCCCCAGACCCCACCACTGGCACCCTCCAGACCCTGGAACCATTGGGACCCCCAGGCCTCCCTGCTATGACCCCCCCAGACCCTGACACCACTGGGACCCTCCAGACCCTGACACAGCTGGAATCCCCCAGACCCCACCACTGGGACCCCCCCAGACTCTGGCACTGCTGGGATGCCCCCCCACTACTGGTGCCCCTGACACCCCTGTGCCTCCTGACTCCGCTGTGTCCCCTCCAGACCCCTCCCCACTGCTGTCCCCAGCACTGCTGTGTCCCCCCAGACCCCTTCCCTGGTACCACTGGCACCTCTTTGTCCCCCCAGACCCCACCCCTGGCACCACTGTGTCCCCCCAGATCCTGCTCTTTCCCCCCCAGACCCCACCCCTGGCACCACCGTGTCCGCCCAGCCCCCACTGCCAGTGCCCCCCCCTCACTGCTCTCCAGTCATCCCTGGGAAGAGCCCCCCCCCCCCATTGCTGCCCCTTTCCCCCTTCCCTCCCTGGGGATACCTGCGGGGGGAGAGGGGGTGTTTGGGCTTTCCCGAGGTGCTGGAAGGCAGCAGGAGTGCCCTCCCCTCACCCCTCCCTGGCCATTTCCCAACTGATGGTGATTCCCATCCCCTTCCCCTGCTCCAGGAGGGCTTTGCCCCACCAGAGGATGACGAACTGGAGGAGCAGCAGCCAGAGGACCAGGACGAATACTAACCCCGGCCCGCTCCCACGCCGCCCCACGCCGAGACCCCCCCCCCCCCACAGACATTGGAGGCCCGAGCCTCGCCCCCTGCTCTCTCACAACTCCATCGCGCTCTCCCGGTAGCCCAGCGGCTCCGGTTGGAAGCCACTTCCTCCATCCCAACTCCACGGCCCATGCAGTCGAGGAGCCAGGGCTGCACCTGCACTGGGAGGGGGAGCTGTGGGGTGGGAATGGGCTCCGGTCGCCGCTCCCGGTCCTTCGCAAACCCTTAGCCCATATTTATTTCCGTTGTCCCACTCCGGTGTTGGTGCCACCACCTGCCCCGCTGCGTGAGAGTGAGAACATGAGGGGTTTTGCAAGAATGGAGCCTTCTCACCTGCATCCCTGAGGGCTTTTGCAAGGGTGGAGCCTCCTTGCCTGCATCCTTGAGGGAGTTTGTTGGGATGGAGCCTCCTCACCTGCGTCCTTGAGGGGTTTTGCAAGGATGGAGCCTCCTCAGCTGCATCCCTAAGGGGTTTTGTTGGGATGGAGCCTCCTCACCTGCGTCCTTGAGGGGTTTTGCAAGGATGGAGCCTCCTCAGCTGCATTTCCTAAGGGGTTTTGCAAGGATGGAGCCTCCTCAGCTGCATCCCTGAGGGGTTTTGCAAGGATGGAGCCTCCTTGCTTGCATCCTTGAGGGAGTTTGTTAGGATGGAGCCTCCTCGCCTGCATCCCTGAGGGGTTTTCGGGGATGGAGCCTCCTTGCTTGCATCCTTGAGGGGTTTTGCAATGATTGAGCCTCCTCACGTGCTGCCTGCACCCTACCAGCCCCGGCACCTTGGAATTGGGGCTGGAACTGGCAGCTCTGCGATGGCTGCACCGCGCAGCCTGTGGGGAGGATGCAGCACCGAGGAGGGAATTGCTGCTTCAGATTCCTGGGAAGATGGAAAAGGAACCCCAGGCTGGTGGACGATGGCAGCGAGGGGAGGGGATGGGGGTGCTGCGGGCCAGGATGGAGCATCCCGGATCCTGTCCCGGCTGCGGGACCTTCTCCCCTCGCCCACCGTGGACCCCAGGGCGCTGGGGTGGCTCTGCCGCAGCGCCTGCCCTGGCCATCGTCTCCCTGTCGCATCGCTTGCCTGGTTCCGTCACTCCGGTTGCAAAGCCTGCATCTGTGTCCAGTTTTATTTAAAATAAAACTCGTGTGGTTAAAAAAAAGAACAACAAACACCTCATCGTGCCCAGCTCCAGCCAGGATCCGAGCTCGGCGCTGTGGGAAGCAATGGGGATGTGGATGGAGAGCTGGTTCCAGGGGGAATCCAAACTGGGAAGGGGGGGGGGCTGGGGAGCATCACAGCGTGCATCCTACTGCAGGGGAGGGTGTCCTGGACCAGGCTTGAGTGGGAAGGGTTGTGGAAGAGGAGGGAAGGGCCTTGAGGGATGGTGATTTGGGATGTTGGAGATTGGAGACTCACGGGTCCTGTGAGCAGTGTGGAGCCCCAGGCTCTGCTCCCAGGGATTAAGGTGGGGGTGATGCGGGGGCTTTGGCTCCCCCGGAACGGAACCCCCGCGGGGCTGGGACCCCACACCCAGCTCAGCCCGTGCTGTTGCTGCTCCGGGTGTGGGAGAAGAAGACATCGGAGACCAAAAGCTGCAGCTGGGAAAGAAGGGAGGGAATCTGGGAAGGGTCCTGAGCTGGAGACGTGAAAGGGATCAGGGTGAACTGAAGGGAGCCTGGAAAGAGGAACCCTGCGAGATAACAATGAAACCTTTGGACTGTGGTTCTTTGTACTTTGAATGAATGAAAGAGCTGAGGGGAAGGGGCGGGGGGAGGGAGTGACCGCCGGGACCTGCGGGGGTCTCTGCTGTGAGAGACCGGAGTCTGCACAGCGTGAAGGACCCACGCACTTGGGCAGAGGCGTTCGGTGCTGCAACACCGCATCTCATCCCTCACCTTCGCACTGAGCTCTATCTTTAACCCGCACAGCCAGGGGAGAGCGCGAACGCAGTCCCCCACTACCACAAATTATGCAGTCGAGTTTCCCGCATTTGGGGAAATCGCAGGGGTCAGCACACCCGGAGTGCAAGGGATGAGCCTCGCCCTGGGAAAACCACCTGCGTGATCATGGTGTCTCCCCTGCCAGGTAAGTATGAGCTGCTCACCCCGCCCCGCGCGGCCCCCGCCGCTCCGCCCGCTCCGAGATCACGGGGACCCCAACACCAGCCCCCAACAACCCCTCCTTCCCCACTGTCCGCTCCCGCCCCACGGTTTGCCCTTCACAGCGCTCCCGCAGGTGTCGTCCCGCCCGCGGCCGCCGGTGCGGTTTGTGCGGGATGTGTCCCGTGGTGCCCCTCGCGATGTCTCATTTGCATAGACACGCCCCTCCAACTCTGCCTGCCGGGCCCTGCCCCCTGCCGGCCCGGAGCTGCTCTGCCGGCAGCGGCGTGATTTGCATGGCCCCGCCCCCTCTCACCACAGGCCCCGCCCCATCGGCGCAGTTGGCAGCGTCGCTGTCCGCTTAACCACGCCTCCGCCCCCTAGGCCCCGCCCCTCGCGTTCCCGTTGCGCCCCGCTGGGTCTTAGTGCCGGTCCCTGTCCCGGTGTCCCCGAGCTCCCAGCTCCGGGCCCGGGGCTCCCGGCGCGGTGGGAGCCCCTCACCTCCCCTACCGGCTCCCCACAGCGGCCCGAGGGGCCCGCGCTGCCCCGGGAAGGATCCAGGTGGGCACATAGGGAGGTGTCAGCAGGCTTTATGCATCCCCAGCGGCGCGTGCGCCCCGCACCCAGGGACCCACATGCATCATGAGCCCTCCACACTCAGGGAGCCCCGCACACAGGGAACCCCTCTATCCAGACCCCCTGCACCCAGGGACCCCCCCAGACAGCGCCCCTTGTATCCTGAGCCCCTCACAGTCGAGGACCCTCATGAACAGGGACCCCACACATCCAGGGACTGTCACACACACAGACCTCCCTGCATCCTGAGCTCCGCACAGCCAAGGACCCCCACATCCAGGGAACCCCTCCACCAAGAGGCCCCCGCACTCAGGCCTCCCCCTTACGCAGGGACCCCTGCGCCCAGGGACCCCACAGGCATGCCACCGCATACAGGGACCACCCCCGCACCCTAACCGACCAGTGACGCCCCCAGTTCGGGACCTCTGCGCCCTGAGCCCCACACCCAGAACCCCCACACCTAGGGCCCCCCCCCGCGCCCATGCACCCCTGCACACACATTCCTTGCACCCAGGGACCTCCCACACCCAAGAAGCCCCCGCACACCCCGAGTCACTACACCCTGGGTCCGCCTCAGCCAGGGACTCCCCCTGCATCCTGAGCCCCTGCAGCCACAGCTCCCCACACCCAGGGGGTCTCCGCCCTCGTTCTGCCGCCCCGCCCGGGCCGGCTGTGCCGTGGGACGGGGGCTGCCGCGGTGCCCCTCGCCGACTTCATTTGCATAGACACGCCCCCTTCCCAACAGCCCCGCCCCTTTTGACAGGCCGTCGTCCAGCGCGGGAAAGGAGGGGCGGGGCCTGCGCGGAGCTGGGCGGTTAGGGGCGGGACTTGCCTTGAAAGGAGGCGGGGATATGCAAATCACGTTGATGCCTGGAAAGCAGTTCCGACCGGCAGAGGGCGGGGTCTGTCAGGGAGAAGGGGCGTGTCTATGCAAATAAATACCGCGAGGGGCACCACGGGACACATCCCGCACAAACCGCACCGCCGGCTGCGGGCGGGACGAACGCTGCATGACGGCTGCGGGGCGACAGAACACAGGGCGGGGGTGGACAGAGCGGAAGAAGAGGTTGTTGGAGTTGGTCGAGGGATCTCCGTGAGTTCGGAGCGAGCGGAGCGGCGGGGGCCGCGCGGGGCGGGGTGAGCAGCTCATACTTACCTGGCAGGGGAGACACCATGATCACGCAGGTGGTTTTCCCAGGGCGAGGCTCATCCCTTGCACTCCGGGTGTGCTGACCCCTGCGATTTCCCCAAATGCGGGAAACTCGACTGCATAATTTGTGGTAGTGGGGGACTGCGTTCGCGCTCTCCCCTGGCTGTGCGGGTGCAAAGACAGAGCTCAGACCAGCCCGCGGTGCGGGTGTTTCCCCGCATCGGTCGCCGCTGCTTCCCCCGGTGTTTCTCCGCGGTGCCGCCGCCGCTGGTGCCCGGGGCTGCGCTCCCAGCGCAGGGGAAGGCGGCCCCGCAACTGCGGGCGAATGAACTCTCCCAGAGCCCGTTCGGAGTTCCAGGAAGCGGCTCCGTTATCCCAGCGCGGGGCACGAGAGGGAGCGGTTCCATCAATGGTGAGACACGAGCTGGGGCAGAAGAGATTTCCCACTCACACGCGGGCGGATTCTCCCACCGATCGCCGCGGATTCTGCCCCTTCCCAAGGACTCGTTTTAATGCTGACGTGAACTTCACAGCAGCCAAATCTCTGCCCGTTGGAGCTTCGGAGCCGGCTCTGCCTGAGCTCGCCTTTCAGCCAGGGAAAGGCTGCGAACAGAGGTGATGGGAGCAGGAGACGCCTCTGCTCCGCACAGACCGTAATTGAGATGAAATGTTATCATTTCTCAAAGAGCAGAGTCCGCAAAAACGCTGCTGGAAGAAAATACACCCTATAGAACCCCAGCTCTGAGGGGGACATGGTCTGACTTTCAAAAATGCTGAGATGAACCTTTAGCTTCAATCCAAATGTTTCACTTTTTCCATGGTAGCGACTTCTCGTACCAAAGGGACCCTCGGGCCGGTGCCGCAGCCCCGGTGCCCAGCGCCGCAGCACCCGCACGCGGTGTCCCCAGGCCGGGGCGTTCCCTGTTTCTCCCATCACCGCCCAGTTCCCATCCTGGGTTTGATCCCCCGGCTCCCATGGGTTCTGCTCCCCCCGCCGGCGCGATCGCGGGGACAGAGTTGGGGGCGCTGCAGGTCCTTCTGCTCCCCCGGCTCCCGCCTTCGCTCCGCGGGGCTCGGACCCCGCCCCACCGCCCCCACCCCACACCCAGCTCAGCATCGGGTTCCACCGCTCCCAGTGCAGGAGAAAAAGGCATCGAAGGCCAAAAGCAGCAGCTGCGAAAGGAGCCAGGGAGTCTGGGAAGGGCCCTGAGCTGGAGACGTGAGACAGGATGAGCTGACCGGGAGCTTGGAAACAGCGATGGGAACAATGAAGATGAGTTTTGCACCTCGTTTGTTTACTGCAGACATCCTGATCCCAGAGAGCAGAGACTTGGTATCCCCTACAAACACCCCGACACCCACCTGGACGTGCTGACACTCAATATCCCCTACAAACACCCCGACACCCGCCCGGAGGTGCAGACACTCAGTATCTCCTATCAACACTCCGGCCTCTGCTCAGGGATGCAGACACTTGGCCTTGGATAACAATGAACTCGGTAATTAATCAGCTCAAAGCTGAACACCCGTGATGAAACAAGGAGAGAGCTATCGGATCGGGAGAGTGTGAGTGTTTGAGGATCCCCTGAGGGACATCCTTATCCTCATTAGGGATGAGGGTGGGGATGCCCTGGCCCAGGTTGCCCAGGGATGTTGTGGCTGCCCCATCCCTGGAGGTGTCCAAGCTGGATGGGGCTTGGACCTCCCTGACCTAGTGGGAGGTGTCCCTGCCCATGGCAGGGTGTGGGACTGGGAGGGCTTTAAGGCCCCTTCCAACCCAAACCATGGAAGGATTCTATGACTCCCTCATGTGCCCAGCCCTGCGATAAAGGAGCTGCTTTCTTAAAGTCCAAATGAGCCTCGGAGAGTTGATTTGCCGGCATTTTCGGTACCAACACCGTGTCTCTGGGTGCACCATCCAAATGCTTCTGCACTGTTGCCAGGCTTTAACCACGGAATCCCTGGCTTCCCCGGGGTCCCCTCCTCACCTGCTCCTCTCGTTGGCGCGATCGCAGGAACCAAGGTTGGGCAGGTGCAGGGGCTTTTGTTCCCCCGTGAGGCTCGGACCCCGCACCCTTCTCAGTCCAGGTCTTTGCTGCTCCGGGTGTGGGAGAAGAAGACACTGGAGGCCAAAAGCTGCAGCTGGGCAAGAAGGGAGGGAATCTGGGAAGGGTCCTGAGCTGGAGACGTGAAAGGGATCAGGTGAAAGGGATCAGGTTGAAGTGCCCGGGAGCCTGGAAATGAGAACCCTGCGAGATAACAATGAAACCTTTGGACTGTGGTTCTTTGTACTTTGAATGAATGAAAGAGCTGAGGGGAAGGGGCGGGGGGAGGGAGTGACCGCCGGGACCTGCGGGGTCTCTGCTGTGAGAGACCGGAGTCTGCACAGCGTGAAGGACCCACGCACTTGGGCAGAGGCGTTCGGTGCTGCAACACCGCATCTCATCCCTCACCTTCGCACTGAGCTCTATCTTTAACCCGCACAGCCAGGGGAGAGCGCGAACGCAGTCCCCCACTACCACAAATTATGCAGTCGAGTTTCCCGCATTTGGGGAAATCGCAGGGGTCAGCACACCCGGAGTGCAAGGGATGAGCCTCGCCCTGGGAAAACCACCTGCGTGATCATGGTGTCTCCCCTGCCAGGTAAGTATGAGCTGCTCACCCCGCCCCGCGCGGCCCCCGCCGCTCCGCCCGCTCCGAGATCACGGGGACCTCAACACCAGCCCAAACAACCCCTCCACTACAACTGCGCGTCTTCTCCGCACGTTGTGCCGCCCGGCAGCGCTCCCGCAGGTGTCGTCCCACCCGCAGCCGGCGGTGCGGTTTGTGCGGGATGTGTCCCGTGGTGCCCCTCGCGGTGTCTCATTTGCATGGACACGCCCCTTCTCCCCGCCAGACCCCGCCCCCTGCGGCTCGGAGCGGCTCTGCCGGCAGCGGCGCGGTCCGCGTGGCCACGCCCCCTCTTCTCACCCCCCGCCCTCACATCAACGTCAGCTCACAGCGCTGCCATCTGCATAGCCACGCCCCCTCGCTGTAGACCACGCCCCCGGGTAGCTGCGCCCGGGGCTGCTGTGGGGGCGTGGTTTGCAGGGGGCGGGGCTTACCGCCCGATCCCGTGTCGAGGCGCAGACGTGGCAGCGCCGCAGCCAATCAGCGGTCGCGCTGTGCGCATGCGCCGCTCGCTCCCCCCCCCGCTCCCGGCCCGGTCCCGGCGGCGATGGCGGCGGCGGCGGCCCCGGGCTCGGCCGCGGCCGGCGGGCGCTGGGAGGTGGTGCGGAAGGGCCGGCGCCCCGCCGGAGGCCCCGGGGCCCGTCGAGCGCTGGGCGAGGCCAATGGCGGCCGCGCGCTGCCGGGAGCAGGTGAGTGCGGCGGGGAAACCGGGGAACACCGGGGGAACGGGGCCGGGCGGTGCCGCCGCCGTGGGGGCGGGGGGAGACCTGCAGTGTGCTGGGACCGCGGGGCCCGGGGACCTGCGCCGCCTTTCTGTGCAGGGACCTGGTCCGGTTCGCCCGTGGGGGCCCAGGAGTTCCCGGTACCGGTGCTCTCGGTGCTCTCCATGGAGCTCCCGCCACCTCCTCCCTTTCGGTACCGGGCTCTCAGTGCTCCCATCCTCTCCTTGTCCCGGGCCGTGGACCTCCTGGTGCCAGCGCTCCTGCCACCTTCTGTCATTCCCGGCTCCTGGAGCTCACGGTACCGGTGCTCTCGGAGCTACTGGCACGTTCTCCCGTTACCAGGCCCAGGAACTCGCAGTACCGGTGCTCTCGATGCTCCCCATGGAGCTCTTCCCACCTGCTCCCTTTCCCAAACCTGGGAGCTCCTGGTACTGGTGCTCTTTGCGGGGCTTCCATCACCTCCTCCCCTTCCCAGGCCCGGGACCTCCCGGTGCTCTCCATGGAGCTCTTGTCACCTCCTCTCATTCCCCGACCCAGGAGCTCCCAGTCCAGGTGTTTTCAGAGCTCCCACCACTTCCTCCCATTCCCAGGCCTCGTAGCTTCTGGTACCAGTGCTCTCAGCACTCCCACCACCTTCTCCCATTTTCAGATCCACGAGATCCCAGTGCTGGTGCTCCCAGTGGAGCTCCCCCAACTTCCTTCCCTTTCCCAGGCCTGGGATCTCCCGGTTCCAGTGCTCTTGGTGCTCCCCCTGGAATCCCCATGGAGCTCTTGCCACCTTCTCCCATTCTTGGGCCTTGGAGCTCCCGATACCGGTGTTCTCAGTGCTCCCTGTGGAGCTCCTGCCACCTTCTCCCATTCCCAAGTCCAGGAGCTCCCAGTGCAGGTGCTGTCAGAGCTGCCACCACCTTCTCCCATTCCTGGGTCCAGGAGCTCCTGGTACTGGTGCCCTTTGCAGAGCTCCTGCCGTCTTCTCCCGTTCCAGGGCCCAGGAGCTCCTGGTGCTCTCAGCATTCTCCGCGGAGCCTCCTCCGGCTCTCACCTTCCCAGGCTGTGGAGCTCCCGGTGCTCTCAGTGTTCCCCACGGAGCTCCCTCCACCTCCTCCCTCTCCCGTTGCTCCAGCTCCCATCGCCACCTCGGACACCCTCTTTGTTCTGGGCTTTGAGCGGCAGCATCGGAAGCAGAACAAGGAGCAGGTGCCGCCCGCCGCCGCGCCGGAGCCACCGCACCGGAAGCAGCACTCGGGGAAGAGCGGGAAGAAGCCGTCGGTGACCGACGCCAGGGCGAAGCCGGGGAAATACCGCTCGCTGGAGGAAGCTCTGAGAGCTGTGAGTGTCCCGGGCCATCCGCATGGATTGATCCCCTATTCCATAGGGATGGGGGCACCCAGCTCGCTCCCGATCCACGCTAACACGGTGGAGCCAAAGCTCCGTTGTGTCCCGTTCCTCTGCTCCAGCATCGTTAAATCCGACCGGAGGGAGCAGCACGAGGAGCGTGGGGCCTGGTTTTGGTTTGGCTTCCCCACACGGGTTCTGCGGGAAGAGGAAGCGTCCGACTCCTGCGCCAGGAGAGTCTGGGGGTGGTTGGCACATCCCTGGCTCCGGGCGCTGGAGGAGCGGAACATTCGGAGCGCGGGAGATCCCGTTGTCCTGTACTTGAAGGAATGGGAGTGGCAGGAGGTGCTGGGAGGGAATTCCGGAGTCTTCCCCTCGCCCACTCCCTGCTTGCTGTCCAGGAGGAACCCTGGGAAAACCCCCTCGGGAAACTCTGCTGGCTGAGGTCTTGGGGATGATTTCTGTACCTGGTGCTCTTGGAATTCCGGGTGGATCCGTAGAACTCGTTTGGCTCCCTCCTGCCCATCCGGGTGGTATCTGGGCCTGGCGAGATTTGGGAAGGAGCCTGAATTAACTCTGTGGAGGTGACGCCTCCTGCAGTCATCGTTGTCTGGCTCTGCTCTTCCCACCAAGCCCTGTGTCCCACAGTGCCCAGGCCTCCTCTGGTCCCTCCCTGCCGCAGGGTTGGGCCATTCCTCTGCTCCGAAGGGCACCAGAGGCTCCGCATCCAGTGATCACAGGTCAGGATGGCTCAGAGTGGTGTCACTGGCTGTTGTTTCCACGCCCAGGGAGACATTCCCAGGCTGGGGGCTGCAGGCTGGGAATGGCTCCGCAGGGGTGAACGCTGCCTGCGGCTGTTGCTCCGTCAGCTTTGCCGACAGAGTTGCTTTTGTGGCGCCATCTTATCCCTCTTTTAAAAACGCTGCTGGGATAAACATGGAATTGCAGAGTTGTTGAGGTTGGAAAAGACCCTTAGGATCACCGAGTCTGATTATAAATCCAACGTTGCCAACCCCACCGCTGATCCCTGTCCCTGAGCGCCACATCCACATGGATTTAAACCCCCCCAGGGTGGGGATTCCACCACTGCCCTGGGCAGCCTCTACAGTTCCATGGGGGAATTGTTCCCAAAATCCAATCTAAACCTCATCTGGCACAACTTTAGGTCATTTCCTCTCATCCCATGCCTCTGGAGGAAAGACCAACGCCCACCTCTCCGCATCCTCCTCTCCAGGAGCTGCAGAGAGCCAGGAGGTCTCTCCTCAGCCTCCTCTTCTCCAGCCCAAACCCCCCCAGGGCCCTCAGCCGCTCCCACAACCCCTGTTCTCCAGACCCTTCCCCAGCTCTGGTGTCACCCAAGAAGAGGGTTCCCCGCTCGGGGGTGCAGAGCTCGGAGCAGCCATCCCAGCTGCACTGCAGCTCCCGGGTGTCCATCCTGGCTCAGTCTGAAAACAGAGGATGCGACATTCCCTGACAGGGAGTGGAGGAGGAGGAGGGAGTGGATGGGGTGTGAGCGCTCTCCATGCTCCTGGGTTGTAAATCCGGTGGGTCTGGATGTTCTTAGCTTGTTTTCCATGGATGCTGTGGGCGCAGAGCTTACCGGGCGATGCTGCCCCATCCCAGCTGTGCCGGGTGACGCGGGGCTGATCCGCACGGAGCTGCCTCCTGCCCGGAGCCGATGCCAGCCTATGCTTTGGTGCTTTGCTCGGAGCTGACTTATCCCAGGCACATGGGGTGGGAAGGTGGAGTGAGCCTCCAAGGATGGGAAAAGCTCACTCCTGCAGCTGTGCCAGCACTGGGGCTCCCTGAGCTCCCTTGGTGCTGGATCCCCATATGTAGTTTGTGTTCCCTTTGCCAGTACAAAGGAAGACATCTTCCCCTTGCACAATCCAATGCTGTTTCCAGGTGAACATTCCCATCTCTGTTAACAGCAGGTGGATTTGGGGGCACTGGGCAGCTGGGGTTCTCAATGTGGGGAGGGCAGGATTCTGAGGATGAAGGTGGAATGGTTTGGGTTAGAAGGGACCTCAAAGCCCATCCAATCCCACCCCCTGCCGTGGGCTGGGACACCTCCCACTGGATCAGGGGGCTCCAAGCCCCATCCAACCTGGCCTTCAACACCTCCAGGGATGGGGCAGCCACCACTGCTCTGGGAAACCTGGGCCAGGGCCTCCCCACCCTCACACCAAAACATTTCTCCCCAAGATCTCATCTCAATCTCCCCTCTTGCAGCTCCAAACCCTTCCCCTCATCCCATCCCTGCACTCCCTGATCCAGAGCCCTTCTCCAGTTTTTCTGGAGCCCCTTTCAGTCCTGGGAGGCTGCTCTAAGGGCTCCCCACAGCCTTCTCCTCTCCAGGATGAACAACCCCAACTCTCCCACCCTGTCCTCACAGCAGAGGGGCTCCAGCCCTTGGATCATCTCCGTGGCCTCCTCTGGACTCGCTCCAACAGCTCCAGGTCCTTCCTGTGCTCAGGACTCCAGAGGTGGCCCCAGGGCTCCAGGTGGGGTCTCCCCAGAGCGCAGCAGAGGGGCAGAATCCCCTCCCTCCCCCTCTGCTCCCACTCTTTGGGTGCAGCCCAGGACACCCTTGGTTTCTGGGCTGGGAGCGCCCATTGCCGGCTCCTGGGGAGCTTCTCCTCCCCCAGCACCCCAAGGCCTCCTCCTCATTTCTGCTCCCAATCCCATTATCCCCCATCCTCTGTTGATCCCGGGGGTTGCCCTGACCCAGGTGCAGGCCCTTGGCCTGGTTGAACCTCATGAGGTTCCCACAGCCCCACCTCTCCAGCCTATCCAGGTCCCTCTGGGTCCCATCCCTTCCTTCTGGTGTCACCCCCGCCCTTCTCAGCTTGGTGTCACCCCCAAACCTGCTGAGGGTGCCCTGGATCCCACTGTATCATCAAGGAAAATGCTGGAGAGCACTGGTCCTAGTACGGACACCACTTCTCATGGGTCTCCATCTGGACACCAAGCCATTGCGTTCCCCTTTCCCTGCATTCCAACTGATTCCAGTCAAATCTCTGTCGCTTCCAGCTGGACCTGGCGGATCTGCAGAAGGAGCTGAACAAAAGCCGGAGCGTATTCCCGGAGAACCCCTCGGTCTGGGTGAAGGACCTGGCCAGTTACCTCAACTACAAACTGCAGGCACCGCGCAGCGACCCCACGCTCAGCCAACATCCCCACGGTCAGTGCTGCCAGGGGGGATCCGCCCTGGATTCCTCGGGATCCACGGAGTGTTGGGGGGGAAGCCTGGAGCAGGTGCTGCTCCACATCTGGAGTGTGGTCCTTAAATCCCAGTGGTGGGGCTCAGTGACCTCCTTAAAACCCGGTGATGAGGCAGCCGGGCACGGGGAGCAGCGCAGGATGGGGACCAGGAAGAAGCAGTGGGATATTATGGAATCAGTTAGGTTGGAATAGACCCTGGAGATTGGCTCCAGCCATGGGCCCCACAGGAAACAAGAGGGATCCTGGGCTGTGCTCTGTGTGAGTGGGACAGAGGCCGATTGCAGGAACTTTGGGGTGGGTGGAACTGGAGCAGCCACAGATGGGACAGGGAAAATTCCCCTGGTCTCACCCAAGAGAGGTTGGATCCAGCCTGTCCAACGCTCCGGGCTTGTTACTGGCAAATGGAAACAGTTGGAGCAGGGAAAAGACAAGGAAAACAGTTTTTTCTGTGCCAGAACTCCGAGGAGACTCGGTAACGGATTGAGCGCTGGGCTGGGATCATTATCCACCAAATAGAGTGGGGATTTATCCCTACGATCAGCTTGCCTTGGCTCCCACAAAGGCATTGTGTGTGCAGCTGGCAAGCTCAGCACATGCCCGAGGCAGCCTTTCTCCGTACGGAGCCATGACTTGTGCCTGCTGTGGTGGAACTGGGGAATCTGCCCGCGGGCATCCCTGCTCATCTTTGAAAGGGAAATTCAAGCGTCATCTGTTGGGTGACACTGGGGACAAGGGGGTGGCAATGGGTGGAAGAGCGGGATGACCCCCAAATCCCGCCCATGTCCTGCAGCGTTGCACAGGGAGCAATCCCTTGGGGCTGGATTAGCTGGATCTGGCGTGGAATCGTGGGAGGAGGGCGCGGGGTGCACGGGGATGTGGTGCTGAGCGCTCCCTCCTCCTGTGCTCCAGATTATCCCTACTGCCTGGTGAGCAAGGAGCTGAGGAACATCATCCGGGCGCTGCTGGGAAAGGCGTCGGGCGTGCTGGAGCTCTTCTTTGACCACTGCATCTACACCATGCTGCAGGAGCTGGACAAATCCCCAGGTGAGGGCCGCAGGAGCGGGGATGCTCCGCTCCTCCGGTGCTTCCGGAGCACAGGGATGCTGCAGCTCCGCCTCGCTGGCTTGAAGAGCTCTTTGGAATTCCTCTGCGGCGCAGGGGAGGTGGAAAACTCCTGCGTATCTCATGTGAGGTGTAAAATGCTGCTGAGGCTGCAGGGATTGGAGCTGGAGGAGCTGGAGTGGGGAGTGGGATCAGAGCCCTGCTGTGAGGGAGAGGTGCAGACCAGAGTGTCTGTGGTGGGAATTGCCATTCCAAGCTTTCCCGTTGCTGCCGTGTTCGGAACTGGGGCCTTTCGGCCTCGGGGAGCTCTGCACGGGGCTGCAGGGACAGCGTTCCTCGGGGTCCTGTCCCAGCTGCCCTGTAGGAAGTGTGGAATTCCAGCATGATGGGGTGGGAAGGGCACTCTGGAGGTCACAGAATCCTGGGATGGTGGGGTGGGAAGGACCCTCTGGAGCTCACCCAGTCCCACCCCCTGCTCCAGCAGGGTCACCTCGAGCACAGGAGCACATCCAGGTGGGTTTGGATCCCTCCAGAGAAGGAGACTCCACACCTCCCTGGGCAGCCAGTTCCAGGGCTCCGGCACCCGCACAGGAAAGAGGTTTTTCCCCATGTCCAGGTGGAGCTTCCCAGGCTCCAGTTTATTACTGATGTCCCTTATCCTGGCACTGGGCACCACTGAGTAGCATCCGACCCCCTCCTCCTGCCATCCACCCATCAGATATGGATCGGCATGGATGGGATCCCCTCTCTGCCTGCTCTTCTCCAGACTGGACAGCCCCAGGGATCCCAGCCTCTCCTCATCGCCGTGCCCTCCACTGGGCTCTCTCCAGTCGTTCCTGCTCCTTCCGGAGCCAAGCAGCCCAGACCTGTACGCAGGTGGCCATTCTTGCCTGGAGGACGTGGATGGCTGATGGCATTGCCTGGGCCAAATCCACATCCTTAGGGATGGTGCTGGCTTGTTTCTTCCCGTTGGAATGCCAGGCACAAATCCAGAACTGCTTCCGAACCGCCGCTGCCCACGGCTTTAGCAGGAGCAGCCATGGCTGCCCCAGCCCCGCTCCCTCCCGCACCAGGCGGCCCCGGGGTTTGTTTCCATCGTAGAACCCACTGGAATGATCAAAACGGTGGGAATAGCAGGGAATGGGTGTTGGCAGGTGAACAAGGTGCTGCCTTCCTTTGAGAATCTGTAGTTTAGGATGAGGTTGGGCTGTGGCAGGGAGGGCCAAGGGGATGTGGCTCCCTCTTCTCCATTGGGACCGTGCTGGAGAGCAGGATTGGCCCGGAGCACAACTGGCCCCTGGCGTGGGGGCTACTAAATCCTGCTGTGGCTGTGCCACCCAGCCAGGGGCCAGTGGATTTGGATGGAGCCCAAGAGGCACAGGGCTCACCAAACCCGCCTGATGGGGAACAAGGGGGAAGGAGCCCTGGGAAGCTCCTGGGTTTGGGGCTGCGATGGTTCCTCCTGGGGCAGAGCTGGACCAAGGGGTTTGGGAAGCGGCCAGTGGGATTCCCAGGGTCCATCCTGCTCCTGCGGGGCTGTGGATCCCAGGCAGGGAATGGGGAGGGGGCAGGAGGATGCGTTCTATGCCAGGGCTCATGCCTGGCATTCCCGGAGAGGGAGTGCTCGGAGGGTGTGGTGGCTGAGGAAGCCCCCTCACCCCGGCTCTGTTCCAGGGGAGTCTCTGCACGGATACCGGATCTGCATCCAGGCACTGCTGCTGGACCGGCCCAGGATCGCCACCACCAACCTGGGCAAGGTGAGCCGGGCGCTTCCCGGGCAGGTGCGATGACCTCGGTGGAGCTGCTCCTCCTTCCACTCCGAGGATCCCTGGAGCTCCTTTCTCCTTAGTCCTAATTCCTTTGGATTAGGATTAAACCCCTAATTCCATGCTCGTAGTCCTTGTGCCTCCCTGTGCTCGGATCCCATTTGGAGCAACCGGTACCTCCAGCATCCCCCCTGCTTCCCAGAGCTGGAGCCGCTGGAAGCACTGGCGTCCCACAGGGTCCTGTCCTCAAAGATCTTTTCCAAAGCTCTGGCTCCCGAAGGTGCTGGGATGCATCCGTGGGGCAGGAATGAGGGTTTCTGGATCCTGATCAGCCAGCAGCTGAGTGGCTCTGGCTGTCATTCCTGCACCACGCGGCGCCGGCAGCTCTGGCTTCCCCAGGGACAGGAGTTGGGGTCCCACTGCTGGCACCTGGGTCCCCTCAGCTCCAGCGAGCTCTGTCCCCCTCCAGGGATTCTGTCCCACTCCAGGGTGGGGGGGGCTCTGTCCTGCTCCAAGGGGAGGTCTGTCCCATTCCAGGTTGGTCTCTGTCCTACTCTGGGGTCTCTGTCCTGTTCCAGGAGGACTCTGTCCCCCTGCAGAACTGGGCTCGGTGGGATGGGCTGGGGCTCTTCCCAACGGACACATCCTCCTCTTCCCCTCCAGTACCTGGAGGTGCTGCGCTCGCAGCAGAACCGGCCGGCGAAATGCCTCACCGTGCTCTGGGCACTGGGACAGGCTGGGAATGCCGACCTGCACGAGGGCCTCAAAGGTGAGTGCCAGGATCGGAGCTGGGAGCAGGGATGGGAGCTGGGAGCAGTGGGAGCTGGGAGTGCTGGGATTGGAGTAGAGGTGGGAGCTGGGAGTGGGATGTGAGCAATGGGATGGGAGCAGGGTGAGAGCTGGGAGCAGTGGGATGGGAATAGGGGTGGGAACTGGGAGCAGTGGGGTGGGAATTGGGAGCAGAGTGGGAGCTGGGAGCAGGGATGGGAGCCGGGAGTGCTGGGCTAGGAGTCCATCTTTGGGAGCCAGGCAGTGGGAGCCTGGCCTTGGGAGCAGGGTGGGAGCTGGGAGTGCGTTCCTGGGAGCGGAACGGGAGCCAAGAGCACTGGGCTGGGTGACGATCCCTGAGAGCAGGGCAAGAGCTGGGAGCACCAGGATGTGCACCCATCCCTGGCAGTAGGGTGGGAGCTGGGAGTGGGTTGGGAGCCAGGACGGGAGATCATCCCTGGGAGCAGCCCCAGCACCCAGGCACCCATCCCTGGGAGCAGAACAGGAGCCAGGAGCGCTGGGATGTGCTCCCATCCCTGAGACTGGGGTGGGAGCTGAGGTGGCCCCAGTGCTGGCTGGGATCTCCGCTCCCACTGGAGTTTGCTGTTGAGGCCTGGGTCTGCTTACCACACCATCCCACGCTGGAATGCCATCTGGGATCAGGATGGGATCCCTGTGGGGTTTGGTTCCTGCTGCTCCTCACGCTCCGTGCCTGCCCTCGCTCCTCACAAACGCTCCGTGTTAAGTCTGGGTGACTCTGAGCTGCGGGAGGAGGTTACTTATTTTTGGGAAGGCTGCAGGTGCCGTAGGGAGCACGGATGGGAGGGCTCAGAGCTCGTGCCCGGCCTCAGCAGCCCCTCCTCACCACAGCAACTGCCCCGCGGCATCGCATCTCCAGCAGTGCCTTCCCTGGCTGGGATGGGGAAATCCCTGCATCCCAGAGGATCCATCCTGCCAGGAAGGACTGGGATTGGGCAGCCCTGCCATCCCTCTGCCAGCAGAGCAAACAGGACAGCACAGCCACCCTGGAGCCCTTCCCAAGGGATCCATCTGGTCGCTCCCCCTGGGCATTTGAGTTGGGAAACACGATGGGGGTTTGACCTGGTTTTAACACGGCTGCCACCCGCGCACTCCCCTCCTTCCCATTGGCTCCGTGCGGATCCCAGGAGCTCTGGCACGGAGGGGAGGAGCAGGGAGCACGACCGGGAGCGCTCGGTGTCACCGTGGGCACGGGGACACAGCAGGAGCCACGGCGTTCCCCGCCTGACCGCGGCCTCTCCCCGCAGTCTGGCTCGGCATCATGCTCCCGGTGCTCGGCATCAAGGCGCTCTCCCCGTACGCCGTGGCCTACCTGGACCGGCTCCTCATGTGAGTCCCCACCCGGCGCCCCTCACCGCGGCGCCTGGTCACGGGGAGCGGGCGCTGGGGAGGGGGACACAACCAGGGTGTGGGAGTGGAGGACAAAGCAGGGGTCACACTGTGCCGGGAGCGGGGGTGTCCCTGGCGTTTGGTAGGTTGGGGGTTGTGTTGGGTTTCCGGAGAGCATCCGTGGAATCATGGGGTCGTTGAGGTTGGAAAAGACTGTTACGATCATGGAATCGTAGAATGGTTTGGGTTGGAAGGGACCTGAAAGGTGATCCAGTTCCAACCAAGATGGTTCAGTCAAACTGTGAACCCAACGCTGCCAACCCCACCCTGATCCCTGTCCCTGAGCACCACATCCACGCGGATTTGAACCCCTCCAGGGATGGGGACTCCACCACCTCCCTGGGAGCCTCTGCCAGGGCTTCACCACTCTTTCCATGAAGAAATTGTTCCCAATATCCAATCTAAACCTCCCCTGGTGCAATCTGAGGACTTTTCCTCTCATCCCATCACCTGTCACTTGTGAGAAGTGTTGGGCTTTTCCCTGTGGAAAGGGAGGTGATGTTGGCCTGGAGGTTGGGAGCTCTGCTGGGTTTTCCATGGGTGAAGTTGGTCACCAGCTCCAGTGTTGTACCTCGGCGTAGTCCAAGGAAGCCAGGGTTCCTGTGGTGGCTCCAGCACCTGGATAGAGAAATCCTGGTGCCACACTGGTTCCTGGTGCTGGGGAATCAGGATTAACTCCATAGCACACATCGAGCAGCATTCCCAGCCCTTCCTGGGAGCACGAGAGGTTGGTTTCACAGTTCTTCCTGCTTCATGGTAGCATAAATGTTGTGTTTTGGCTTTACCAGAGGATTTTGTGGAGCCAGGCTTCACCACTCATCCCAGTCTTCCTGAACCTCAGTTTAATTCCAGTACGGAAAGGGGTTCCAGGAAAGCTGGAGAGTGGCTCTGGAACAAGGAGTGCAGGGACAGGACGAGGGGAAGGATTTGAAGCTGAAAGAGGGGAGATTGAGATGAGATCTTGGGGAGAAATATTTTGGTGTGAGGGTGGGGAGGCCCTGGCCCAGGTTTCCCAGAGCAGTGGTGGCTGCCCCATCCCTGGAGGTGTTGAAGGCCAGGTTGGATGGGGCTTGGAGCCCCCTGATCCAGTGGGAGGTGTCCCTGCCCATGGCAGGGGGTGGCACTGGATGGGCTTTGAGGCCTCTTCTCACCCAAACCATTCCATGGTTCCATGATCTTTGATGTTCTTTCCAAGCAAAACCATTCCATGATTCTACGATCTTTAAGGTCCCTTCCCACCCAAACCATTCCATCATTCCATGACAGCTGGCTTTCTGTCATCTGGCTTCTCCTCCTCTCGGATTCCACTCCCTGGCAGCTCCAGGACCTTCGTTGTCTCCAGCCAGTTTGGGGGGGAGGAGCACAGGACCCCCGTGCGTGTCCCTCGCTCCAGGCACTTAAAGGGGCTCCCGCATCCCTGTTCTCCCTGTGCTTTGGCAGTGGGGCCGGAGAGGGGGGGTCTGGGAGCACCAGGGCTGGGGCTACGGTGTCCTGGGGTAGGGGAAGCCCTTCCCCCTTCCCCTCGGCCATCGACCACGTCCCAGGCCCGTGGGAGCCTCGCTGCTGCCCGCGGGCTCACCGGCCCCTCGGTGCCGCGCAGGATGCACCCCAACCTGACCAAAGGCTTCGGCATGATCGGCCCCAAGGATTTCTTCCCCCTCCTGGACTTCGCCTTCATGCCCAACAACTCGCTGTCCCCCAGGTAAGCCGGCACCCCACACCCCCTCCCGCACTCCCCGTGCCGGGGGGTGCCGCGCCCCGCAGCGCCGCTGCCGCATCTGTTCCCCCCCCCCCCCAGCCTGCAGGAGCAGCTGCGGCGGCTCTACCCGCGCCTCAAGGTGCTGGCGTTCGGCGCGAGGCCCGAGGCGGCGCTCCACTCCTTCTTCCCATCCTTCCTGTCCCGCGCCGTGCCAGGCTGCGCCCCGGCCATGCGGAGAGAGGTGAGCGCGGGGGACCGGGAATGCGCCGGCACGGCTGCTTGGCGTGGGTACCGGGCACGGCTGGGCCATGGGCACTGCTTCCACCAGCTCGGCTGCTTGGTGTGGCTACCTGGCACTGCTGGGCACTTGCCACCCCTTGCTCCAGCTCAGCTCCCTGGCACAGCCTGGCACAGGACACCGACACCGGGAGCCGAGCTGGTGTGAGGGGTGTCCTGTGCCAGGCTGTGCCAGGGAGCTGAGCTGGATGGGCAGGTGGGTTGGGCTGGTGCCAGCAAGGACACAGAGCAGATCCAGGTAAGGGACAGAGCGGGACCTCCCGGCAAGTGTCCTGTGAGCACCCAGGCAGCCTGGGCTTGGGTGGGGGTGTCCCAGAGCTGCTGGTGTGACTGGTTATGTGTGTCACGAGGCGAGGGCTTGGTCATGGGCTGGGGTTCCTGGGGTCTGGGAATGTTGGATCCATAAGTTCTGTGTCCTGGGGGCTGGCTGGGACGGGAGGGGGGGCTGGCGGGTTTGGGGGTGTTTGGCTGTGCAGAGCCGGTAGGTTTGGGGGTGTTTGGCTGCCAGGATGGGGTGTCCCAACCTTCCACGCTCTCCTTCCAGCTCCTGACCTCCCTGAGCCAGTGCCTGAGCCTGGACTCGCTGAGCTTCAGTGTCTGGAGGCAGCTCTACACCAAGCACCTCTCCCAGTCCAGGTGGGATCCCGGGCTGGGAGCATTGAGGAGCCCCTGGATTCCTCCTCAGAGCTCCTGACCAAGCCCCGTGTTCTCTTCCCCCCAGTTTGCTCCTGAACCATCTGCTGGAGTCCTGGGACAGCACCAGCAAGAAGGTGGGAATGAGGGGTGGGCATGAGGGGTTCCGTGGGGTGGGGGACAACGTCCCTGTGCGAGTGGCGTTCCTGGGTTCTGCCAGGCTCGAGGGCCAGCGCTGTGCTGGGAGCGGGCGGTTGTCGGCTCCATGGAGCAGGAGAGCCCCTTTCCCTCACTGTGCTGCGTCGCGCTCGGATATTCCGGATTCTGACATCACCTTTCTGGTGCTGGGGTGAGCAGGGAGGCCGGGCTGGCTGCGGCTCAGCATTCCCAGCAGAGCAACACAGCTCCTGTGGCTCCTCTTGGGCCGGATGGGTCACACGGTGCAGGAACCTTGAAGGTTCTCCTTAGCCCACTCCATCCTCCGTGGTTCCACCCATCTGTGCTCCAAGCCCCATCCAACCTGGCCTTGAACACCTCCAGGGATGGGGCAGCCACCACTGCTCTGGGAAACCTGGCCCAGGGCCTCCCCACCCTCACGGGAAAATACTTCTTCCCAAGATCTTGTCTCAATCTCCCCTCTTTCAGCTCCAAACCCTTCCCCTCATCCTGTTCCTGCAATCCCTGATCCAGAGCTCTTCCCCATCTTTCCTGGAGCCCCTTTCAGTCCTGGGAGGCTGCTCTAAGGTCTCCCCTGATAAAACCATGGAATGGTTTGGAAGGGACCTCAAAGCCCACCCAGTCCCACCCCCTACCATGGGCAGGGACACCTCCCACTGGATCAGGGGGCTCCAAGCCCCATCCAACCTGGTCTTGGACACCTCCAGGGATGGGGCAGCCCCCTCTCCATTCCCTCTGGCAGCCCCAATGCTGGCAGCTCCGGGTGTGCGGGGCTGTGACGTGGCTCCCGCTCTCCCCAAGGTCCGGCAGTCGCTGCAGGAAACCGTGCGCTCGTTCACGGTGACGAACGAGGAGCTGGCGGCGAGAGGTCCCGGCAGCGCCCAGGACGTGGCCGCCTGCGACGCTGCGTGCAAGGTGAGCCCGGGGCGGCGCCGGGATCGGCGCTGGCAGCCGGATCTGGGCTCCTTGCTGGGTTGTGGTTGGTGTCTCCGGCTGCCGGCACGCACCGGGTGTGGAGCCCCGCGGCGGCACATCTGCAGGAGATGCCTGGGATGGATGACGCTGGCACCAGTCCATCCTCCCAGCTGCTCAGCAGATGCCACTGGTTCCCACTGGGAAGCTGGGGTTGGATCAGCCGCATGCTGCCCGAGGGTGGTGAGGCCGTGCTGGAGCCTCCTCAGCTTTGGGAGCTCCACAGTGACTGGACCTCATCCTCCAGGAGCTGCTGCGCAAGATGAGGGGCCAGGGCTTCCCCTGGCCACGGCTCCTGCTCATCCTCCTGGTCTTTGCCGCCGGCTTCCTCCTGCACGACATCCGCACGCACGGCTCCTTCCAGGGTAAGAGGGGCTCCACGTGCTTGGATTCTCCCAAAAGGCTGGGCATTCCCAGCAGGGAGCAGAGGGATCCTCTCCCCTCTCCAGAGGGTCCCCTTGGTGCTGCCCTAGCCTGGGTTTTTGCTCTGCTCCGGAGTTGCTGCCCCTCTGTCCCATCTCGGAGAGCATTCCAAGGGGTTTGTGGAGCAGCTCAAGCTGCGTTCCCGGAGAGGGGCAGCTCCTGCCAAGGCAGCCAAAGGGCAGCTCAGGGAACAACTCCTGTCTTTTCCAGCCTCCTCCTCTGCTCACCTGCTCCATTCCTCTGGGATCGTGCCGGCCTCACAGCAAGCCTGGCAGCACATCTCCCACTGCTGCCTCGAGGGATACAGGTGAGTGGCACCGGCACTGGCAGCACCACAGATCCAGGTTGGGGGAAGCTCCGGGGGAGCCAGCCTTGCTGGGAAACCTCCCTGGATCCAACTGGATGGGCTTTTGGCTCCACTCTAGAGTTCTCTTTCATTGGCTCATGCCAACAGCTCCAGGTGCCCCTGCAGCTCTGCTGGTGGTGCTGGGGCAGCTGGGGATGGTGGCGGTGCCATAGAGAGTGGCGGTGACAGGACAGCTGGGGAAGGTGGTGCTGTGGCAGCTGGAGCAGCTGGTGGTGCTGGAACAGATGGGGAAGCTGGTGGTGTGAAGACAACCGGTGGTGCTGGAGAAGCCACTGGTGCTGGAAGAGCCAGGGAAGCTGGTGGTGCCAGGACAACCAGTAGTGCTGGGAAAGCCAGTGGTGTCGGGGCAGCTGGTGGTGCTCGGGAAGGTGATGGTGCTGGAGCAGCCAGTAGTGCCAAGGAAGCTGGTGGTGCTGGGGCAGCTGGTGGTGCTGAGGCAGTTGGTGGTGCCAGAGCAGCCTGCGGTGCCCTCAGCCAGTGCCGCTCTCTCCCAGGTGGCTGGAGCGGAGCCTCCCAGCCTGTGGCTCCCAGGCGGTGTCGGTCCTGCAGCCACTGCTGGAGCTGCTCTGGGTGAAGGGCGGCGAAGCGGCCGTGTCCACGGCCCAGCTCTGCTCCTCGCTGCTCTCCTGGCTCCACAGCAGCCTGCCCTGCGTCGCTGAGTGGGTAAGATATCCCAACTGCCAGGAGAGACCAGGAATGCTGGCATGGCTGGAGCCTGGGAGGCTGGAGAGCCCATGGGGAGTTCCTGGTGGCAATGCCGAGGGTGGGAGATGGGAGAGGTTTGGAAGGGGAAGACGACATCTGCGCTGCTGGTGGTGCCGACAGCTGAACACGAGCCAGCGGTGGCCCAGGTGGACAAGGAGGCCACCAGCATCCTGGCTTGGCTCAGCCCTGGGGTGGCAGCAGGAGCAGGGCAGGGATGGTCCCCCTGCACTCAGCATCTCGAATCCTGGGCTCAGGGTTGGGCCCCTCCCTCCAAGAAAGCCCTGGAGGGGCTGGAGCACGTCTGGAGAAGGGAGCGGAGCTGGGGAAGGGTCTGGAGAACAGGGGCTGTGGGAGCGGCTGAGGGCCCTGGGGGGGTTTGGGCTGGAGAAGAGGAGGCTGAGGGGAGACCTCCTGGCTCTCTGCAGCTCCTGGAGAGGAGGGTGGAGCCAGGGGGGTTGGGCTCTGCTCCCAAGGGATGGGATGAGGGGAAATGGCCTCAAGTTGCACCAGGGGAGGCTTAGATTGGGAACAATTCCTTCACAGGAGTGGTGAAACCCTGTCAAAGGCTCCCAGGAAGGTGGTGAAGTCCCCATCCCTGGAGGGTTTTAAAAGCCGGTGGATGAGATGCTCAGGGGTGGTTTCGGGGGTGGATGAGTACAGTTGGACTCGGTGATCTCAAAGGCCCTTTCCAGCTGAACCATTCCATGGTTCTGTGATGCCAGTCTGCGGTGCTGCTCCTCCATCCATGGCTGCTGTGGCCCCAGCACCGATCACTCCCCTGGCTGAAAGGGCAAAATTCCCAAGGGAACCTGGGGGCTCCTGGAAAACCAGTTTGCTGGATGAGGGGTGACATTAGCAGCCGGCAGAGCCTGGGTGCCGTGCCCAGTGGTGGATGGGGATGCAGGAGCCATAGAGAGAGGGAGGGAGGGAATGCGATACCGGGATTGCCGGATGCTCCCTCTCAGTGACCAGGACACGGGGCTCCTCGGGGCACGAGATGGGTTCTACTCCTGCTGTGGTCTCTGTCCCTGCAGCTCCAGTCCTGGCTCCCGGAGGCTCTGCTGGACTTTGCCGAGTGCGTGCGGGAGCTGCTGCTCTTCCTGGTGCGGAGCTGCCTGCTGCCCCTGCTCGAGTGTGCGGCTGCGGCCCTGCGGCACAGCTGGAACCGCTGGCTGGAGTCCTGCAGGTGAGCATCCCTGCGCCCCCTCCGGGACCCTCGCCGCGGGCTGCGGCCAGGCTCTGCTCCCACGGGATGCTCTCCGGGCTCTGCTCCCCCCAGGATGCTCTCCTGGGTCCCCTCCGAGCTGGGGCTGTGTCCCATTTCCCTGCCTGTAACCCATTCTTGCTTTTCCAGTGGCGAATCCTCGTGGACCTGTGCAAAGGAGCACCTGGCAGGCTTCACCTATTCCGCCTGGATTTACCTGGAAAACACAACCGTATCCGTCACAAACTGGGCCTTGGCTGTGATCTCGGGACACTGACCCGCGTTCCGGAGGAGCGGGGGCACGGCCGAGCTGTCTCCGGATGCTCTGGCCGCTGAGGAGTGTTGGGATGGAGATGCTGAGGGGATGCACACGGGGGCTCCGATCGGAGCTCACGGGGGAAGTGTTTTCCTGGGAAACAGTTTTCCACATCCTTTTTTTTTTGCCTTTCCCTGTCCGTCTGTCCCTCCTCAAGGTTTGTCTGGGTGAGCAATCCCCGTATCCCTGTGCTCCAATGCAGATACCACGACCCCTCCCTAACTCTCCCACGCCACCTACACTTCCCAGCCTTCTTGGGTCAACAAAACAGACTCATTTATTAATTTTCTTCCCCTTTTAATTACTGTTTGTGCTGTTTCTTCCTTATGGAAGGTGGTGGCAGGATGGAGGTCGGTCCCAACCCACCCACGCCATTCCCAGCTCTCTTTTGGGGGGAAAACCAGCAATTCCTGGTATTTCAGCTGCTATTTCCCATTCCAGGGCTGAGGAGGAGGTGCTGCCCCCCCCTTGGGACCTGAGTGTGTCCCCCCCCTGAGTCTCACTGAAGGGGCGTGGCCAGGGGTGATTGATGTGATGGGGTGCGATTGGAAGAAGGGGCGTAGCCAGCCTGGAGGGGGAGTGGCCCGAGGGGAGGGGGTGTGGTCAGCAGGCGATGTGACCGCGGGGCCAACAGGATCAATATTTCCAGTGCCAGCAGGGACAGGATCACAAAGGAAGGGGCGTGGTAAACAGACTGGGAACACAGTGGGGGCGTGGCCAGGAGGAGGAGGGTGTGGCACGGTCACCATGAAGGGGTGTGATTGGCGTGGACAACAAGCACAGGACCACTGGGAGGGGGCGTAGCCAGCAGGGGCCGTGTCCCACAGGCGCTCTTACGGTGAAGGGGCGTGGTCAATTGATGATGTCACAATGAGTGGGCGTGGCCTTGTGGGGGCTGTGTCCAAAGGGCTCTCTTAAAATGAAGGGGTGTGGTCAGCAGGGGGCGTGGCCAACAGGGGCCATGCCGTGACAATGAAGGACCGGGGGCTGTGCTGAGGGGGCGTGGCTAGAATGCGGTGGCCACGGGGTGTGACCACAGAGAGGGGGCGTGGTCAGCGGGCGCTGTGACAAGGTGGGGCCGGCAGGGGGTGTGTCCCACGGGTGCTGTTAGACTGAGGGGGCGTGGCCTGGCCGGGCATGGACGGCCGGCACTCTCAGCAGGGGGCGTGGCCAGCAGGGGGCAGTGTCACAGTGGAGGGGCGGGGTCAACTGGGTGGGGGCGTGGCCAGACGCGAGGGGGCGTGGTCAGATCGGGTCTGTCGCGGTGAGGGGGCGTGGTCACTCACGGGGAGTGCCCAGCAGGGGGCGTGTCCGACGGGGCTGTCAGAAGGAGGGGGCGTGGTCAATGGGTGATGTCACTGGGGGCGTGGTCACTCACGGGGAGTGCCCATCGGGGGCGTGTCCGACTGGGCTGCCAGGAGGGGGCGTGGTCAATGTGTGATGTCACTGGGGGCGTGGTCACTCACGGGGAGTGCCCATCGGGGGGCGTGTCCGACTGGGCTGTCAGAAGGAGGGGGCGTGGCCAAAGGGTGATGTCACTGGGCGGGGCGGTCTCTCAGGAGGCGTGGCCAGCAGGGGCCGTGTACCACGGGCGCTTACAGTGAAGGGGCGTGGTCTGCGCTTAGGAGGCGTGGCCAGAGAGGGGGCGGTGCCAACGGGCGCTGTCACGGGGACGGGGCGTGGCCACCGGGGGGGCGTTGCCGTTGTGGGCGTGGCCTGCGGGGCTCACCCAGCGGCCATGGAGCCCCGCGTCCCCGCGGGGGGGGCCCTGGAGATCCGCTGCGGGGGGCTCCTCTTCAGCTCCCGCTTCGACTCGGGGAACCTGGCTCGCGTGGAGCCCGTGGAGCCGCCGGGCGCCGGCAGAGGCCTCCCCGCCGCCGACTACGAGTTCAACGTCTGGACGCGCCCCGACTGCGCCCAAACCCCCTACGAGAACGGCAACCGGTGCGGGGAGGGGGGCACCCAGGAGGCGGGGGGAGGGGATTCAGGGATCCCTCCAGGAACGGGTCTGGGAGAGGCTGGGAGTCCCGGGAATGTGGAGGATAGGGAATGTCTCCAGGAACGGGACCCCCGGGAATGGTGGGGGACAGAGATTCCTCCAGGAAAGGGGCGAGGGGAGCTGGAACCCCCGGGTATGGGATGCTCAGGGGTGTCCTGGGAACGGGGGGGTCAGAGATCTCCCCAGGAATGGAGCTGAGGGGATACCAGGGAACGGGATGGGCCAGAGATCCCCGGGACAGCGAGGCTGGGGGGACCGGCAGGGTCGAGGATCCCCGGAAAGCGGTGTTGGGGGGAGATCACCTGGGAATGGGGGCTGTTGAGGATCTCCCCGGAATGGGGAGGTGGAGAGTCCCCGGGAACAAGGGGGTGGAGGGTCAGGGGTGCCCTGTGAATGGGGGGGCTGGGTGTTGGGAGGTCCCTGGGGAAGGGGGTGCCAGGGCGCTGGGAGTGTCACGGATCCTGGGGATCCTGGGTGGGCAGCTGGTTGGATGTGGGAACAGGGGGATTGGTGAGACTGAGGAGCTGTGGAGAGGGGCTGAGGGTGCTGGCAGGGTCAGGGGTATCCTGAGAGGGTGTGTGAGGGTCCTGAGGTCTGAGCCCTTGGGATCCACCAGGCTCTGGGATCTGAGTCTCCTAGGATCCAACAGTCCCCCAGGATCTGAGAGGATCCTGGGATCTGACCCCTCAGGATCCCCCCAGGGTCCACCAGGCTCCTGAGATCTGAGCTCCCTGCGATCCAAGAGGTTCCAGGATCTGAGACCCCCTGGATCTGCCAGGCTCCTGGGATCCGAGCCCCCCAGGATCTGACCCCCTCAGGGATCTGAGCCCCCTGGGATCTGCCGGGCTCCCGGTGTGGGGTCTGGGTTCCGCGTGGCCAATCTGCTCTTTTCCCACCGCAGGTCCTGGTTCTACTTCAGCGTGCGGGGGGGTGCTCCAGGGAAGCTGATCAAGCTGCACATCCTGAATATGAACAAGCAGAGCCGGCTGTACTCGCAGGGCATGTGCCCCTTCGTCCGCACCCTGCCCGTGCGGCCCCGCTGGGAGCGCATCCGCGAGCGGCCCAGCTTCCAGGTACCCCCGGGGGGAGCCTGGGGGGAGCCTGGGGCTCTGTGCTGAGTCCAGTCCTGTTCAACACCTTTATCCATGATCTGGATGAGGGGATCAAGTGATCCCTTAATAAGTTTGTGGTTGACACCAAGCAGGGTGGAAGTGTTGATCTGGAGGGCAGGGAGGGTCTGTAGAGGGACCTGGCCAGGCTGGATCCATGGGCTGGAGGGCAGGGAGGGTCTGCAGAGGGACCTGGCCAGGCTGGATCCATGGGCTGGAGGGCAGGAAGGGGCTGCAGAGGGACCTGGCCAGGCTGGATCCATGGGCCAAGGCCAACGGGATGGGGCTCAACCAGGCCAAGTGTTGGGTCCTGCCCTTGGGTCCCAGCACCCCCTGCAGCTCCAGGCTTGGGGAAGAGGGGCTGGAAAGGTGCCCCAAGGCAAAGGCCCTGGGGGTGCTGCTGGCCAGCGGCTGAACAGGAGGCAGCAGTGGCCCAGGGGGGCAAGAAGGCCCCCAGCACCCTGGCTTGGCTCAGCCCTGGGGTGGCAGCAGGAGCAGGGCAGGGATGGTCCCCCTGCACTCAGCACCTCCAATCCTGGGCTCAGGGTTGGGCCCCTCCCTCCAAGAAAGCCCTGGAGGGGCTGGAGCGCGTCTGGAGAAGGGAGCGGAGCTGGGGAAGGGTCTGGAGAACAGGGGCTGTGGGAGCGGCTGAGGGCCCTGGGGGGGTTTGGGCTGGAGAAGAGGAGGCTGAGGGGAGACCTCCTGGCTCTCTGCAGCTCCTGGAGAGGAGGGTGGAGCCAGGGGGGGTTGGGCTCTGCTCCCAAGGGATGGGATGAGAGGAAATGGCCTTGAGTTGCATCAGGGCAGGGTCAGATTAGACACGAATTAGAATTTCTTCAGTGAAAGGGTTCTCTGGCCCTGGCCCGGGTTCCCTAGAAAAGTGGTGGAGTCCCCAACTCTGAGGTGTCCAAGGCCGGGTTGGATGGGGCTTGGAGCGCCCTGATCCAGTGGGAGGTGTCCCTGCCTATGGCAGAGGGTAGAACTGGATGGGCTTTGAGGTCCCTTCCAACCCAAACCACTCCATGGTTCTATGATCCCTGTCACCATCAGCACTGGCATCACCGTTACCACCTCGGTCTCAGGCGCTGTCGAGTGGGCAGGAGTCAAGGAGGATCCCACTGGGATCCCTGGAGAGCTCTGTGCTGGATCCCAGCACCGGGTGCAGCTGCGGCACCTTCCGGGGGGCTGCAGGATGGGGAGTTGAGGGCTGCGCGGGGCTGTCATGGTGTGTGGGGATTGGGCTGGGATTGCAGGAGCAGAGCTGGGCTTCCAAGCGGCTGGAGAGGGGGTGGCTGTGCCAGAATATGGCTGTGGCTGCACCAGGAGTGGTTGTGGGTGTCACCGTGCTGGGACGTGGGTGTGCCAGGATGTGGCAGTGTTGGGATGTGGCCATGATGGGTTGTGGCTGTGACTCCCTTGGGATATGGCTGCGCGATGTGGCTGTGGCTCTGTTGGGACCTGGCCATGCTGGGATGTGGATGTGGCTGTGGTGGGCTGTGGCCACACTGGGAATTGGCTGTACCAAATTTGGCCGCACCGGGATATGGCTGTGGCTGTGTTGGGATATGGCTGCACCAAGATGTGCTGGGACGTGGCTTTGCTGGAATGTGGCAGTGGCTGCACTGGGTCGTGGCTGTGGCCGTGTTGGGATGTGGCTGTGCCAGGACACGGCCGTGCGGTGCCGTGGCCGGTGCTGAGCGCCGCTCGGTGCCGTTGCAGGTGCTGGAGACCCAGTTCATCCTGTCCTTCGTCCACCGCTTCCTGGAGCACCGCGGGGCCACCACCTACTTCGCCTTCTGCTACCCCTTTTCCTACACCGAGTGCCAGGAGATGCTGGCGCGCCTCGACCGACGCTTCCCGGAGAGTGCCCGCGCGGCCCCCGGCAGGTGGGACCCCGGCACCCCCCGGGCTGGGACCTCTGCAGCCAGGGGAGGGACAAACGGACGGCCCTGGGGATGGACAGGTGGCCTGGGGAGGGACTGATGGATGGAGGGTCCTGGGGACAGATGGCTCCAGGGAAGGACTGACAGGCAGCCCTAGAGAGGGACTGATGGATGGGTGAGGGATGGACTGACTGACAGACAGACAGCCCTGGGGAGGGAATGATGGCCCTGGGGAGGGACTGATGGATGCTCTGGGGATGGGCTGACGGACAGACAGCCGGGGGCCGGACAGGCTGAGCTGCCGCCCCCGCAGCCCCCTGGACGCGGTCTATTACCACCGGGAGCTGCTGTGCCACTCCCTGGAGCGGCGCCGCGTGGAGCTGCTGACGGTCACCTCGTGCCACGGGATGCAGGAGGCGCGCGAGCCCCGCTTCCAGGGGCTCTTCCCGGACACCGGCACCGCCCGTCCGCGGCGCTTCGCCGGGAAAAGGGTGAGCGGGGGGCACGGCCCGGGGTGGGGGGACTGAGACGGGAGGGACCCAGAGCTGGGGAATCTGCCGCACTGGGACGGACTGGGAGAGCTGGGGGTGTCCAACCTGGAGAGGAGAGTGAAACGGAGAGACCTCAGAGCAGCCTCCCAGGGCTGGAAGGGGCTCCAGGGAAGCTGGGGAGGGGCTCTGGATCAGGGAGTGCAGGGACAGGATGAGGGGAAGGGTTTGAAGCTGCAAGAGGGGAGATTGAGATGGGATCTTGGGGAGAAATGTTTTGGTGTGAGGGTGGGGAGGCCCTGGGCCAGGTTTCCCAGAGCAGTGGTGGCTGCCCCATCCCTGGAGGTGTTGAAGGGCAGGTTGGATGGGGCTTGGAACCCCTTGATCCATGGCAGGGGGTGGGACTGGGTGGGCTTGGAGGGTCCTTCCCACCCAAACCATTCCATGGTTTCGTGGTCTTTGAGGTCTCTTCCCACCCAGACTCTTCCATGATTCTGGGGTCTCCATCAGCGTTGGCACCACCATCATTACCATCCCATCCCTGGTGTTGTTGTCATCACCATAATCATCACCATCACCACTTCCCGACCCCATCCCCATCCCTGGAGGTGTCCAAGGCCAGTTTGGATGGGGCTCGGAGCCCCTGATCCCTGGAGGTGTCCCTGCAATCCGTCACAGGGAGTGTGTTCTGGCTGCACGGAGCATGCAGGGCTCCATGGGCCAGGGGTGCACATGCATCTCCATTTGAGGAGCTCCAACCTGGAGAAGGACTTTTCTGGAGCTGCTTTGGGCCATCCTTGCAGCTGGGCTTGATCCCTTCTTGTGGGATCACCCGGGGTGATTCCTGGGATGCTCCGGTGCTCCTTGGCCGCCCCACTCCGGTCTCTTCTGGAAGGGGGCTGTGGGGTTTCCATCCCTGTGGGCTCACACAGGGATAACCACCCGTCTTCCAAGTGGGATGTAGGAGAGATGCTGAGGGATGGAGCCACCACAGAGGTCACCGTGGCCAGGGCCAAGTGCTGGCCTCCATACAAAGGCCTTGGGTTGGCCCTGGGTGCAGGGAATGCTTGGATCAGCCTTCGGATCAGGCAGGAATATCGTGGTCTTCATCCCTCTCCGCTTGCCCCCAGGTGTTCTTCCTGAGCAGCAGGGTCCACCCTGGAGAAACGCCCTCCAGCTTCGTCTTCAATGGCTTCCTGGACTTCATCCTGCGGGAAGAGGACCCCCGTGCCCAGATGCTCCGCAGGATGTTCGTCTTCAAGCTCATTCCCATGCTGAATCCCGACGGAGTGGTGCGAGGCCACTACCGGTGAGGGAGCCGGGGTCCACCAGGGGAGAGGATCCCCCAGGAGAGGGGGGGGTTCTCTGGGAGAGACAGGTTCTTTGGGAGAGAGTTTCTTTGGGATGTGGATTTTCTGGAAGAGGAATTGCTCCAGGAGAGAGGGATTCTTTGGGAGAGGGGTTCTTTGGGAGAGGCGTTTCTGCAGAAAAGAGGGGTTCTTTGGGAGAGGAATTCTCCAGGCGATGGATTTTCTGGAAGAGGGGCTTCTCAGGGGAAAGGATTCTCCAGGAGAGAGGGATTCTTTGGGAGAGGCATTTCTCCAGGAGAGAGGGGTTCTCTGGGAGAAGAGAGTTCTCCAGGAAAGAAGGACTCTCTGGCGGAGAGGGGTTCTTTGGGAAAGGATTCTCTAGAAGAGGACTTTTCTGGAAGAGAGGGTTGCTCCAGGAGAGAGGACTTATCCAGGGGTCAGGAAGAGGGGCTTCTCTGGGAGAGGGATTTTCTGGAAGAGGGGATTCTCCAGGGGAGAGGGCTTCTCTGGGAGAGAGGGGTTCTCCCAAAGAAAGGTTCCGTGGGAGAGGTGTTCTCCAGGAGAGAGGTCTTGCTCCAGGAGAGAGGTTCTCCCCGAGAGGGCTTCTCCCAGAAAGATGGATTCTCCAGGAAAAAGAGGGGTTGTCCAGGAGAGGAATTCTCCAAGGCAGAGGGGTTCTCTAGGAGAGGGATTTTCTGGAAGAGGGGTTGCTCCAGGTGAGAGGGCGTTTCCAGGAGAGATGGATTTTCTGGAAGAGGGGGTTCTCCGCGAGGGGAATTTTCTGGAAGGGTTGCTCCAGGTGAGAGGGGTTCTCCAGGAGAGAGGGGCTCTTTGGGAAAGGGCTTGTCTGGGATATGGATTTTCTAGAAGAAGAGTTTCTTCGGGAGAAAGGAGTTCTCCAGGAGGGGTTCTCTGGAAGGAACGTTGGTCCCCCAGGAAAGGGGAGATTCCCAGGAGAAGGGTCCCCCTGCGCAGGGCGGAGGCTCTGCCCTCAGGGGGGGGAGCTTTGGCCCCTTCTCCCACGGGACAGACCCCGCGAGCAGAGGGGGCTCAGCTGGGGCCGCAGGACCCGCATCCCCTGTCCGTTCCCACCCCCCCCCAGGACGGACTCGCGCGGCGTCAACCTGAACCGGCAGTACCTGCGCCCCGACGCGGCGCTGCACCCGGCGGTGTTCGGCGCCAAGGCCGTGCTGCTCTACCACCACGTGCACAGCCGCCTCCTGCCCGGCATTCCCGACTGGAGGACCTACGTGTGCCCGCTCGCCACGCGCCCGCTGGGCGCCGCGGCCTCCAACCCCCCCTCCCGCCGCGCCGCTGCCACCACCACCACTGCCACCATCGCTACCACCACGCTCTCGGATCTGGAGAAAGCCAACAACCTCCGGAACTGCCCCGGCGGGTGCCGAACCAATGCGCGCCGCGCCCGCGCTCAGGGCCTCTCGGCAGCACCCGCCGGCACCACCCGCACCGTCCCGCCGGGCTGCGGCGCCGAGCACCGGCAGGAGGAGGAGAAGGAGGAGAAAAAGGAGAAAAAGGAGGTGGTGGACGCCGGGGCGACCTCGCCGGCGCCTCTTCCTGAAGCCATCGCGCCGCGCGACAGCGGCCTCGCCTACTACGTGGATCTGCACGGCCACGCGTCCAAGCGCGGCTGCTTCGTCTACGGCAACAGCTTCGCCGATGAGAACGACCAGGTGAGGGCTTGGGCAGAGGGGCCGGAGCAGGATGGGACCCTCCAGGTGGTCCGCGCCCTCTGTGGGGTCCTGGCCTTTGGTAGGTGGGGGTTGTGTTGGGTTTCCGGAGAGCATCCGTGGAATCATGGGGTCGTTGAGGTTGGAAAAGACTGTTACGACCATGGAATCGTAGAATGGCTTGGGTTGGAAGGGACCTGAAAGGTGATCCAGTTCCAACCAAGATGGTTCAGTCAAACTGTGAACCCAACGCTGCCAACCCCACCCTGATCCCTGTCCCTGAGCACCACATCCACGCGGATTGAACCCCTCCAGGGATGGGGACTCCACCAGCCCCCTGGACAGTCTCTGCCAGAGCTTGAGAACCCTTTCCATGAGGGAATTGTTCCCATTGTCCAATCTGAATCTCCCCTGGCACAACTTGAGGCCATTTCCTCTCATCCCATCCCTTGGGAGCAGAGCCCAACCCCCCCTGGCTCCACCCTCCTCTCCAGGAGCTGCAGAGAGCCAGGAGGTCTCCCCTCAGCCTCCTCTTCTCCAGCCCAAACCCCCCCAGGGCCCTCAGCCGCTCCCACAGCCCCTGTTCTCCAGACCCTTCCCCAGCTCCGCTCCCTTCTCCAGACGCACTCCAGCCCCTCAATGTCCTCCTTGGAGTGAGGGACCCAACCCTGAGCCCAGGATCCTTTCCCACTTGGCTTTGCCCCCCTCTCTCTCCTCCCTGGCGCAGGATCTGGCAGTGCCAGGTCTCAGCATTCCCGCTGGGCACTGGCGTGGGCAGGAGAAGAGCTTCCCCTCCATCTCCTGAGGGATGGAATGTGGGAAGCTGCGCTGGGCTCCCCCCTCTCCACCCACATCTCCGTGTTGGTGATGGGCAGGGGTGGGCAGCTCCTCCACAGCCTGTGAGATCACTGAATCATGGAATGTTTTGGGTGGGAAGGGACCTCAAAGCCCATCCAGTCCCACCCCCTGCCATGGGCAAGGACACCTCCCACTGGATCAGGGGGCTCCAAGCCCCATCCAACCTGGCCTTCAACACCTCCAGGGATGGGGAGATGGTGGAACTGGGTGGAACAGACCCAGCCTGGTGCATCCCAGAGCGTGGCAGTGGCAGGGCTGGAGCAGCCGTGGGCTCCCGAAGCCACGTGCGTTCCTCTCTGCGCATCTCAGGTGGAGAACATGCTGTTCCCCAAACTCATCTCCCTCAACTCACCCCACTTCGACTTCTCGGGCTGCAACTTCTCCGAGAAGAACATGTACGCACGGGACCGGCGGGACGGGCAATCCAAGGAGGGCAGCGGGCGCGTGGCCGTCTACAAGGCCCTGGGCATCATCCACAGGTAGGCACACCTGGGGTACCAGGAATCAGGGAATGGTTTGAGTTGGAAGGGGCCCATCCAGTTCCATCCTTTGCCATGTGCACCTCCCACTGGATCAGGGCAGAGCCCTCAAAGATCACAGACTCATGGGATGGAAAGGACCTTAAAGATCATAGACATGGAAGGGTTTGCGTCGGAAGGAACCTCAGAGATCATGGAATCGTGGAATAGTTTAGGCGGGAAGGGACTTCAGAGACCATCCAGTTCCACTCCCACTGGATCAGGCTGAGCATCCATCCGGGATGCTCTCTCTGGGCACAGGATGTCAGGGAAAGTCCAAAGCTCTCACTGCCCTGGGATGGATCTTGCCCCGCTCCCCTCCACTTGGGATGCTCTCCATGGATGTAGGATGTCAAGGAAGGTCAAAACCACTCCGGGACAGCCGTGTCCCACACACTCACCGGTGGGATTTGGTCTGGCCACGTGCTCAGTGCAGGCAGAGGCCGGGATCCAGCCATGTCTGGCGCTGCTCTGTCCTGGGTGGGATATTTTAGGCCTCTTTCTGCTGGGAACACTGATGTCCTGCCCCTGGGACCAGTTTAAACCCTGGTGCCAAGTGAGATCCCAGATCCATCCCTGCGGAGCAGGGCTCTGCCTTTCCCCTGGGAGTGGGGGGTCCTTGCCTGCCCCTCTGGAGCATCATCCCGGCTCCGCAGCCCCCGCAGCGCCAGCCCTTGGACACCGGGGAAGGAATTCAGCAGCCAAAGGGCCAGCGCTGACCCTTCCCGGCCCCTGGCATCACTCATCTGCTCACCTGGGTGGGAGGTGGTGTCTGACACCACAATCCATCGCCCTGTGCTCCGCTGGGCTGGGTACGCGCGGCTTGCTCTCCATAAACTGCCCTTTCCCATTCCCTGCTCCTTCCTGGTGGTTGTTGGGGCTGTGGTGGCCAGAGCCGTGTCTGTTGTCCCCGTGGGTGCCAGGACAGTGCCCACACACCACGGCAGAGGAAGGCACATTCCTGCTGGATATCCCGGCAGCGGAGCACTTTGACACCTCCCGTGCGCCCGTCTCTCTGCAAGGCTTCGGCTTTGCCAGTTTATGGAATTCCCTCCCCGTTCCGTGCTCCGTGCCCTCTCTCCTGCTGTCACTTTGCCAGCTCTCGGGATGCACATCCTGGCCGTGGTCCTGCAGATGCCCTGGCTCTGCGTGTGGTTCTGCACAGCACAACCCATCTCATCCCGTATCCTATCCCATATCCCATCCACTCCCTATCCCATATCCCATCTCCATCTTCATCCTATGTCCGTGTCCCTTCCTTATCCCATCCTACCCCATCCTGTATCCCATCCCATATCCCATCTCCACCCTATCCCATCTCCTATCTTGTATCCCATCCCATATCCCATCATCCCATCCCATCCCTTCCCATTGGTGGTGTCCCAGGATTAATGTCCCACCTGTCCTCCTGGCCCTTGGGCATCTCCTCCCAATCCATAGCCTGAACATGCCAGGAGCAGCAGCAGAGCTGCTCAGGATAATCAGGGAACGCTGTTTGGGAGCTGCTTCCTGCTTAAATCATTGGATTTAAGGCAAGAGGTGGGAGCTCTGTGGCTGCTCCCACTCTCCCGTTCTTTTCCTTGGCACTGATTTCGGAGCCTGGCTCCCCAGTCCTGTGTCCCGGGCACTTTCCCATCCCAGCACCCCCTGCCTTCCTCCCACTGCCCTTTCCCCTGGCTTTATCCAGGCAGCAGCTCAGCCCCAGCTCCTCTCCCGCCCCGCCCCCACCCCGGGGTGCCCCCAGCTCCGCGTCCGCAGCGGATCCGGGTGCGGAGCCGCGTTCCCGACGAGGTTCTCCTTGTGCCGTGCAGTTACACACTGGAGTGCAACTACAACACGGGCCGCTCCGTCCACAGCATCCCGGGCGCGTGCCACGACAACGGCCGCGCCAGCCCCCCGCCCGCGCCCGCCGTGCCCGCCAAGTACACCGGGTGGGTTTGGGGCGCTGTGTGGGGATGGGGTGTTCCCAGCATCCGTGCAGTAACCCCTTGGCACGTCCCATCCCGGGACATCTTGGCACATCCCAGCATGTCCCAGCACATCCCAGTCCACGGGCACATGCAGTGCTGCTCCCTCCACTGCCCCAGCCCCAAAATCTTCCCCTCCCCTGCCAGGACCATGGATTCTCCCCTCCAGCCCGGAATTGTCCCTGTGCATCCCGCACCAGAGCTGATGTGCAGAGTCCTGGGAGCATGGACTGTTCCCAGCATCCCTACCATAACCCATGGGCACATCCCAGTCCATGGGGTCATCTGGGGCTGCTCCCACTCTTGGCCCCAGCCCCAAAATCATCCACTTGCCAGCCAGGATGAGGGATTCTGCCCCCACAGCTTGGAATTGTCCCCATGCATCCCACACTGACACAGAGTCCCATGAGCATGAGGTGTTCCCAGTGTCCATGCTGTAACCCTTCAGCATATCCCAGCACATCCCAGTCCATGGGGCCATCCAGGGCTCCTCCCACCGCTGCTCCCAGCCCCAAAATTCTCCTCTCCTTGGCCAGGGCCAGGGATTCTGCCCCCCCAGCTTGGAATTGTCCCTGTGCATCCCGCACCAACGTGCAGAGTCCTGGCAGCGTGGGGTGTTCCCAGCATCTGTACTGTAACCCATCGGCACATCACAGCCTGCAGGGCCATCCAGGGCTGCTCCAGCTGCTGCCCCCAGCCCCAAAATCCTCCCCTCCTCAGCCACAACCAGGGATTCTGTCCCCCCCTTCGCTTGGAATTGTCCCCGTGCATCCTGTGCTGACACTGACACACAAGGTCGTGGGAGCGTGGGGCTGCCACTCACCCAGTGCCACAGCCAGGGACCCCCAGTCCACAGAGCAAGGATCACCTCATCCCTAGATCCATGGGTTCCTGAGTCTCCCTGTGCCAGTCACTCCCTTCGGGAATGCTGCTCCCACGAGGGAGCTCGACTGGAGCCTGGAGCAATTTTGGGGAGAGGTTCCCTGGGATGTGGGGTTGGGTGTTCCCTTTGGGTGCCTGTTTTCCCACCCTGGATCCCAGACAGCGGCCACTCTCACGCTGCCCCTCACCTGGAACAGGTCGGCAGAGCCGTGGCCGTGGCCGCGCTGGACATGGCCGAGTGCAACCCCTGGCCGCGCATCGTCCTCTCGGAGCACAGCAGCCTCGGCAACCTGCGGGCCTGGATGCTGAAGCACGTGCGGAGCACGCGGGGCGCGGCCGAGGCCCCGCGGAGCAGAGGAGGCGCCGGGACCCCTGCACACAGCTCCACGTAAGGATCGGCCGGGATCCACCGGGATCCCCCGGGCTGAGTGTGCAGGAGCGGCAGGATAACGCCCGGTAGATGATAAATGAGCTCCACGTGAGTGTCGTGTACCCCCCCCGCAGCCGCCGCAGCCGAGGGCTCTTTCCCTGCTTTCCCACCCCGCAGCGTCGGCATCGGAGGCGCAGGGACCCCTCGGCTCCGGCTGCCGGCGGGCACGGGGGTGCGCGGCTCCTGCCCCCCCCGGGAAGCGATTCCTGGCCCGCGGAGAAACCCGGCATCGCTTCTGCTCCCCTCTCCACGCAGCCAAACTGGGAGGGGGTTTTGGGCTGGGAATGCGGGAGCCCTGGGATGCTGCTGCTGCCATGGCAACGCCGTATGCATGGGGAGGGGGATCCGCTGCTCCTGTTCACAGCTGCTTCCCAGCCCCAGGAAAAGCCGGCGCGGGGGTCCCGGCTGCCACAGCTGCCCGGTGCCGGGGCTGCGGCCACAGCTCCCGCTTGGCACAAGCGGCGCGGAGCTGGCCGGGAGGTGTGGGGTGCAGAGGGGCTCCCCATCCCTGTGGAGCCTGGCTGAGCCTCCCATCCCCTTGCAGCGGGATCCCCTCCTCGGCCTCCGATGATGCCCTCGCCCGCTCCAGGAGCTTCAGTGACGGGAGCAGCCGTCGGGAATCGCGGAGGATCAGGGCCTCGCTCAGCCTCTCCCTCAGCGGGGACCCCGCTCGGAGCGCCCCGGAGGGCCCCCCACCGGCACCGGGCACAGGTAAGCCGGGCTGGGCAGCGCTGCGGCGCCTGCTCCGGTGCCTCCCGAGCCGCTGCGCCGAGCCGCGGCCCTGAGCAACGCTCCTCGCCAGCTCTCCGGGCGCTTTGACGTCGTGAAAGTGGTTTTGTGTGGAACAAGCGTGGGGCGATGCCGTCCGGGCCCCTCCCGAGGGTCCTGGGTGCCCTGTCCCAAGCAGAGCAGCCCCGGCTGGGTCAGGATGGTGGCACCGCGGCGTCTCCAGGGACCCAAGGGCTCTGCCCTCCGCAGCCCCCGTTCCCGATGCCTCCTGCCCCGCTCAGCCCATCACGGCCTCGCGGGAAAGGTGGCACAGCTGGAGCACGGGACGGGGGCTTCTGGAGGAGCCAGCACGCAGAATCCTTCGCTCGACTTTCCTGAGCTGCTCCCAGGGCGACCCCAAGGCCTGGGATCCACCAAACGTGCCTTCCCTTCCCTGGCACCCACGGCGTGGGCGGGAGCGCAGTGCACGGCGTGGGGTCACGTGGAGCCGTAAGCGGGCACCGACCGGGGCTTTGACCCTGTGCTGGGTCCTGTCTGGAGGGGCCAATCGTGTCTGTTGGGACCAATCCTGTCCAGAGTGGCCAGTCCTATCCAGAGGGCTGAGTCCTGTCTGGAGAGGCTGACTCTGGTCTGGTGGGACCAATGTTGTCCAGAGGGGCTGAGTCCTGTCTGGAGGGGACCAATCCTGTCTGGAGGGGCTGGGTCCTGTCCAGATGGGCTGAGTCCTGTCTGGAGGGGACCAATCCTGTCTGGAGGGGCTGGGGCCTATTTGGTGGTGCTGGATCCTCGCTGGAGGGGCTGGGTCCTGCCTGGCAGGGCTGATCCTGTCCAGAGGGGCCTGATCCTGTCCGGCAGGACCAGCTCACAGCACTGAACTGGGCTGCACTGCACTCTGGCCGCAGGAGCTGCGGAACCAGTGCCGGGTGCTCACCGTGCCTCACCGTGGGGCAAGGACTCATCTCCATCACAGCTGGGCACGCAGCACCAATCCAGGCCCCGTGGGGTTCGGTGCTGAGCCACTGGGAGATGCTGGGGTGGGGGTGGGGGTCCATGTGGCTACCACAGACCCCAGGTAAGGAAACTGGGTGCAACTGTGAGCCCAGCTTGGCTGCGGGGCTCTACACACCACGCTCCAAAAGTCCCAGCGCCCCGAGATCGGAGGGGTGGGAGTGGGGGCTGCCGTTGTGCCAAGGCCCTGTGCTGGTGCTCTCGGGAGGGATCCCGGCCTCTCCGATTGTCGGTTTCTCGCCTGTTCCTTGTGTTCCTTCGTGCTCTGTGTTTGTGTCCCGGCGCTGTGCGGTTCTGCCCTGGGAGGGAATAAAAGGCTGGCGTTTTCCTGGGCACCTCGTGCATCTGTTCCTTTTGCCCCGTGGCCTCGGAGCTGCCGGGAGGCACCACTGGCTCCATCCCCACTGCCAGAGCGGGCGACAGCCGGGCAGACCCAGGGACATTCTGCTTCCCGTGCCTGCACTCCAGGACTGGGACCTGACTCTCCTATCCCTGTTCTCCCATCCCCATCTCTCCCATCCCTGCTCGCCCTTCCCCAGCTTTCCCATCCAGAGCAGTGCTGGGATGCTGGCATGGACTCCCCCAGAGAACTGGGAAGGAGCTGGGAATGCCGTGCCAGCACCAGGTGTGACGCGGTGGGGGTTGGATGGCACAAGATGAAGATGTGCCCAGCCTTGTCCCATCCAGCCGCCGCACTCCAGGGCTGTGTTTGCCGTGTGTGCCATGGCTTGCTCAGGCACTCCGTGTGCTGGCCCTTTCCCAGGCCATGGCTGTGGCTTCATCCTGGCTGGAGCTCAGCACCCCTGAGCTGCTCACTGCTGCCACGGGATGGGGAGAGAAGGGGGAATGCTCCAGGGTTGGGATAAGGGCAGTTTGACACGGAATCTGCGCCGGCAAAGCCCAACCTGCTCGGCATCGTGGCCCTGCTTCCCGACGCAGCTGATCTCCGCCACATCCCACAGGGCCCAGGACAGGAACTCCATCCTCTGAACATCCCCTTCCCCAGCTCCAAATGCCAGTGGTCTGGGATGTCCCATGGTCAGCGGGGTTGGCAGCAGAACATCCCTGGGCCACCGATGTGGGGTTTGGCATGGAGCCACAGCCAACCCTGCTCCAGCTGCCCTGGGGCAATCAACTCCCTGCCAGCTGGACCCCACATGTCCTCACCCCCCAACAGCTCTGCTGGCCCCTCGCCCCGTGCTGTGCCTTCTCCACCCCCCTGTGCCTTCTCCACCCCCCTGTGCCTTCTCCACCCCCCTGTGCTTTCTCCACCCCCCTGTGCTGCTGCCGAGCGCTTTCTGTAGGTGTGGAACATGCTGGAGTGCGGCGGCAGTGTCCGAGTGTAGGGCTGGGCCCATCCAATGCCTTTGGCATGGCCGGGGGCTCGTGCTCGGTGTGTGCCAGCTCCTGGCTGGTCCCTCCGAGTGCTGGGTCTGATCCTATTCAATATCGTTATCCGTGACCTGGATGAGGGGATTGAGAGCACCCTTAGAAAGTTTGTGAGTGACACTGAATTGGATGGAAGGGTTGATGGGCTGGAGGGAAGGAAGGGTCTGCAGAGGGACCTGGCCAGGCTGGATCCATGGGCTGGAGGGCAGGAAGGGGCTGCAGAGGGACCTGGAGAACCTGGATCCATGGGCTGGAGGGCAGGAAGGGGCTGCAGAGGGACCTGGCCAGGCTGGATCCATGGGCCAAGGCCAACGGGATGGGGTCCAACCAGGCCAAGTGGTGGGTCCTGCCCTTGGGTCACAGCAACCCCATCCAATGCTCCAGGCGTGGGGAAGAGCAGCTGGAAAGCTGCCCAGCAGAGAATGTCCTGGGGTTGTTGGAGCATGAACTGGGGTGGAGCCAAGCTCCCTGCAGCCTGTCCCAGTGCTGCAATCCTGCCTACCCCATCGTTCAGCCGCAGCCTCATCCTGCAGTGATGGAGCTGCGTGTCCAGGGCTGCCACCCCCAGCTCCCACCCCGCTGTCCCAGTGCTCAAAGCAGCTCCTCTCCTGCAAGGCCCTGGTGAGGCCACTCTGACTGGCTGGGAGCTGTGGTCAGTGGTGAGTTGACCACAAGCCAGCAGTGCCCTGGTAGCCAAGAGGGCAACCTGGGGTGCATCCAGCAGGGTATCACCCAAGGGAGAGGGAGGGGATTGTCCTGCTCTGCTCTGGAGCAGCCCCACCTCAAGCACTGGGGGCAGTTTGGGGGCTGCAGGATAAAAAGGTTCTAAAGCTGCCTGAGAGTGTCCAGAGGAGGGAATGAAACTGGGGAAGGGTTTAGAGGGGAAGGGTGTGAGGAAAGGCTGAAGTCCCTGGGTCTGTTCAGCTGGAGGAGACTGAGGGGAGACCTCACTGGGGGCTGCAGCTTCCTCACAGGGAGAGGAGGAGGAGCAGGCGCTGAGCTCTGCTCTCTGGTGACCAAGGACAGGAGCCCAGGGAAGGGCAGGAAGATGGACAAGGGGAGGGTTGGACATCAGGAAGAGGTTCTTCCCCCAGAGCAGAGGGTGCTGGAGCCCTGGAACAGCTTCCCAGGGAAGCAGTCACAGCTGGACAATATTCCAGAAGCACTGGACAACAGTGTGAATGTTGGGGTTGTCCTACATGAGTTGGACTCAATGGTCCCTGGGGGTCCCTTCCAAGTCAGGTCACTCTAGGGGTCTGTAGAAAGGGGAAACAGCCCCACAGATGGGGGGTCTCAGGGCCTTTGGGCTCCGCTGGGCACCAGCCTGTCCCGGCTTGGTGGTGCTGAGCTCCAGCCCCCTTTGCTCCACAGGGCCGAGCTCCAGCAGTGGGCAGGGAGCACGGGACGGCCAGCACGGCACGGGAGAGCCCGGCACCGCCACGCTGCAGGTACTGCGGGGGGGTACGGGGGGCTGGGACCCCTCTGTCTGTCATGGGGCTCAGAATTCCTTGGAGCTGAGGTGGGGCTGAGCCCCCCATCCATCCACGGGGCTGCAACTTCCCACCCCATTCCATGGGGCTGAGACCACCCTTGTCCATGGGGCTGAGACTTCCCCCCCTGCATCCTTCCGTGCATCTGAGACCCCCCCAGTCCATGAGACTGAGAATCTTTTATCCATGGGGCTGATCCCCTGCCATCCATGGGGTTGAGACCCCCAGTTTGTGGGGCTGGTATCTTCTCTCCATCCATGGGGCTGAGCCCCCTATTCTTCCCGTGCCATGCAGCCTCCATAGCTCTGTGGGACCCTCAGCTGCCGTGGGGGCTTCCATGAGCCCAGGACCAATCCCGCTGCCACCCCTGACCCCCACTTCCCCCCTCCCCACAGGCACTCCTGAAGCAGCCGGACACCCCAAGAGCCCCTGAGCTGCCCATGTAGGTGCTGGCATCACCCGTGGTGTGGGGGCTCCCTCCCCCATGGCATAGGGACCCCTCGCCCCGGCACTGGTGGCTGATGTGGGGCTGGATCCCTGCAGGGCTGTGCCAGGAGGGCTCCGATGCGGAGCTGCGCGCCAAGGGATGAATCCTGCGCCAGGGGAAGACCCTGCAGCCCCAGGTACGGCTGTGGCACCCGGTGCTGGGGAGGGGGCTCAGCCCCACTGTCCCCAGCCCCTCTCCACCCTGCTTTCCCCCCACAGCCCCCGGCCACAGGGTCCCCCTCGCTCCGCTCCTGCCTCTCCGGCTGCGCTGAGGCTGCACCGCCAGCACCGGATTCACCGTGCACAGCATCGGCGAGCAGGATCAGACCCCAGCCCAGAGCTGCCCTCCACTGGACACTGCTGGGACCTGACACCCACCGGCTGCCGACGGCTCAGCCAGTACTGAGCCTAGGCCTTGGTGATTCCAGGATCCCAGCCCCACCATGCGTGAGCCCGGGGCCGTGGCAGTGCCAGGACCCCAGCCCCACCACACTCCAGTTGCCTCAAGACCCAGCACCGTGCCTGGAGCCAGCTGTGGCCATTGCCATCCGGGGCACCAGGACTGGCCAACACCCCTGGCCCAGGCCCACCCTTGGCCCCACGGCACAGACTGCACACCAGGCACTCGGGGTGAATTACGGTATTGCCGTTAAAGTTGGTTTGGAAAAAGCTGGGTGTCCCTTCTCAGCGCGGCACAGCCCCGTGCCAGGGGATCCATCCTGCCCGCTGCTGTGCGGCACGGAGGGGGCTGTGCCAGTGCTGGTTCCGGTGTTGTTCCGGTGCTGGTCTCTCCGGGCCCCTCATTCCTGCTTCTTGGGGTTGTTTACGGCCACGTAGTGGTAGAGGACGACAAGAAGGAAGAGGGAGACGCCCAGCATGTTGGCGAAGATGGCGAGCTGCACGTCTGTGATCATCCTGCTGGGGGGCGAGAGGGGGTGCTGACACCCCAGAATGGGCACGGACCCCCCCCAGCAGGGACCCCTGAACCAAGACCTATGTAGCCCCCTAATCCCAACAGGGATCCCCGAACCAGGGCAGGAGCCCCCCAGCCCAACAGGGACCCCCAACCAGGGTAGGAACCCCCATCCCAGCAAGGACCCCCAAAATAGGGAAAGACCCCAAGGAGCCCAGTGGAGAACTTCAAGGCAGGGCAGGAACCCCCCCGTAGCCCAGCAGGGATCCCTCACCCCCCCCTAAATCCCAACAGGGACCCCCTCTCTGGGACAGGACCCCTTCCCCCAACAGGACCTTCCTCACCCAGGACCAGCTCCCACTTCCACCCTCCCCCCCTCCCCTCCAACCCCCGGCCATCTGGTAGCCCCGGGGTCGCCCCCCCATCCTTCCCCAAGGACCGGAGCACAGGCCCCCTCGTGGACCTCCCTCCTCCCCCCGGGACCGGACACCCTCGAATCCCCCTCCCCGGACACGACCTCCCCATCCCATTCCCCCCAAACCGCTACTCCCAGGACTGGAGCCTCAGGACCACCCCCCCACGTGCCCCGCATCCCCGGGACCGCACTCCCCCTTCCCCACCCCGGTACCCCCGAGATTGGAGAGTCAGGACCCCTCCATCCCCCGCCCCATCCCTCTCCCGGGACCGGACCCCAGACCCCCCAGGACCACCACCACCACCACGGAACCGGAACCCCTGAGGGGGGAAAACAGGACCCCTGGCTCCCCATCCCACCCCGTGCTCCCGGCACCGGAGCCTCAGGACCCATCCCGGACCCTTCCCCACTTCCCCATCCCCCGGGACCGGACCCTCAACCCCTCCCTCCCCCCAGGAGCCCCGGGACTGGAGCCCCAGGATCGCCCCCTCCGTCCCCGCTCGGTACCGAAGCCTCAGGCTCCCCTCCCCCCCCACTCACGCTGCCGCTACCGGAGCCTCCACGTCTCCCAGCGCCGCGTCCGGCCGCGAGGGACGGCGGGAAGGGGCCGGGCTGAGCGTGACGTCACTGAGTACTTGGATACGCCCATGACGTCAGAACACGGGAGACCTCCTTTCCCCCCCTCCCGCGCCGCCGGCTCCGTAAAAGGCCGGGAGAGAGGGGAGGGGCGGGGCCTTGGATGGGATGGGATGGGATGGGATGGGATGGGATGGGATGGGATGGGATGGGATGGGATGGGATGGGATGGGATGGGATGGGATGGGATGGGATGGGATGGGATGGGACGGGACGGGACGGGATGGGACGGGGCGGGGCGGGGCGGGACGGGGCGGGGCGGGACGGGGCGGGGCGGGGCGGGACGAATCGGGTTCGACTGGGGTGGAGCATACTGGGATGTAGTGGGGTGCACTGGGATAAGGCACAGTGAAATGTACTGGGATGTACTGAGGTGGGGCATACTGGGTTATACTGGGATGAGACATACTGAGATACAGTGGGATGGGGCATGCTGGGATATACGGGGATGTACTGGGATCGTATGGAGTTTATTGGGATGTACTGGAGCATGCTGGGATGGGGCGTACCGGGATGTACTGGAATGGAGCATACTGGGGTGTACACTACACCTCAAGCCGGCAGTGACACCGCGGCTTCCCCCATCCCGCGTGATTACGTCACACATTCCCCGCCCCTCGGTGACGTCCCACAGTGGACCCTGGCCAGGATGACGTCCCAACCTGGCGGGAGCGGGGTGGGGGGTGGGGGAGGAGCAGAAGGGGCTGCGTGAGTGGGTGGGCAGTACACCCCATCCCACCCCAGTACACTCCATCCCAGTACGCCCATCCCAGTATGCTCCAGTACATCCCAGTACATTTCACTCCATCCCAGAACATCCCAGTACACCTTGTCTGACCCCCTCCTACCCCAGTATGCCATATCCCCGACTGCACCCCACAGGGGCCCCATGACCCCAGTTCCCACTGACCCCAAATCCCAGCGGCCCCAATTCCCAGTGCCAGGGGTGTTAGAATGCGGCAAGGGGGGCACGGGGACACAGGGACAGGGGGATAAGGACGGGGACAATGGGACACGAGGGACAATGTTATATAGGGACAGGGGGGCAGAGGGAGAATGGGACACCAGGACAGGGGTACACACGGAGAGTGGGACAATGGGACACAGGGGGACACGGGGACAATGAGACACGGGGACAATGGGACACGGGGACAGGTGGACACAAGGATGATGGGACGGGGGACAGGGGGACGGGGGGACAGGGGGACGGGGGACAGGGGGATGGAGACAGGGACAGGAGGACAATGGGACAGGGGACAATGGGATACAGGGACAAGGGGATGGGACAGGGGACAGGCGGGGACAGGGACAGGGGGACAGTGGACACAGGGACTGGGGGACACAGGGACAATGGGACAGGGGGACACACAGGGATACAGGGACTCGGGACCCAGCTACAAGGACACGGGAACAAAGGGACACGGGGACATGGTGACATGGGAACAAAGGTGCATGGGGACAAGGGGACAGGAGGACTCAGTACCCAGCACAGGGACACTGCAGTGGACACATGGACAGAGGGACACATGGATACAGGGACATGGGAACACGTGGACATGGGCATGGTGACAAGGGAACAAAAGGATATGGGGATACGGGGACATAAGGACATGGGAGCACAGGGACATGGAGACAGAGGGACAGGAGGACACAGGGACAGGAGGACAAAGGGATGTGAGTACAGAGGGACACAGGGACATGGAGACATGAGGACTCAGGACCCAGCACAGGGACATGGGGACATGGGGACTTAGGGACAGAGGGACAAGGAGAGGGGCACATAGGGACATGGGGACATTGGGAGAGAGAGTCACAGGGACACAGGAACAAAGGGACAGAGGGACATGGGGACTCAGTGCCCGGTGCAGGGATGTGGGGACACGGGGACACAGGGATGGGTTGACACGGGGAGGACATTGGGACAGAGGGGATGCAGAGAAAAAGGAACAAAGGGACATGGGGACTCCATGCCCAGTGCAGCCGTGGCACCGTGGGCACACGAGGCTGGGCCACGCTCGGTGCCACGTGCTGGGCCCGTGGCCGCGCTGTACCGGGCGCTGGCAGCTGCCACGGGGACCTGTCCCGCTGTGCCCGCAGCCGGGCACCTGCAGGCTGGGGGTGCAGGATGGGACCAGCGGCTGCACCGGGGGGCGAGGGGTGAGGGGTGGTTGTGCGAGGAGCTGGGCACCGTGCGAGAGTGCCCGTGCGAGGGTCCCAGTGCTGTGGGGCTCCGTGGCATTGCTGGGTGGCAGTGCCAGGGGGTGTTGGTGCAGAGGGGGCACCGTGGTGGGTGGGGAGTGGGGTGCAAGGGGGGGCTGTGGCTGTGCAAGAGTGTCTGTGAGAGGGTCCCGGGGCTCTGTGCCCGTGCTGGGGGTGCTGGTGTGGAGAGGGAAGCGTGGTGGGTGAAGAGCGGGGTGCAAGGCGGGGGGCTGCAGCCATGTGAGAGTGTGACCGTGCCAGGAGCTGGGGGGCTGTGTGAGAGTGCCCGTGCGAGGGTCCAGGGGCTCTGTGCCCGTGCTGGGGGTGTTGGTACAGAGGGGGCACCACAGTGGGTGGGGAGAGGGGTGCAAGGTGGGGCTGTGGCTGTGCAAGAATGTCTGTGCGAGTGTCCTGGGGCTCTGTGCCCGTGCTGGGGGTGTTGGTGCAGGGGGGAGACCGTGGTGGGTGGGGCATAGGGTGCAGGGGGGGCTGTGGCTGTGCAAGAGCGTGACCGTGCCAGGAGCTGCGGGTGCTGGTGCTGCGGGGCTCTGTGCCTGTGCTGGGGGTGTTGGTGCAGAAACGGGGACCACAGTGGGTGGGAAGCAGGGTGCAAGGAGCCGGGTGCTCGATGGCTGTGCCAGGGCTGTTGGTGCCAAGGGTGTCAGTAGAGAGAGGGGAGCAGAGTGGACATGAAGTGCAGCGCGAGGGGTGAGAGGTGGCCGTGCGAGGGTCCCGGCGCCGCGTGGATCTGTGGCTGTGCCAGGGGTTTTGGTGTGGAACTGGGACTGTGGTGGGTGGGGAGCGGGGTGTGAGGGGCGGCTGCAGCGTGCGAGGAGCTCGGGGCTGTGTGAGAGTGGCCCTGCGAGGGTCCTGGTGCGGTGTGGATCCATGCTGGGGGTGTTGAGGTGGAGGGGGGACCATGGAGGGCGGGGAGAGGGGTGCAAGGGGGGGGCTGTGGACGTGCAAGGACCTGGGAGCCGTGTGGGTCCTGGTGACGCGTTGCTCCGTGGCTGTGCTGGGGCTGTCAGAGCCAGGGGTGTTGGTGCACAGGGTGTCGGTGCTGGGGGTGTCAGTGCTGGGGGTGTCGGTGCAGAGGATGTTGATGCAGGGGGTGTTGCTGTAGAAGGTGTTGGTGCATAGGGTGTTGGTGCTGGGGATGTCGGTGCTCGGGGTGTTGGTGCAGGGGAGTGTTGGTGCAGGGGGTGTTGTTGCTGGGGGTCTCAGCGTGGAGGGGGGACCGTGGCAAGCGGTGAACGGGGTGTGAGGGGAGGCTGTGCCCATGCGAGGGTCCCGGTGACGCGTGGTCCCGTGGCCGTGCCGGGGTTGTGGATGCTGGGGGGGGGCCCCACGGCAGCCTCCGCCACGGCCGTGCTGGCCGCCTGCAGCCCTGGCCCCCTGCCCGGCCTCTCGGCTCCCCCGTCCCGCCGCGGCCTAACGAGGAGCAGATGTTGGCGCGGGGGCCGCGGTGCCCGGCGCGGGGGTTGCGGGGGCTGCGGGTCGGGGGGCGCAGGAAGCGGGGGGCCCCGGGGAGCCCGAGTCGGGCAGCGTCGGGCGGCCCTGGCGCGAGGGGCTGGCGGGGGCGCGGCGAGGGGAGGGCAGAGGCGGCCGGGGGGAGCCGAGCCGGGACAGACGGACAGACGCAGCGGGACAGCGGGACGGGACGCAGCGGGACAGCGGGACGGGACACGGTCCTGAGCTGGGACGTGGGCGCCGAGCCACGGCGAGCTGAGCCGAACCGGAGCAAAGCGAAGTGGATGAAACCGAACCAAACGGAGCCAAATTGAACCAAAACGGAACTGAATCTTATCAAAACGAACCAAACTGAGCAAAACTGAACCGAATTGAACCAAACTACTGAGTGGAACTAAACCGAACCAAACCAAACCGAACAACCAAATGGAACTGAATGGAACAAAACCAAAGCAAAGCAAAGCAATCCAAACCAAACAACAGAACTGAACTGATCCAAACTGAACCAAAGAACCAAACGGAGCCGAACAGAAGTGAACCAAACCCAACCCAACAACTTAACGGAACCAACCCAAACTGAACCAAAGAACCAAACGGAACCAAACTGAACCAAACAACTAAAGTGAACTGAACCAAACTGAAGCAAACCGAAGAGCTTAACAGAACCAAACTGAACCGAACCAAACCAAACCAGACTGAACCAAACGAAACGGAACAGAACCGAGTGGAACCGAACGCAACCCCGCTGACCGCCCCGTGCGCGGGCGCTTGCCCGCCATGGCTCCCTGGCTCTGGCCGTGCCTCCTGGCCGCCCAAGCCCTGGCCGCCAACTTCCCCCCCCGCTACAGCCTCTACACCGGGGGGGCCGCCCCGCTCGGTACCGGCCAAGCCGCGGCCTCACACGGCCCCACGGCGACCCACGGCGCTGCCCGCCGCAGCAGGTAAGAGGTGGCAGGGTGGGAGTGGGGGAGTGGGCGTCGCGGGGTGCAGCCATCGCGGGGCCACCAGCACCAGCCGGACACACCGGCACGTGGCACGTGGCACGGCCAGCGCGGCGAGGGGCGTGGGGACCGCGGGGGAGTGTGGGCGTGTGTGGAGGGGACAGGATGGGACCCGTGGGGCAGAGCAGCCGCAGGGCTGGGGTCCTGTCTCCCAGCAGGGTGGGAGCTGCTGTGCGTGCCGCGGATGCCGGGGCTCAGCATCCCCACGCCCGTGTTGTGCACCCGGGCTGCTGTGGGGCAGCTGTGGGGCAGCTGCAATGGGGTTGCAATGGGATACTGTGGGGCAGCTGCAATGGGGCTGCTGTGGGGTGACTATGGGGTGGCAGTGGGGCAGCTGCAATGGGGTTGCAGTGGGGCAGCTATGGGGCTGCAAAGGGGGTGCAATGGGCCAGTTGCAGGGCTGTATTGGGGCAGGTGCAATCGGGCAGCTGTGGGGTGGCTGTGGGGCTGCTGTGAGGCTGCAATGAGGCTGCTATGGGGCAGCTGTGGGGCTGCAATGGGACAGCTGCAGTGGGGCAGATGTGGGGTGGCTGTGGGACTGCAGAGGGGCAGTTGCAAGGGGGCAGCAGGTCCATGTGGCTCAGGGATTCTGAGGGGTGCGGGGCTGGGGGCCCCACACCGCGTTGGGGTCACTCTGACCGCAGCCACATCAGCGAGGCCGGGTGGGGTGGAGCCGAGCCCTGCCCCACGGCTGCCCCTGCCCCACGGCCAGCCCCACGGTGGCCCTGGAGCAGCCCCACTGCAGCCCCACTGCTGGCCCCATAGCAGCCCTATGGCAGCCCCATTGCTCATGGCTGGGGGGGGGGGGAACAAGAACCCATCCCCATGGCAAGGATGATGCAGCAAGGTCCCCCCACGGACCCTGGGACCCCTCCCCATAGCTGGTGGGCAGTGGGGTCTCCCCACGGATCGGGGAGTGCAGGGACCCCTCCCCATGGCTGGTGGGCAGTGGGGTCTCCCCACAGGATGGGTGGGACAGGGCCCCATCCTCATGGCTGGGGAGCACAAGGACACCTCCCCATGGCTAGGGGGCAGTGGGGTCTCCCTATGGATCAGGGGGCACAGGGACCCCTTCCCATGGCTGAGAGGGGTCTTTGGGGAGAGCAGAGGGACCCTCCCCATGTCCTGAGGGGGGAGCACCGGCCCCTCTCTGTGCTCGGTGAGGGGGGGGATCCTGCCCTTTCAGGGGCCCCTCACCCCACCCCGTCGATGCGCCACCTCCCCCCTCCCCTGTCGGTCCCGAGCGGTGGGACACCGGGGCAGCCCGGGGGAGGGGTCCCAGGGTCCCATAGATGTGGGGCTGGGGGGCACACGGGGCGGGGGGAAGGGATGGGGGCGATGGGTTGGGGGGAGGGGAATATGTTGGGGCGTGGGATGGGATGGGTGGGATAGGAATGGGGGGGATGAGTGGAATAAAGAGGGAATGGGAGAGAAAGGATGGGATGGGGGGGATGGGATGGGATGGGGGATGGGAGGACGGGGGGGGGTGCGGGGGGCCAGGAATTCCCGGCGGCCCCAAGGGAGGAGCTGGAATCTGGCCGGGCTGCCGGGAACCGCCGGGGGCCCCCGCTGGGCTGGGGGGCTGGGGGCCAGGCTGGGGTCCCATAGCCTGTGGGGCTCGGCTGTGGGTCCCACTGCGTGGGTAAAGGGTCCCATAACGTGTGGGACGGGGCTACCGTCTCACATCGTGGGTCTGGGGTCCCACACCAGGGGGAAGGAGTCCTGCGCCGTGGGGCAGGGGTCCCTTGCTGTGGGGCTGGGACCCCTGCAGACTGTGGGATTGAGGTCCCACGCCATAGGGATGGGATCCTACACCGTGGGGCTGGGGTCCTATGCCGTGGGAAAGGGATCCTGACCCATGGGGCTGGGGTCTCTGCAGCCTGTGGGGCTGGCGTCCCACGCCATGGGGCTGAGGGTCCTACACTGTGGGCTGGGGTCCTGCACTGGGGCAGGGGTCCCATAACCTGTGGGGTGGGGCTGGGGTCCTCAGCAAAGCCCCCGGCCATGGGGCAGAGCCGGGCTGAAAGCGCCCCGGGGTGTGGCAGGATCCGGCCCGGTGACCCCCCCCCTGCGCTGGGCTGCGACCACTGGTACTGGGAGGGGTGGAGGGCGGGGGGGGGTGGTGGTGGTGCCTGGGGAGGGGGCGATGCCCAGTGTGTGCCAGGGGTCCCGGTTTATGCAAGGGGGCAGCAATGCCCCATGTGCCAGGGGTCCCAGGTGGTGGCGGGGGGGCTGGGGTGGGGAATGACCAATGCATACCAGGCGGTGTCTGCTGTGTACTGGGGGTCCCAGTTCGTGCCAGGATGATCCCAGGGTGTGGGGGGGTGGGATGTGGGGGAGACAGTGATACTTGCTGTGTGCCAGGTGTTGTGGAGCATGTCGGGAGCCCCAGTGTGTGCTGGGGGCGCCTAGGGAGGGGGTGATGCCCGGGTCCTGTCAGGGCTCCCGTGAGTACTGGAGGGTGCCAGGGGTGATACCTGGTGGGTGCCGGGGGTCCCGGATCATGCTGAGGGTCCCAGGTCATGCTGGGGACGCCTGGGTGGGGGGTGATGCTTGGTTTGTGTCGGGGTCCTGGTTGATGTGGGGGGTGGTGTCCGGTGGGTGCCAGGGGTCCCAGGTGGTGCTGGTGGTGCCAGGGTGGGGGGGTGATGCTTAGGTCATGCCTGGGGTCCTGGGTGGTGCCAGGGTTCCCAGCTTGTGCTGCCCCCCTCCTGCAGGAACTGGTGCCCACACGTGGTGATGCGCAGCGTGAGCTGTGTCGTGGAGGACGGCGTCGAGAGCTTCGTGAAGCCGGATTTGCAGCCGTGCCCGTGGGGGCAGCTCCAGTGCCCACGAGTCCTGGCGTGAGTCGGGGGCAGTCCGGGGGTACCCAGGGGTTCAGCTTCGCAGGCATGGCCGTGGTGCCACCACCACTCGGGTTTGTTTTGTGCAAGAGCTTGGCAGCCCTATGCGGTGCCAGGGGGAGATGATGCCCACCCCCCCTGCCAGGTACATGGTGGGACCCCACACACCCCAATCCCAGTGTGGGGGGCCAGGCTGGTGCCTCGGAGTGGTGCCAATGGCATAGGGTGATGCCAGGGCATGGGGTGATGGGCGCAACTTGGGGTGATGGTGGTAGCACAGGGTGATGCCAGTGGCATGAGGTGATGCCAGTGGCATGGGGTGATGCAAGGGGGACAGGGTGATGCCAGAGCACAGGGGAGGTGTGGGCAGCTTGGGGTGATGTGGGTGGCTTGGGGTGGTGCCATCATGTTGGAGTGATGCAGGTGGCAGGGGGAGATGCCAGGGCATGGGGTGATGCTGCCAGTACGGGGTGATAGGAGCAGCTTGCGTTGATGCAGGCAGCATGGGGTGATACAGGTGGCACAGGGTGTTGCGTGTGGCAGGGGTCGATGTGGATGGCACAGGGTGATGTGGGGGGAGAGAGTAATGCTGGTGGCATGGGTTGATGCCAGGGCACGGGGTGATGTGGGTGGCTCTGGGTGATACCAGGGCTCAGGGTTGATGCAGGCAGCATGGGGTGATGCCATTGGGACGGGGTGATGCCAGGACTCAGGGTGATACAGGTGGAACCGGTGATGCTGGCACTGGGTAGGGGGTGCAGGCGGGGCAACCCCTGTGCACCAGAGCCAACCCATAACCAGGGTTTGGTTCCATCACCCCAAGCCCTGCCCGACGCCCCTGCACCCACTGTGCCAGCGGTGCTCGCCATGACCAGGGGTGCGGTGGGCAGTGGGGGCGGGTGCAGGGGGGTGCCCACTGTGCCCCTCCCCGCTGCGGCAGCCTCCCCTCGCCCACAGGTACCGCACCTTCCTGCGCCCGCGCTACAAGGTGTCGCAGCGCACGGTGTCAGAGCTGGCCTGGCGCTGCTGCCAGGGCTTCTCGGGGCCTGACTGCGCTGAGGGCCCCGCGCCCGCCGCCACCCTGCCCACCGGCCGCCCCACGCTCTCTGGCTTTGGCAACACCCTCCGCGGCCTAGGGGGCGAAGGTAATGCCAGGGCGGGGAGGGGGTGTGGGGTGGGGTGGTGGCACGGGCACCATGGTGACGGTGGAGGTGATGATGGTGTTGGTGATGATGGTGGCAATGGTGGTGGTGATGGTGGTGGTGATAGCGGCAATGGTGTGATGGTGGCAGTGGTGATGGCCATGGTGATGATGGCGCTGATGGTAGTAACGGTGGTGGCAATGGTGGTGATGGTTGTGGCAGTGGTGATGATGATCACAATGATGGTGGTGACGATGGTGGTGATGGTGGCAACGGTGACAACAGTGACGCTGTGTTGTGGCCGCAGACGGCGGGGACACGGAGAAGGTGCGGCGGCTCGAGGAGCAGGTGCGGCGGCTGAGCGAGGCCCTGGAGGAGCTGCGTGCGGGGCAGGATCTGTTGCGGGAGCAGCCACCACGCCACGTGCCCGACAGCGGCGTCGAGGACGAGCGGGTGGGTGACGCAGCAGCTGTGCCCGCGGAGCTGCGGGAGGTGCTGAGCCACATCCAGCGGCGCCTGGAGGAGCTGGAAAGCCGCCTGCGGCCGCAGGAGATCCCAGCGGGGGCGCCGGCGCTGCATGAGCTGCAGGAGGCGTGCGCGGCGTGCGCGGTGGGCACCGAGGGGCTGCGGCGGCAGGCAGCCGAGGACCGCGAGCGCATGCGGGCGCTGGAGAAGCTGGTGGGCTCTGTGGACCAGCGCAACCGCGAGGCGGTGGAGACGGTGCAGCGGCACCTCAGCAGCCTCAGCAGCCGCCTGGCACCCGCACCACCACCCCAGGACGCACTGCAGCGGCGCGTGGCCGAGCTGGAGCGGCGTGTGGCCGCGTTGCCCGCTGCAGTGCCCGCAGGGCAGGGGCCGGTGCTGGCACGGAGGCTGGCGGAGCTGGAGGGGCGACTGAATGCCTCACGGGCCGGCCCGTGGGCACCTGAGCCTGAGTGGCGGCCGAGCGCGCTGCCGGGACGCGTGGCCAACCTGAGCCGGGCAGTGGAGGGGCTGGCGGCCAGCGGTGCCCAGCGTGGCGCCCGCCTGGCCGAGCTGGAGGGGCTGCTGGCCCGCTGTGGCCACCGCTGCCTCCCCGGCACCCCTGAGCCCATGCCCGAAGACGCGCGGCTCGAGCCGCAGCTCCGGCAGCTGCAGCGGAGGCTGGAGGCGGCCGAGGGGCAGCTGGGAGTGCTGGGCAGCAGTGGGGCCGCGCTGGCTGGGGAGCTGGGGGCGGTGCAGGACCGGCTGGGTGAGCAGGACGAGGTGCTGGCGGGGCTGGCGGCGCGGATCGCGGCCGGGGCAGCGCTGGCACAGGAGCTGGCGCAGCTCCGCAACCGGACAGGGCGGCTGGAGGCCGGGCTGGGGGGTCCCGACAGCCCCCCATGCCCCCAGACCTGCACCCCGCTTGCGCCTCGAGAGCTGCAGCGCCTGCGAGAGGAGGTGGGTGCGTGCACGGCCGCGTGCCGCGTGCTGCAGCCTCGTCCCACCGCGCCAGGCCTGCGGCCGCAGCCTTATTCCACCGTGTCGGAGCTGCAGCCGGAGCTGCAAACTGGTCCCAGCACGCCAGAGCTGCAACCAGAGCTGCAAACTGGTGCCACCACGCCAGAGTTGGAGCTGGAGCCGCCGCTGGAGGGGTTCGGCGTGTTCCGGGGCCCCTCGGCCCGGGAGCTGCGGGCGCTGCAGGGCGAGCTGTCGTCGGTGCTGGTGTCGCTGGGCGTGCTCAACGCCACCGTGCAGGGGCTGCAGGACGAGCTGGACCAGCAGGACGCACGGCAGCGTGACCTGGGCGCTCTCACCGACCGCATCGTGGCCGAGCTGGACCAGGCAGCGGCGGCTGCGGCCGCGCGGCAGGCGGAGAGCGAGGAGCGGCTGGAGGGGCTGGTGCGGGAGCTGGCGCGGGCGGGGGGCTGCGCGGCGCCCCTCGAGCCCCGGCTGGCCAAGTTGGAGGGCATCTGCGAGCGGCTGGACGAGGTGGCGGCCGCCGTGCGGGACGTGCGGCAGGGCCTGGGCCGGCACGTGGCCGCGCTCTGGGCAGCCGCGCGGGATCTCAACGGCACCGCGCAGACCCACGGGGCGCTGCTCGAGAAGGCGCTGCAGGCGCAGCCCCGCCTCGGCGCCATCAACGCCAGCCTGGAGCTGCTGCGCGGGGACGTGCGGCGCCTCGGGCAGAGCGGCGGTGCGTGGGGACAGGGGACACGGGGATGGGGACATGGGGACACGGGGATGGGGTCATGGGGTCATGGGGATGTGATGCGCCTTGGCCAGCGCGGTGGTGCGTGGGGACAGCGGGACACGGGGATGGGGAGAGGGGGGACAGGGCCAGCGCAGCCGTGCGTGGGGCGTGGGGACGGTCAGGGGGACATGGGGACAGGAACATGGGGATGGACATTGGGGCATGGAGACAGGGACATGGGGACATGGGGAGCTGCTGCACCTCGGCCAGCGCAGCAGTGCGTGGGGACAGGGGGACAAGGACATGGGGACACGGGGATCTTGGGAGCTGCTGCTCCTTGGGGATGGGGCACGGGGATGGGGATGGGAACAGGGTCATGGGGACACGGGGGCACAAGGGGTTGAGCCCACAGGATGGTGCGTGGGGACAGGGACACGGGGGCACAGGGATGGGGTGTGGGCACGGGGACAAAGCACAGGGGTGGGGACGATCCATGGGGGGCAGTGGTAGAAACACAGGGGTGTTGGGGGCACGGGGGACACGGCGAGCAGGGCAGTGGGGTGTGGGGAGGTGGGGTCACAGGCTGTGGGGATGTGGGGGCTCGAGCCATGGGGCCAGTGAGGTGTGGGGATGGGGGATGTGGGGCACAGGACATGGGGTTGAGGGGGTAAGGGATGTGGTGCTGGAGCGGTGGGGCTGTGGAGTGGGGGGATGTGGGGTGTGGGGCAGTGGGGGCTCCTGCCATGGGGCTGTGGGGCTGGAGTGACTCTGCCCCCACCCTCTCCCCCCAGGTCCCCCCGGCCCCCCAGGCCCCTCTGGCCCCCCAGGTGAGCAGGGCCCCTCGGGACCCCCTGGCAAGGACGGAGAGCGTGGCCCCACGGGGCCCCCCGGTAAGGAGTCTCCCCTGACCCACCCCTTCACCATGGGGCAGCACTTGGGGGGCAGCACCCTGGATCTGAGGGTCCCATCCAGCTCGGCTGCAGCCCCCCCCTCTCCTTCCCTCCTAGGACTGCCTGGAGAGAAAGGTAGGCTGGTGGGAGTAGGGGTTTGGGGGGGGCTGGAGGGGGAGGGACTTGCAGGGGTGAGGGGATTGGGATTTGAGGGTTGGGGCTGGGGGGTCTTGGGGGCGGACAGGGGGCTGGGGAGGGCTGGGGGGGTTGGGGCTGCAGGGACTTGGCGGGAGGGCAGGGGAGCTGGGATTATGGGGGGACTGGGAGGCTGGGGAGGGTGTGGGGACCTGGGGGATTCTGGGGAACTGAGGGGCACTGGGGTCATGGTGGGATCAGGGGGCTGGGGGGTGTTGGAGGTGGGGTGGCTTGGGGACCTGGGGGGCTGTGGGCTGGGATCATGGGGTGGGGTGGGGGGTTTGGTGGGAGGGGTGGTGGTTTTGAGGGGGGTCATGGGGGTTATGGAGGGTTGGGGAGCTTGGGGGGCTTTGGGGGCATGGAGGGGGCTGAGGGTTGTTGAGGGGGCATGGGGTGGGGGGACTTGAAGGGGGTCTGGTGGGCATGGAGAGCTAGGTTTTGGGGGGCTGGGGGTGAGCCCCCCAGAGATGTGGGGTGCAGGTGATGTCGGGGATCAAGGGCTGTGGGGCTGGGGATGCTGTGGGGCTGGGTTGGGGGTCCAGGCCCCCCCTTCCCCCATGCTGATGTGGGGCGCAGGTGATGTCGGGGACCCTGCGCCCGTGCCCCGCATCGCCTTCTCGGCCGCCCTGAGCACCCAGCGCACCGAGCCGGGCACCGTCCCCTTCGACCAGGTCCTGCTCAACGACGGCGGCGCCTACGACCCCGAGACCGGTGAGCGGCCACGTGTGGGGCGGGGGGCGGGGGAAGGTGGGGCTGGGCGGCTGCAGGGGGGGCTGTGGGCAGCTGTGGGATGCGGTGTGGGTCTGGGGATGCAAAGCCTGAGAGGGCAGTGGTTGATCCAGGGGTGCAGAGGGGATCCAGGGGCACAGGGGGTGCAGGGATGGGTCCCAGTTTTGGGTTCCAGATCCTAGTTTTGGGGTCCCAGGCCCCAGTTTCAGGGCACTGACTGCCCCAGTTCCCCCAGGGCTGTTCATGGCGCCCGTGCCCGGGTGGTACCTGATGGGCGTGGGACTGGGATGCAGGGATGGATCCAGGGGTGCAGAGATGGATTTGGGGTCCCAGTTTCGGGGTCCCAGGTCCTGGTTTCAGGGTGCTGGTCCCCGTTTCGGGTCCTTGGTCCCGGTTTCGGGGTGCTGACCCCCCACTTTGCCCCCCAGGGCTGTTCACAGCACCAGTGCCCGGGTGGTACCTGGTGGGCACAGGGCTGGGATACAGGGATGGATTCAGGGGTGCAGGGATGGATCTGGGGTCCCAGTTTTGGGGTCCCAGGTCCCAGTTTTGGAGTGCTGACCCTCGTCCCCCCAGGGCTGTTCACGGCGCCGGTGCCCGGGCGGTACCTGGTGAGCGCGGTGCTGACGGGGTTCCGGGGGGCCGCGCTGGAGGCCGTGCTGTCGCGCTCCAACCTGGGCATCGCCCGCCTCGACTCGGCGGGGTTCCAGCCCGAGGGGCTCGAGACGGAGCGGGGTGCTTCGCTGCACCCCAACTCGGGCTCCCTGGGGGTCTTTGCCCTCGTGCTGCCGCTGGCGGCCGGCGAGACCCTCTGCATCGACCTCGTGGCGGGGCGGCTGGCGCACGCGCCCGATGAGCCCCTCACCCTCTTCAGTGCCGCCCTGCTCTACCCCGAGCCATAGGGGGGACTCCCAGGGGACCCTGCACCCCACTCCGGGGGGAACCCCACCCCACATGGGACCCCAGACCCCGGTGGGCTCCCCCCATGCACACCCAGGAAGCCCAGAGACCCTCGAAACACTCCCTGTATGCACCAAGGAGCCATGGGGATGCCCAGTCCCTTTGTGGGATCCCCAACCCGTGGGACCCCCTCATGCACACCCAGGGGCCCTAGGGACCCCCAATCATCCCCATTCAAACCCAGGAGTCCTAGGGACCCTGAGGGGACCCCAATCCTGGTGACGACCCCTCCCATTCACCCTGGAGCCCTAGGGACTCCCAAACACCAACCCCCATTCACACCCAAGAGCCTTGGGGACCCCCAAGCTCCCTAGAGACACCCCTCATGGTACCCCAGATCCTGGTGGGACCCCCCTCATTCACACCCAGGAGCCCTAGGGACCCTCACCCCCGTGGGACCCTCCCATTCACACTCACAATCCCTAGGGACCCCCGAACACGCCCCATTCACACCCAAGACCCCCAGGGACCTCTCAACCCCTCCATGGGACCCCAGATCCTGGTGGGTCCCCCTCCCTTCACATCGAGGAGCCCTAGGGACCCCACTCCCCCCTCAGCACGGGGCGACCCCAGCAGCCACCCCACCACCCCACCCCCCCCCCCCCGGCCGGGACCGCAAACCCACCCCCCATTATTTATCAGCACCCCCCTCACTGCCCCCCACCCCCACACCGACCCCCACTGTCCCCTCCCCTCGAATAAAGAGGCGACACCAGTTTTGTACCCGCGGCTCCGGCTCTTCCCCGCGCCCCCTCCCTATGTATTACTGTGGGGCAGCCCCCAGCCCAGGGGGCGGGGCCAGGCTCTGGTGGGAGGGGCATGTATGGAGGGCTCTGATTGGCGGGGGCTATTTCGGGTGGGCGGGGCGATCGACAGAGGGCGGGGGGCAGGGGGCGGGGCCGGTACGCAGCTTCGCGCTCTGATTGGTTGCCTCCGTCGGCGGAGCGGGGCGAGCGCACCGGGTGGGAGTGGCTCCACGCTTTGATTGACGGCACCCTGCAGGGCGAGGCGGCGGGGCGTGCCCTGATTGGAGGGACGGGTTCGGGTGGGCAGGGCGAGCGCTCGGGGGGCGTGGCCGGCACTGGCGGGAGCGGCACAGTCTCGCATTCTGATTGGCTGCGGCTGTCGGAGCAGGGCGGGCGGTAGGCGGTTCCGGCGCTGGAGGGAGCGGCGTAACCTCGCTCTCTGATTGGCTGCGGCGCCCGGGGCGCGGCGCGGGGCGGTCCCTGATTGGCGGAGCCGCCCCCGGGGGCGGGGTTGAACCCTTCGCACCCCGTACCGGTACCGGTGGCGGGTGGTGAACCCTTCGCACCCCGTACCGGTACCGGTGGCGGTGCCGGAGTCCCGCGATGGCGGAGGAGGAGGCGGGGGCGGCGGGGGGCGGCCCGGACGAGCGTCGCATCCTGTGCATCGGGCTGGTGTGCCTGGACATCATCAACGAGGTGGACGCGTTCCCGGTCGAGGACTCGGACACCCGGTACCGGGGGGGAGCGGGCGGGCGGTGCCGGACCGGTACCCCCGGTGCTACCGGTGCCCTCTCCCGGTGCTGACACCCCGTCCCCCGTCCCCAGGTGCCGGTCGCAGCGGTGGCAGCGCGGAGGGAACGCCTCCAACTCCAGTACCGTGCTGGCGCTGCTGGGGGCACCGTGCGCCTTCATGGGGGCGCTGGCCCCGGGGCCCGCGGGAGAGTGAGCGGGGAACGGGGGGGCAGTGAGGGGGGGGGTAGGCGGGGGCGGCTACCAGACCAGGGGAATGGGGGCGAGGGAGGGGGGCGAGGGAGTTGGGGAGGGGGCGAGTGAGTTGGGGAGGGGGCGACTGGGGGGCACTGGGGCTGGGAGGGACGTCAGGGGGGTGAGGGGGGCACTGGGCACGCTGGCGAGTGAGTGGGGGCTGGGGGGCAACTGGGGCTGAGGTGGGGGGCAACTGGGTCTGAGTGGGGTAGCAATCGGGGCCTGGGGAGGGGAAACTGGGGGTGGGGGCGTGGGGGAACAGTGGCTGGGATTTGGGGGGCAGCTCGAGATGGGCAGGAGGAGGAGACCCCAGCCCTGAGTGGGGCCGCGAGGGGATTAATGGGGCTGAGAGGGGGGGAAACTGGGGCTGGACCAGGGGCTTGGGGGGAGCCCGGGGCGCCCCTGGCGCCACTCTCTGCCCCCCAAGTTTCCTGCTGGCCGATTTCCACCGCCGCGGCATCGACGTGTCACACGTGGTGATGCAGCCATGCGGCGACGTGCCCTGCGCCTGCTGCCTGCTCAGCACCGCTACTGGCTCCCGCACCATCCTGCTGCACGACACGTAGGGGCAGGGGCGCTCGGGGCGAGACCCTGCCCCTGCTCCACAGCGCCATCCCCATCCTCCCTATCCCCATCTCTATCCCCATCCCCATCAACCACATTCTCTCCATTCACTTCATCCCAAACTCCATCCCCATCATCTCCATCACCATCCCAATTTCCATCTCCATCCTCCCCATCTCCATCCCCATCATTTCCATCCTCATCCTTGTCCCCATTACCATCATCTCCATCCCCATTACCTTCATTTCCACCCTCATCTTCATCCTTGTCTCCATCCCCATCATCTCTGTCTTCCCACCATCTCCATCATCCCCACCATCCCCATTACCCCCATCCCCCCACACCCAACCCAATCCCGGTGGTGTTTCCTGGGGTGGTGGTGCAGCCGGTGTTCCCCTGGCTGTGCCGGTGCCGTGTCCCTCACGGGTTCCATCACCTCACGGTGCCCTTCGCCCCTGTCTCCCCCCACCTCCTGCTCCTCGTTAATGATTGACCCAGGTGCTGCCGGCACGGTGCCCTCTGCCCCCGCCGCCCTTCCCCCCCCCCCCCCGCGGGGTCCCCCCCAAACCTGACACCCCCTCTACGCGCAGGAACCTGCCCGACATCACTGCCCGCGACTTTGAGCACGTCGACCTCTCCCAGTACAAATGGATCCACTGGGAAGTAAGCCCGGGCTGGGAGACCCTGAGCTTGGAGGAGACCCCTGAGCTTGGGAGGGGACCCCAGGGGATGGGGATAGACCTGGGGCTTGGGGGCGGGGGGGGATCTCGAGGGCTGATGGCAGGGTTGACTCTGAAACCAGAGGGACCTCAGGCTGGGTGGGAGGGAGCCCAGGGTTCAGGGGGCACCTCTAGCCCCCAAGGCTGGGGTGGGCATTTATCCTGGGACTGGGGGACCCTGAAATCGGGGGGACCCTGAGCTGAGAGGGCAATTGAGCCTGGAGATGGAGTGCAGGGGGGACCCCTGAACTGGGAAGGGGATTGATCCTGGGACTGGGGGAGTCCCCTGGAACCGAAGGGACCTCAAGCTGGGGGTTTCGGGCCTGGAGCTGGGGTGCAGGGGGGACTTCTTGATCCTGGGACTGAGGAGACCTCTGGAACTGTGGGTACCCTAGCCCTGGGGGAGGGGGGGAGGGGGGTGGGCCTTTGGGGCTGGGGGGGGACCCCAGGCCGGGGCAAAAGTTGGATTCTGGGACCTTGGGGACCTCGGGGGTGTGGGGGGAACCCTGAAATCAGAGGGACCCAGATGGAGAAGGGGATTGAACCTGGGGTTGGGGACAGGGGGGGATTCCTGGACCCTGGGGCTGGAGGGGAACCCTGAAATCAGAGGGACCCCAAGCTTGCAGGGAGACCCCGGGATGGAGCAGGGCTGAGGGGTCACCTGGAATTGGGGGAACCCAGAGCAGGGGAGGATGAACCTGGGGCTGGGTTGGGGGTTGACCCTTGGTGTTGGGGGTCCCCCGGCCCGGGTTTTGGGTGGGGCTTGCCCGTTGGGGCTGGGGCCTCGTGCTGAGGTGGGGGCTGACCGGGAGGTCTCACTGTGGGGGTCCCCAGGCTCGGAACCCCGCGGAGCAGGCGCTGATGCTGCAGAGGGTGCAGCGGCACAACCGGGAGCAGCCCCCGGCCCGCAGGATCCGCACCTCGGTGGAGCTGGAGAAACCGCGGGAGGGGGTCCTGGAGCTCATGGGGCTGGCGAGCGTGGTGAGGGGGTGGCGAGTGGGGGGGGGTCCTGGAGCTCATGGGGCTGGCGAGCGTGGTGAGGGGGTGGCGAGTGGGGGGGGTCCTGGAGCTCATGGGACTGACGGAGGGGGGTGGGGGGGGTATGGAGCTGCCGGGGGGGGGGGGGGGGGCTGTTGGGGTAGAGGGGGTGCAGGATGGGAGGGGTCAGGGTATCAGGGAGCACTTGGGGGGTGGGGCACAGAGGGGATTTGGGGGTGCAGGAGTGTGGGGGAGATTGGGGGGCAAGGGTGGTGCAAGGGGTACAGGGGGGTGTCTCAGAGGCACAGTCAGGATCTGGGGGCACAGATGGGATGTGGCAGCACAGTGGGGTTTTGGGGATGCCGTGAGTCTGGGGGTGCAGTGGGGGGTCTCGCGGTGCTGTGGGTCAGAGGGTGCCCTGAGTCTGGGGTGCCATGGGGGGTTTGGGGTGCTGTGGGTCAGGGGGTGCCCCCGTCCCCCCCGCAGGTGTTCGTCAGCAAGGACCTGGCACAGCACCTGGGGTTCCACTCGGCGCCCGAGGCGCTGCAGGGGCTGCGGCACCACCTGCAGCCGGGGTACAGGGTGCACCCCAAAACCACCCCACATCCGCTCCCTGCACCCCAAAATCACCCTTCGCCCTGCATCTGCCCCACAACAACCCCCTGCACTCCACAAACACCCCGCATCCACCCTTGCACCCCAAAGCCCCCCTCTGCACCCCACAAACACCCTGCACCCACTCCACATCGCCCCTGCACCCCACAACCCCCCACCTGCACCCCACACTCCCCCCGCAACTCCCTGCACCCCAACCACCTTACACCCACCCTGCACCCCAAAACCACCCCCTGTACCCCACAATCACCCTGCACCCCACCTGTTCCATAACCACCCCCTGCACCCCACAACCACCCTGCACCCCCCAAGCCCCCACAACTCCCTTGCACCCCACAACCACCACCTTACAGCCCCCCCGCACCCCACGCCCACCTCGCACCCCCCCCGTGTCCCCCCAGGGCCACCCTGATCTGCGCGTGGGCCGAGGCGGGGGCGGCGGCGCTGGGCCCGCAGGGGCAGCTGCTGCGCTCGGAAGCGTTTGCCCCCCCGGTGCTGCGGGACACGCTGGGCGCCGGCGACACCTTCAACGCCGCCGTCATCTTCGCCCTCGCCGCAGGTGGGCACGGGTGGCACGGCGCGGCGTGGCATTACACAGCATGGCTTGGCACAGCATGGCATGGAATGGTATGGTCGCGCGTGGCACAGCGTGGCACAGCTTGGCTTGACATGGCTTAGCATGGTTTGGTCTGGCACAACTTGGCTTGGCACAGCACGGTCTGGCACAGCTCAGCATAGCATGGGCCTGCGTGCCATGGCCCTGGCACAGTGCATGGTCATGCCGCAGCCAGGCTCGGCCCAGCCTGGATCAGCTTTGCAGGGCTTGGCACAGCTTCCCATAGCCTGGCACAGCCCCCCAGAGCTTGGCATAGCCTGGCATGGCATGGCTTGGGCCAGCATGCCTGTGGTGTGGCTTGGCATGATCATAGCACAGCTCAGTGTGGCCACGGCACAGCCCAACACAGCTCAGCCTGGCAAAGCCGGGCATGGCCATGGCATAGCCCAGAACAGCTCAGCCTGGCACAGTTTGGCACAGCCTGCCATGGCTCAGCCTGGCAAGGTTTGGCACGGCTCAGCCTGGCACAGCCTGTAATAGCTCAGCCTGGCACAGTTTGGCTCAGCCCGTGCTGACGCGGTGCCGTTGGCAGGGAGGAGCCTGCAGGATGCCCTCACCTTCGGCTGCCGCATCGCGGGCAAGAAGTGTGGGGTGAGGGGCTTCGATGGCATTGTCTGAGGGGGCACCGGGCCCCCCCCCTCACCCGGGGGAACACTGTCCCCCCCCTACTGCCCCCCAATAAAGCCCTACAGTGACCTCATAGCTCAGGGGTCAGCATCTCTGGTTTTGGTCCCACCGTACTATGGGGGGGTCTAAGTGCCCCCCAAGACCCCCCCATCCCACCACCAGCTGGGGGGGGAACAGGGTCACCTCCTGCAACCGTGTGCATCGCAGCCACTGTGGGACTGGCACAGCCTCCCCTCCCAGGGCCCCCCCAGACCGGGGCTGCCTCCCCCCTGGGGGGGCCTCCTGCCACCACACCGCCCTCAGCCGTGGGTCTGTGGGCTGGGTAAGGGTCCCCAAGCCCCCTCCCAGCCCACTCCCTGGCACAGACAGGGCCAGTGCTGTGGAGCTCTGGCTTTAATGGCAGCAGTTTGAGGGGGGGCTACCAGACCCCCTCCTCACCGGGACCGGCCCCGCGCTGCCCCAGCCCCCAGGGATGGGGCCCATCCTGGTGCTGGGAGTGGGGGGTCCATCCTGGCATGGGGTGGGTCCTGTCCAGGCACTGGGGAGTCCAATCTGGCATCGGAGGGGTCCATCCGGGCATAGGGGGGCTCCTGTCCTGGCACTGGGGGGTCCAATCTGGCATGGGGGGGGTCCATCCTGGCATAGGGAGGGTCCATCCTGGCACGAGGGTCCTGTCTCGGTGTTGGGGGTTCCATCCTGGCATGAGGGAATCCATCCTGTCACAGGGAGACTCCTGTCCTGGTGCTGAGGGTTCAATTCTGGTAAGGGGGTTGCTGTCTGGTTGCTTGGGAGGTCCATCCTGGCAGAATGGGGCCCTGTCCTGGTGTTGGGGGTTCCATCCTGGCAATGAGGGTCCATCCTGGCACGGGGAGGCTCCTGTTCCGGTGCTGGAGGTTTCCATCCTGGCATGGGGGTGGTCCTGTCCCAGCACTGGAGGCTCCTGTCCTGGCACTGGGGGGGTCCCATCTGGCACTGGGGGGTCCATCCCTGCGTGGGGGGGCCCCCACTCACAGCAGCCCGGGGCAGGCGAGCTGCAGCACCAGGATGGTGGCCACGATGAGCCCCGCGCACAGCGGCAGCACCAGCCACGCCGGCAGTGAGCCTGGGGGGGCAGGGGGGAAGGAATGGTGAGGGGGGAGCTCAGCAGCCCCCCAGAAACCACCGGGGCATCCCAGACCCATAGCACCCCCTCAGCACCCCCCTGTGAGCTCTCCCAGGCCCCTGTAAGCACCCAAAGCAGAGCCCCAACCCCCCCAGCAGCACCCCCAGTTGTCCCCCACCTCTGGGCCCCTGCAAGAGCCCCCCCTCACCCCTCCAGCAGCACCCCCCTCTGCAATCCCAGCCCCCCCCCCGCCAACCCGAGCACCCCAAGCCACCTGTAAGGCCCCCCCAGCAGCCCCCCATACCTTCCAGCAGCAATCCCAGCCCCCCATCAGTGACCCCAGCCCCCCGTAAGCCCCCCCCTGGCACCCACGGCGGCGCGGCAGCACGTGCAGCTCGCAGCGGCTGTCGACGGCGACGCTGAGCAGGGCGGCCTCGTCCCCCCCCAGCAGCTCCCGCCCACGCTGGCTCTCGGGGACAAAGGCCACGTCGGTCACCACGATGCCGTGCGCCTCCCGCACGTAGTACAGCCTCTGGGGGCAGCGGGGTGTTAGGGGGGGGCACAAGGACTTGGGGGGGGCGAACACTGAGGCTGTGCAGCACCCCCAGATCTGCCCCCGCACCCCGGAATCACAGAGTCACAGAATCATCTGGTTGGAAAAGACCTCTTGAGATCGAGTCCAACCCTCCCTGTCCCCTTACTAAACCCCACCCTGAGCACCTCACCCACCCAGCTTCGAGACCCCTCCAGGGATGGGGACTCCACCACCTCCCCAGGAGCCTCTGCCAGGGCCTGAGAAACCTTTCAGTGAAGGAATTGTTCCTGATGTCCAACCTGACCCTGCCCTGGTGCAACTTGAGGCCATTTCTTCTTGTTCCTTGGGAGAAGACACCAACCCTCACCTGGCCCCTACCTCCTTTCAGGCAGTTGCAGACCCCACCCCAGCCCCGACTCACCTGCAGGGAGAAGGCGATGTGGATGGCGACGGAGCCCGTGACTGTGCCCAGACCCAGGAAGGTGCCCGAGTCACTGTGGGAGGAAAGAGGGGGGTCAGCACAGCCCCCCAGCTCTGCACAGCCCCAGGAAAGGGTCCAGGGAGTAAGGGGGGGGTCAGCACAGCCCCCCGGCCCCAGGAAGGTGCCCAGGGAGCGAGGAGGAAGTGGGGGGGTCAGCACAGCCCCCCAGGGAGCGAGGAGGAAGTGGGGGGGTCAGCACAGCCCCTCAGCTCCAGGAAAGTGCCCAGGGAGCGAGGAGGAAGTGGGGGGGTCAGCACAGCCCCCCAGCCCCAGGAAGGTGTCCAGGGAGCGAGGAGGAAGTGGGGGGGTCAGCACAGCCCCCCAGCCCCAGGAAGGTGTCCAGGGAGCGAGGAGGAAGTGGGGGGGTCAGCACAGCCCCCCAGCCCCGGGAAGGTGCCCAGGGAGCGAGGAGGAAGTGGGGGGGTCAGCACAGCCCCCCAGCCCCGGGAAGGTGCCCCCCTGGTACCTGACGGAGAGGCAGGAGATGGCCTCGGTGCCGCAGGGCCGGGTGAGCAGCGGCAGGAAGCTCTTCCCGTCCCACTTGGTGAGGTAGCAGGGCGGTGGGCGGCGCTCCCGCCGCTGCGGCACCTGCACCGTGTAGAGCCGCAGCGCGTCCGCGTCATCCTCCACCGCGCCGAACCTGCGCCGCGACAGCACCCGCTCGCACCCAGAGCCTGCGGCCAGCGCCGCACCCCAGCACCCGGCACCGTTCCCCTGCCCTGCTCCCACACCCCGATCCAGACCCGGACCCGTCACGCCTTCGCTCACCGGCACGCCTGGTACCGGTACGCCCTGTCAGGAACGCCGGGCAGGTTCTCGCTCCAGCACAGCCCCGTCACCAGCTGGTCCCGCTGCCACACGCAGCACCGGCAGTCCCGCCCCGCCGTCACCACCTGAACCGGAGCCGGAGGGAGGGAGGGACGGAGAGCGCCGGCGGCTCCCAGGGCAGCTCAGCCCGCGGCACCACCTGCCCGCGCGGCCCTCGCTCACCTTGTCGTCGGGGCCCAGCGCGATGTCCTCGATCTCCCCGGAGTGGGCCTGGAACTCCAGTGTCTTCTTCATACTGGGAAACTGGGAGGGGAGGCATTGAGAAAGGGACGGCGTCACGGAAAGGGGAGTGGGGGGGGGTGAATGGCATCGCGGATGGAGGAGGAAGCATCGTGGAAGGAGGTGAGGGAAGCATCAGGAAGAAGGGGAAGGCATCAGGAAGGAGAGGGAATGCTGTTGGGAAGAGAGGCTAAGTGTTGTGAGGGAAGAGAAAGCGTCAGGAAAAGGGGGGACGGCATGGTTGAAGGAGAAGGAAGCAACACGGAAAGAGATAAGGAAAGCATTGGGAAGAAGGAGAGGGGACGGCATCAGAAAGAGGGGGAAGTGTGAAGGAGGAGAAGGCATCAGGAAGAGGGGAGATGGCACTGAGGAACTGTTGGGAAGGAGAAGGTGTTGGGAAGAAGAGGACGACGGTGTTGCACAAGAAGGAGGAAACATCGTGGAAGGAGACGAAGTGGTGTCACAGAAGCCAGGGGACAACGGCATCATGGAAGAAGGGGAGGAAGTGTCGGGAAGAGGGGAATGGCATCAAGAAGAGAGGGAGAAGGTGTCATGAAGAAGCATCAGGAAGAAAGAGGAAGCGTCAGGAAGAGGGGGATGGCGTCAGGAAAAAAGAGGAAGAAAGAGGAAGCATCAGGAAGAAGGGGGAAATCGTTGGGAAAGAGGATGAAACGTCACGGAAGCACTGGGAAGAGGGAAAGGCTTCACAAAGAAGGATGGGGGGACGACAGCATCGTGGAAAGCGCTGGAGGAAGTGTCAGGAAGAACAGAACCAGCCACTGCGGGAGCTCAGCTCCAGACAGGACCAGCAGCACACAGCCTGGCCCGGCGGTGCCGCCGGGGCCGCACTCACCTCCCAGAGGCGCAGGAAGCCGTCGGCGCCGCCGGTGACGAGCAGGGAGCCGTCGGCGCTGAAGCGCACGGCCTTCTGCAGGGCGTCGGGGCTGAAGTCGGTGCGGACGCTGCCCACGCTCTCCACCGTCACCTCACCCGTCTGGCTCTGCGTGTCGGCCCCTCCCGCCGCGCCGCCGCCCTTCCGCCTGCGCAGCCCCTTCTCCCCGCTGCCTGCGGGACCCCACAGCCCTGATGTGGTGACACCGGGCACACAGTGCCCCCCATGGCCCTGGCACTCCCCCCGCCAGCTCCCGGGAGCGCGGGGCTCACCATTGCGGGCGGCCGCAGCGCCAGGCGCGTGGAGGCTGAAGCGCAGGATGTGGCAGCTGGCGTCCTGCCCCGCGGCGATGAAGTCCCCCGTCAGTGCCATGGTCATGGTGGCGCGTGTCTCGGTGTCATGGGAGTGGAGCAGGGAGGCGCTGAGCCGCCCCCCGATGCGCTCCAGCTGCAGGAAGTGCTGCAGGACAGGAGCAACTTTGGCATCCACCCATGCGGCCGCGGGGCCGTAACCGGGGGGGGGACACCCCTGCCCCATGGTCTTGGCTCCCTCCAACCCCACCCACCTCTGCCCAGCCACAAAAACCCCAGCCCCCTCAACCCCTGCCAGGCCCTCCACACCTGCAGCCCCCTCATTGCCTGCCCCACTGCAGCTGGGTCCCTTTTGTCCCCCAGCCCCATCATCCCCTGGCCCACAGCAGTAGAGTCCCCACAATCCCAGACTCCCACGCACTGAGTCCTGCCCCAGCCCCACGCCCACAGCGTGGGCCCCCTCCGACCACAGCCCCTGATCCCCTCATCCCCTGGGTCACCTCATCACCTGCCCCACAGCAGCAGGGTCCCTCAACACCCTGTCCAATGAGCTCCCACCCCCAGACCCATGCCTGCAGCCGTCCCTGCACCAGGCCTTGAAGCCCCCCAATCTGCTCCAGCTCCTTGCCCACAGCCCCCCAGCAGCCAAACACCCCTTGGCACCTGGCTGCCCCAGTGCATGGTCTTGCAGCAGACCCCCTCCTCCCCAGCACCCCCTCCTGGCCCTATAGCAAGCTCCTCGACCCCAGCCCTTGCCCCCTCAGCCGGATCCCCCGACAACCCCCATCCCCTCACCACCCCTTCCCAGCAGCCAGGCTCCCCCAACCCCCTCACCCCGCCCCCCCCTGCAGCCCCCGCCCCCGCTAAGACCCCTCATACTTGCTCCACGGAAGCCAGGCCCGCCCCCACCCCCGAGCAGCCAGGTTTGGCCTCAGTGTCCCCCCATCCCCACTCCCAGCCCCCTCCCCCCCCCGGCCTCCCCGCACACAGCAGCAGCCGGGCCCCCCGCCCCGCCCCCTTCCCCGCACCACGCCGTTGCGGATGCCGGTCTTGGCGGCGCCCCCCCCGCCGGCGGTGATGGCGATCGCTCTCCGCGGGTGCAGCCGCACGGTGTAAAGAGGGAACGGCGCCCGGTACAGCTCTGCCGGCCGCGGCGCCATGTCTGCTTGCGTCACCCTGCGTCGCCTTGCGTCGCCACGCAGCGCCACGTACGCGCGCTGCGAAGCGCACAAGCCACGCCCCCCAGGCACCGCCCACCATCAGAGTCCCGCCCACCGCTCATAGCCCCGCCCCGTATATCCTGACCCCGCCCACCTGTCCTGGCCCCGCCCACCTGTCCTGGCCCCGCCCCCGCCCCCCCCGTGTCACCGCCCACCCCCGCAGCCCCGCCCACTGGTGTGCGGAGGGGACCGCGTGGGGGGTGCCGGGGGTCGTGGGGATGGGGGGGTCAGCAGGAGGAGGGGGCTGCATGGGGAGGGCCCTTGCGGGAAAGGGCTGTGGGGTGGGGTCATTGTGGGGAGGGGGCTGCGCGTGGGAGGTGGTCCCGAGGGTCGGGGGGGGGGGGGGAAGGGGCTGTAGGGGTGTCTTGGTCCTTGGTGGGGAGGGGGCTGTGTATGGGGGGGGGGAGTCCCGGGGGGGGGTGGTGGGGGAGGGGGCTGCAGGGTGGGAGGTGTCCCGGGGAAGATGGGTGGGCGGGGTCACAACGCCTGCGGTCCAGAACCGTTTATTGGGGGGCACCGAACAGAGACTGGGGGGGTGTGGGGGGCCCAGCCCGGGGGGGGTGGGGAAGAGGTAAGGCACGTGGGCGGGGGGGCAGCACTTGCCCCCCCATTTCTGGTCCCAGAGCCCCCCCCGGGGCAGCAGCAGCAGCCAGAGGGCTGGGGGGCAGCAGAGAGCGGTGGGGGGGGACACGACAGACCTGGCCAGAACCCTCCCAGGGGGATCCAGGCCCCCCCTCTCCTCCCCAGCAGGGACCCGAACCCCCCCCTCTCCCACAGGGAGCCAGATTCCCCCTCCCAGGGACCCAGCACCCCCCCAGGCAATAACCCAGGACCCCCAACCCCAGGATCCTCCCAGCAGGGACCCAGATGGGGAGGGCAGGGAATCACCACCCAGGACCCCCCTGCTGGGACTGAGCCCCCCCCCCCCCCCAAAGCAACCCAGAGTGGAGGGGGATTGGGACCCAGAACCACCCCCAGTAGAGGCCCCAGACCCCTCCCCCCTCGTCATGATTTGGGGGATCCCCTTGTGCTTTGGTGCTGCTGGGGGGCAGGACCCCCTTCTTTTGGGGTGGGGGTCAGAAGGAGGTCTCCTGCAGGGCGTACGCGGGGGCCCCCGCCGTGCGGACATAGCCCTGCCCTTCGTCCGTCCCCCCCCTCCTCCTCTTCGGGGGGCCCAGGGGGGCCAAGCCATTGGGAATCCCCCCTTGGGCTTCACCGCTGCCTCCACGTGGCCTTCGGCATCCTGGGGGCACATGGGGGGCAGTGGGGGAACACAGGGGGCAATGTTGGGGGGCAGCAGGAACAATTGGAGGGTGGGGGGGGCAGTGAGGAGGGGGCACGGAGGAGGGGGGCAGGAGCTGGGGGGAGGAGGAGTAATGGGGACAGTGGGGGGAGGCCTCGGGGCAAAGGGGGGTAGGCAGAGGGAGGAAGTGGGGGGCACAGGAGTGGGGGGCAAAGGCAGAAGGATGGCATGGGGGGACAGTGGGGGGCACAGGGGGTGGGGGGGGCAGGGGGAGCAGTGAGGGTGCTCCAAAAATGAGGGGGCCAGCAGAAACTTGGGGAGGGGGGGGGCCCTCCAAAAATGAGGGTGCAGCAGGAAAATGGGGGGGGGGGGGCACCAAGAATGGGAGGGGCAGCAAGAACATGGGGGGGGGGGGCAGCAGGAGTCAGGGGGTAGCAATGTGGGGGACACCAAGAATGAGGGAGCATGAAAAGATGGGGGGCAGAGGGAGCAAGGGGGGGTCAAGGGGGCAATTGGGGTGGCGGGGGGGTCAACGGGAGACAATGGAGGACAGAGGGGGGGGACAATGGGGGGGGGTCAAGGGGAGCAATGGGAGGCAGGGGGGATGACGAGGGGTCAAGAGTGCAATAGGAGTGTCAAGAGGGGGGGCAATGGGGCACCAGGGGGGGTTTGGGGGGCAGGAGGTACAATGGAGGGTCAAGGGGGAGCAATGGAGGGGCAGATGTGGTAATGGGGGGCAGGATGGGGCAATGGGGGGGCAGAAAGGGCAACGGGGGGCAGGGGGGGGGGGGGAAGATAAGGGGGCAAGGGGTTGGGGGGGGCAAGGGGAGCAATGCGGGGGGCAGAGGGAGTGATGGGGGGGGCAACGGTGGACAGGGGGACGATGGGGAGGTGCAATGTGGGGGGTCCCTCACCTGGGGGGGGTCTCCCCCCTCGGGGCAGAGGCGCCGGCGGAACTTGGGGGGGGAGGCAGCAGAGGAGGCGGGGCAGCAGCGGCGAGATGGTGCGGGGGTCCACGGCGTGGGGCGGCGTGGGGCCTGGGGGGGGTGAGGATGAGGGGGTGAGGGGCACCCTAAGACGCTCCCCCCCTGCCCCCCTCCAGCCCCCCAACACTGACCCGTGAGCAGGCTGACCAGGACCCCCACCACGATGGCCGTGGTGGAGTTGTGGGCGCTGTACCACAGGTAGGAGAGGCTGTAGAAACGCTGCAGCCCCCTGGGGGGGGGGACACACACACGGGGGGGGGGGGATGTCAGGGGGGTGTGGGGGGGGCACTTCTGACCCCCTCATGCCACCCCACAGCACCCCCATCCCACCCCACGGCCCCCCACCCCCACACTCTTGCTCTGCAGGTACAAGAGGCTGTAGAAGTGCTGCAGCCCCCTAGGGGGGTGTCAATGGGGGCACGGGGAGGGGGGCACGGGGAGGGGGACCCCCATCCCTGACTTCCAGTCTCGTGGCATCCCCCCGTCCCAGCACCCCCCACACATCTTGCAGCCAGTCCCCACAGTGTCTCCAGTCACCCCAGTGCTCACCCCCGGTATCCCCAGTTGCCCCCAGTGTCCCTGGCCCCCCCCGTCACCCCAGTTTCCACAGCCCCACCCAGTGTCCCCAGTCACTCCAGTGCTCCCAGCCCCCCAGTTTCCACAGCCCCACCCAGTGTCCCAGTCACTCCAGTGCTCCCAGCCCCCCAGTTTCCACCGCCCCTCAATGCCCCCAGTGACCCCAGTCCTCCAGTGCTCGCCCCCCCACCAGTGTCACACAACCCTCCAGTGTCCCCAGCCTCCCCAGGTTCTATAATCCCCCCAGTGTCCCCAGTTACCTCCAGTGCTCACAGCTCCCCCACCCCACAGCCCCTCCAGTGTCCCCATCACCACCCCAGAGTCACAGCCCCCTCCAGTTACTCCAGTGCCCCCCCATCCCACTCACCTCGGGGGGGCCGTGGAGGCCAGCAGGGTGGTGGCCATTTGGGCAGTGAGGTTGCCCGGGGCAGGGACGGCAGTGCTATTGGGTGTGGGGGTCCCTGCAGCACCCCCGGCGCCCCCCGCACTGCGCAGGAACCCCCCAATGCCCACCCAGAAGGCCATGGCCAGCCCAGCCAGCAGCCCCGCCACGGCACCCTGGGGGGGGGACACGGGGTGAGGGGGGACCCCCCAAACTGACCCCCCCAGCCCCACCATGGCTCCCTGAGGGGAGACACACGGGGTGAGGGGGGACCCCCCAAACTGACCCCCCCAGCCCAGCCAGCAGCCCCGCCATGGCACCCTGGGGGGGGGACACACGGGGTGAGGGGGGACACACGGGGTGAGGGGGGACTCTGTGCCCCCCCCATTCCATGTCCCCCTCTTCCATGCCCCCCAGACATATCCCCCCAACCACATTCCATACACCCCTCCCCATTCGGTGCCCCCCACCTTTGTGTCCCCCCCAGCCTTGCCCCATCCCATTCTGTGCCCCCCCATTCCATATCACACCCCCCATTCCATGCCTCCTCTATTCCGTGTCCCCCATTCATATTCCACCCCCCCATTCTGTGCCCCCATATTCCATGCCCCCCATTCCATATCCCACCCCCATTCTATGCCCCCTCTTTTCCATGCACCCCCATTCCATGCCCCCCCAGCCTTGCCCCATCCCATTCTGTGTCCCCCCACCATTCCTTGCCCCCCCCATTCCATATCCCCCCCCCCCTTTTCCATGCCCCCTCACCGTGGGTTGGCGCAGGGGAAGAACATCCCGAGGCAGAAGAGCCCCAGCAGGGCCCCCCCACCATCCCGAAGATGCTGATGGCAGCCTGGGGAGGGGGATGAGAGGGGGGTGCTCAGCACAGGGACCCCACCCCCCAGAACTGGGGGTGGGGGGTCCCAACTCCCCCCCCCTTACCTGCAGCACCGGGCCCAGCATGGAGGAGACGTAGGCCATGCCCAGGCACAGCAGCCCATACCCCAGTGCTGGGGGTCGAGAGGGGTCACGTGGGTGTGGGGACCCCCCCCCGGCACCCCCAAACCGACAGGGACCCCCCCCCAAAACCGACAGGGAACCCCCTGAACCCTCCTCGACCCCCAAGCCCTTCATTCACTCAGCAGTGTGAGGAGCCCCTGGACATCCGCCCCCCAAACCCCCCTGAGCCCCCCAACTGCCAGGGACCCCCCAATCCCCCCAACAAGACAGGAAACCCCCTGACACCCCCGAATCCCCCTCGACCCCCAAACCCCTTCATTCACCCAGCAGTGTGAGGAACCCCTGGACATAACCCCCCCAACCCTCCCTGAGCACCCCAACTGCCAGAGACCTCCCTGACCCACCCCCGAAACCGACAGGGACCCCCCCTGACCCCCCGAATTCTCCCAACAGCATTGAGAGAGAACAGGGGGTCGCAGGGCTGTGAGGATCCCCCTGACCCCCCCAAAATTTCCCCCAGCACCCCCATTCACCCAGCAGCATGGGGACCCCCTCCCAAACCACCCCTGACCACCCCCTGATCCCCCCCCCCAACTCCTCCAGCAGTGTGGGGAGAGGGTGGGGGTCGCTCTGGCACTGGCAGGGTCACTGTCTCTGGGGGGGTCACTCTGGCACTGGGGGGGGTTCCAGCAGCTCTGAGGGGCTCCCTGCTGCCCCCAAACCCCCCTCCCCCAGCAATTTTTGGGGGGGGGGGGTCCCTACTGCCCCTCAACTCACTCAGCAGTGTTGCAAGAGGATGCGGGGGGCCACTGGCTCTGGGGGTGTCACAGTGACTCTGGGGGGGTCACTGGCTCCACAGGAGGTCACACTGACTCTGGGGACCCCCTGCTCCCCCCCGAAGTGCCCCCTCCCCACTCACCCAGCAGCTTGGACAGCCTGGTTGCCTGCGGCTCGAGAGCCCCGGCCAGTGCGGCCGCACCAGGTCCTCCATGGTGACAGTGGCCAACGAGTTGAAGGCGGACGAGATGGTGCTGGGGGGGGATAGAGAGGGATTCATCAGAGCCCCCCCCAGCCCCCCAAAGCCCCACCACAAAGCCCCCCCCTCACCTGAGGGAGCCACTGAAGAGGCAGGCGACGAAGAGCCCGGGCAGCCCGGGGAGGTCACGCAGCACATCCATCACGAAGAACAGCACGAGCTGGGGAAAGTGGGGGACAGGGGGCAAAGTGTGGGGGTCCGGGAGGATCCTTGGGGGTAGGGGTGCTGGGGGGTGCATGCACCCACCTGGTCAGGGGAACCAGGGCGCTGGGCGGGCGCCAGCGGGTGCTGTTGGTCGTACACGAACATCACGAGGCCGGTGAGGCAGCTGAGGCACAGCACGAGCTGCTGGCACGGGAACACGGCATAGCAGGAGCTGTGGGCAGAGAGGCGTGGGGAGGGGGGGCTCAGACCCACTGCGAGACCCCCTGACCCACTGTGAGACCCCTGCGAGACCACCTGATCCGCAGCAGGACCCCCTGACCCACTGAGGGAGCTGGGGCAGAGCAGGAGCTGCAAGCATCGAGGGAGTGTGGGGAGGGGGCTCTGGGGGGGCTCAGCCCCACTGCAAGACCCCAGCCCTACTGCAGCCCCCTAGCCCCACAGCAGCCCCCCCAGCCCCCCCCCCAGCCCCGTGGTAGCCCCCCAGCAGGACCCCAGCACCCCCCAGCCCCACAGCAGCCCCCCCCAGCCCCGTGGCAGGACCCCCCCAGCCCCACGACAGCTGCCCCAGCCCCCCTGCAGCCCCCAGCCCCCCCTGCAGCCCCCCAGCCCCCCCTGCAGCCCCCCCAGCCCCCCCCCTGCAGCCCCCAGCCCCCCCTGCACTCACAGCTTGGCGTGGCGCTCGCTGCGGGCGCTCAGGTACCGCTGCACCTGCGCCTGGTTCACGCCGTAGAGCGACAGCATCATGAAAACCCCCCCGACCGCCAGCGTCCAGAACGTGTGGCGCTCGAACGGGTCGGGTCCAGGCTGGGGGGGGGGGGGGGGGCACAGGGCTGTGTCACACACCAGCACCCCACACCCTGGCAATGGGGACCCCTCACACCGTGCCGGGGCTCCTCTCCCCTGTCCCAGGTCCCTCTCCCCCATCCCAGGGTCCACCCCAGTCACCCCAAGTTGTGCTGCTGGAATGGGTTGGGGTCCAGGTTATGGAGAGGCTGGAACTGGGGATCACACACTGGCACTCCATGGCATGGGAAATGGGTGGCACAGAAATGGGGGGGCACAAATGCCCCCACGACCCACCATCCAGCATCCCTTTTCCCCATCCCAGGTCCCTCTCTTCCCCATCCTTCCCAGTCATCCCAACTTGTGCTGCTGGACCAGGCTGCGGAGGGGTTGAAATTGGGGTCACACACTGGCACCTCATGGCATGGGAATGGGGTGGCATGAAAGCCCCCCCCCCATCGCAGGGTCCCTCTCCCCATCCCAAGGTCCTTCCAGTCACCCCAACTTGTGCTGCTGGAAGAAGTTGGGGTCCAGGCTGCGGAGGGGCTGGAACTGGAGTCACACACTGGCACCCCATGGCATGGGAATGGGGTGGCAACAGGAATAAGCCCCCCTCCCACATCGTGCCAGGTCCCTTTCCCCCTCCCCGTGCCATGGGGGTGGGTATGGGGGTTGTCCCCATCGCCGCGCTCACTCGATGCCGGCGATCTTGCCCTGGCGCTGCGCCAGGTGCCACACGCGGGCGATGCCGCCCACGCGCCCGGCGCCCACCACGATGACGGCCACCTGCCCCGCCACCATCACCAGCGTCTGGAACACGTCTGTCCAGATGACGGCCTTCAGCCCGCCCTGCCGAGACACCACCGGGTGTCACCGCCCTGCGGCACCGCGCCGGAGGCACCATCACCACCACGGTGGAGGCCCAGAACCATCACCTTCACCGTGGTGGAGGCACAACGCCATCACTGTGACAGTGGCACCATCACTGTCACCATCACCACAGTGGAGGCACCATCACTATGGAGGAGGCACAGCACCAGCACCACGGTGGATGCATGGAACCTTCACCAGCACCACGGTGGAGGCACCATTACCATGGTGGTGGTAACATCATCACCGACTCTCATCAACATCTCCATGGTGCGGGCACCATCATCGTGGAGGATGCACCACACAGCACCATCACTGTGGTGGAGGCACCATACCCATCCCTATTGTCGCCTCCATCTCCATCCCTGTACCCATCCCTGTACCCATCCCCATTCCCATCCCATTCTCCATCCCATACCCGTTCTCGGCCACCCCCCGACTCTATCCCCGTCTCTGTCCCCCTCCCAACCCTTTCCCCGTCCACCTCCCCGTCTCGATCCCCGTCTCCGCCCACCTCCCCGCCTCCATTCCATCCCATCCCATTCCATTTCCGTCCCCATCCCATCCCCTTTCCTATCCCCGCCCACTTCCCCGTCCTCATCCCGATCCCCATCCCCACCCTCGTCCCCATTCCCGTGCCGTCCCGTCCCCTTCTCCGTCCCATCTCATTCCTATCCCCGTCCCATCCCATCCCATCTCGTCCCCACCCCATTCCCGTCCCATTCCTATCCCCATCCCATCCCATTCCTATCCCCGTCCCCGTCCCATTCCTATCCCCGTCCCCGTCCCTTCCCATCTCGTCCCCATCCCATTCCGTCCCCGTCCCCATCCCATTCCTGTCCCCGTCCCCATCCCATTCCCGTCCCCGTCCCATCCCATCTCGTCCCCATCCATTCCCGTCCCGTCCCCATCCCATTCCCATCCCCGTCCCATCCCATCTCGTCCCCATCCCATTCCCGTCCCCGTCCCCATCCCATTCCCATCCCCGTCCCATCCCATCTCGTCCCCGTCCCATCCCATCTCGTCCCCGTCCCATCCCATCTCGTCCCCATCCCATTCCCGTCCCCGTCCCATCCCATCTCGTCCCCATCCCATTCCCGTCCAAATCCCCAAGCCCGTCCCCATCCCATCTCATCCCCATCCCATTCCTATCCCTGTCCCATCTCATCCCCGTCCCATTCCTATCCCTGTCCCATTCCTATCCCCGTCCCATTCCCGTCCCCGTCCCATTCTATCCCCGTCCCATTCCCATTCCCATTCCCCGTCCCCGTCCCATCCCCGTCCCATTCCTATCCCCGTCCCATTCCCATTCCCATTCCCGTCCCCGTCCCATCCCCGTCCCCATTCCTATCCCCGTCCCATTCCCATTCCCGTCCCCGTCCCATCCCCGTCCCCGTCCCATTCCTATCCCCGTCCCCATCCCATCTCGTCCCCATCCCCGTCCCATCCCATCCCCGTCCCCATCCCCATCCCCGTCCATTCCTATCCCGTCCCCATCCCATCTCGTCCCCATCCCCGTCCCATTCCCATCCCCGTCCCATTCCCGTCCCCGTCCCATTCCCGTCCCCGTCCCATTCCCATCCCCGTCCCCATCCCATCTCGTCCCCATCCCATTCCCATCCCCGTCCCATCCCATCTCGTCCCCATCTCATTCCCATCCCGTCCCATCCCTGTCCCATTCCTGTCCCCGTCCCATTCCTGTCCCCGTCCCATTCCTATCCCCATCCCCGTCCCATTCCCGTCCCCGTCTCCATTCCCGTCCCCGTCCCCGTCCCATTCCCGTCCCATTCCCGTCCCCGTCCCGCCCCATCCCCGTCCCATTCTATCCCCATCCCATCCCATTCCCGTCCCATCCCCGTCCCATTCCTATCCCCGTTCCATCCCCGTCCCATCCCCGTCCCATTCCTATCCCCGTCCCATCCCCGTCCCATTCCTATCCCCGTCCCATTCCTATCCCCGTCCCCATCCCATTCCCGTCCCAGTCCCATCCCATCCCATTCCCGTCCCCGTCCCATCCCATTCCCGTCCCCTCCCCATTCCCGTCCCCTCCCCATTCCCGTCCCCTCCCCATTCCCGTCCCCTCCCCATCCCCCGCCCCTCACCAGGGTGGTGTAGAGGGTGCAGACCAGCCCCATGGTGAGGACGGCGCTCCAGAGGTCAAAGCCGGTCACTGGATGGGGCAGAGGTCGTGAAACACCGGGGCAGCGGCCGCCCCCGCGCAGGATGCGGCCCCGCGCCCCCCCCCTCCCCTCCACATACCTGCGTTCAGCGCCAGCGCCGGCGCGTACAGCACCACCCCCATGTAGATCACCTGCGGGGACAGCGGGGCTGCAGGTGGCGCCGGGCCCCGCGTCACCCCCGGCTCCCCCGCATCACCCCCCTGGGTCACCCCCGGCCCCCCCCGGGGTCATCCTCTGCGTCACCCCCCGTGTTCTCCCCGGGTCAACCCCAGCCCCCCCGCGGGTCACCCCCGGCTCCCACATCCCACTTTGTGTCCTCTGCGTCCCCCAGTCCCCCCATGTTCCCCCTCTACCCCACATTCCCCTGCGCCCCCCCCAGCCCCCTCTGTCACCCCCAGCCCCCCTGCATCCCCTCTCCCTATCACCCTTGTGCCCCCCCGCCCCCCCCCCCCCCCCCCCCGTGGTCTCTAGCCCCCTACATCCCCTTTGCATTCCCCAGATCCCTGTGCCCCCCCGCCACCCCATGCCCCCTTCACGTCCCCCCCTACCCTGTGTCACCCACAGCCCCCCTTGCCTCTCTTCTGCCCCTCTGTGTCCCCCCATGTCCCGTGTGCCCCTCCTTCTCCCCCATTTGCCCCCCTGTCCTTCCCACCTCCCCCATCTCCCCGCCCCATTCCCCCCCACCCCACCGTGTCCTCCCCCTCCCTCATGTCCCACTCACCCCTTGTGACCCTTCCCACTCCACCATGTGTCCCCCCTCACTGTGTCCCCCTGCCCCCCCACGTTCTCCCCACTCCCTCATGTCCCCCCTCCTTCCCCGTGTTGTCCCCGCCCCCAAATCCCCCCCCTGCCCCATTGCGTCTCCCTCTCTGCCCCCAGCATGCCCCCCAGCCACCCCATGCCCCCCCACCCCTTATCTCTCCTCCTCCACGTACCCCCCCAGCCCCATGTCCCCCCCCGACCCTACCATGTCCTCTCCCTTCCCGTGTCCCCCCCCTGGAACCCTCTGTCCCCCTCTCTACCCCCCATGTTTCCACCTCCCCCATGTCCCCCAAGTCCTGCATCCCCCCCCCCCCCACCCCTGTGACCCTCCCCACCCCACTGTGTGTCTCCTCAACCCCCTGTGCTCCCCCCTACATCCCCGTGTGTGTCCCCCCATGTCCCCCCCTCACCATCTGGAAGATGAAGGTGACGGTGCCAAAGATCCGCACGGTCTTGTTGAAGCGCAGCTCCAGGTACTGCAGGGAGAGGGGGGGTCAGGGACTCATCCTGCTGGCATGGGGTCCTGAGTCGGGGGGGGGATGTCCCCTGTGTCCCCCGCCATGGCAGCAGAGGGGGGCAGGGGATGGGATGAGCCCTGGACAAGCCAGGTGGGCACCAGGAAAGGGGCACAGGGTGGTGCGGGACCCGGAGTTGGAGCCTGGGCTCCAGCTGTGTCCTGGGGCTCCATCCGTGTCCCCCCTTGTCCCTGGGCTCCAGCTGTGTCCTGGGGCTCCATCCGTGTCCCCCCTTGTCCCCGGGCTCCAGCTGTGTCCTGGGGCTCCATCCGTGTCCCCCCTTGTCCCCGGGCTGCAGCTGTGTCCCTGGGCTCCCTCGGTGTCCCCCCTTGTCCCCGGGCTCCAGCTGTGTCCCTGGGCTCCCTCGGTGTCCCCCCTTGTCCCTGGGCTCCAGCTGTGTCCTGGGGCTCCATCCGTGTCCCCCCTTGTCCCCGGGGCTCCATCCGTGTCCCCCCTTGTCCCAGGGCTCCAGCTGTGTCCCTGGGCTCCCTCGGTGTCCCCCCTTGTCCCTGGGCTCCAGCTGTGTCCCCCCTTGTCCCAGGGCTCCAGCTGTGTCCTGGGGCTCCATCCGTGTCCCCCCTTGTCCCAGGCTCCAGCTGTGTCCCTGGGCTCCCCTCGGTGTCCCCCCTTGTCCCAGGGCTCCAGCTGTGTCCCTGGGCTCCCTCGGTGTCCCCCCCTTGTCCCTGGGCTCCAGCTGTGTCCTGGGGCTCCATCCGTGTCCCGCCCTTGTCCCCGGGCTCCAGCTGTGTCCCTGGGCTCCCTCGGTGTCCCCCCCTTGTCCCTGGGCTCCAGCTGTGTCCCTGGGCTCCCTCGGTGTCCCCCCTTGTCCCTGGGCTCCCTCGGTGTTCCCCCCTTGTCCCTGGGCTCCAGCTGTGTTCCGCTATGCCCCTGGGCTCCATCCGTGTCTCCCCCCTGACTGCAGGCTCCCTTGGTGTTCCCCCACGTCCTCGGGCTCCATCCGTATCCCTGAGCTCCCTCCGTGTCCCCCCCGTGTCCGTGGGCTCCTTCCGTGTCCCCCCCTTGTCCCCGGGCTCCATCCTCCCACATTCCCCGGGCTCCATCCGTGTCCCTCCATGCCCCGGGACTCCATCCTTGTCCCCCGGTGTCCCCGGGCTCCCTCGGCGTCCCCTCTGGAGCCCCCCCAGTCCCACCTCGTAGGTGCTGGTGACGCGCAGGCGGTAGAAGACGGGGATGAAGACGTGCGCGGGGAGGAGCAGCCCCAGCAGGTAGGAGCAGCCCAGGAACCAGTACTCGGTGCCGAAGCGGTAGATCTCGGCGGGGACGCCCAGGATGGCCACGGCCGACTGGAAGGTGGCCAGGAGGGAGAGGGGCGACGGGCAGGCAGCCCATGCTGCGGTTGGCCAGCAGGAACTCCTGCACCGTGCGCTGCCGGTCGCCGCTCAGCGCGTAGAAGAGCCCGATGGCCGAGGAGAGCACCAGCAGCAGCGCGAAGATCGCGTAGTCCAACACTGTGAACTCCATGGCCGACGTCGTCTCCGGGGGTCTCCGTCCCACCAGGGCCACCCCGATGGCTTCATGGGCGCCGCCGTGGCCCGGCCGGCATCGCCGCGCTGCGCCAGAACAGACCCGGTGGGCACGAGGACCTTCGCTCCCTCAAGGACCTGGGAGGGCAGGGAGGGACCAGGACCATCCCTTAACCCTTCTCCACCCTCTGGGCTGGGCTCGGTGCCGCGGCCCCCACCCTCCGCCCTCGGCTCCCCACGGGGGAACTGGGGGAACTGGCGCCGCAGCCGAGGGCACCAAGGCCATGGAGGCAAAACAAGGCGCAGCCAAGGTCCTGGGAGAACTGGCCCCATGGCTAAACCTGCCCCACGGCCAAAGCCAACACCACGGCAGGACCTGCCCCACGGCCAAAGCCAACACCACGGCAGGACCTGCCCCACGGCCAAAGCCAACACCACGGCAGGACCTGCCCCACGGCCAAAGCCAACACCACGGAAGAACCTGCCCCATGGCCAAAGCCAACACCACGGAAGAACCTGCCCCACAGCCAAAGCCAACACCACGGCAGGAGCTGCCCCATGGCCAAAGCCAACACCACGGCAGGACCTGCCCCACGGCCAAAGCCAACACCACGGCAGGAGCTGCCCCACAGCCAAAGCCAACACCACGGCAGGAGCTGCCCCACGGCCAAAGCCAACACCACGGCAGGAGCTGCCCCACGGCCAAAGCCAACACCACGGCAGGAGCTGCCCCACGGCCAAAGCCAACACCACGGCAGGACCTGCCCCACAGCTAAAGCCAACACCACGGCAGGAGCTGCCCCACAGCCAAAGCCAACACCACGGCAGGACCTGCCCCACGGCCAAAGCCAACACCACGGCAGGAGCTGCCCCACAGCCAAAGCCAACACCACGGAAGAACCTGCCCCACAGCCAAAGCCAACACAGTCACCCCTGCAGCAGGACAACCCCACCAAGCCCACAGCGCTGGCCCAGCTCCAGTACTGCTGAGCTCAGCCAAATCCACCCCAATCCAACCACCCTTGATCACTGAGCCCACAGCTCCCATCTGGTCCCACATGGCCAAATCCAACACAGCCGCCCCCAGTGCAAGACAACCCCACCAAGCCCGCAGCACCGTCTGGCCAAACCCAACCCAACCCAGCCGACCTTGCACCACTGAGCCTGCAGCACCGGCTCAGCTCCGGCATCGCCGGGCTCAGCCAAACCCAACACAGCCGCCCCCAGAGCAGGACAAGCCCCACCAAGCCCACAGCTCCAGCATTGCCTGGCACAGCCAAACCCAACATCATCCAACCAAGCTGGCATTGTGAGGTCCCACCAAGCCCACAGAACTGGTCCCTCTCTGTCATCACCTGGCCCAACTAAACCCAACCCAACCCAAGCTCAGCACTCCAGCACCATGTGGCCCCACCAAGCCCACAGCAGTGGTTCAGCTCTGGCATCCCCCCAGCCCAACCAAACTCAACGTCATCCAACCAACCTGGCCTCAGGTGGCCCCACCAAGCCCACAGCACCTGTCCAGCTCCATCATCACCTGGCCCAGTCAAACCCAACCCAACCAAAAGGAGTCCCTGCTTTTTCCTTGCCCAGAGCCACACAACATCCTTAATTGACTTAAAATCAAGGAATGGGCTGAGTGGGAAGAGACCTCAAAGCCCATCCAGTTCCTTGGGCAGGGACACCTCCCACTGGATCAGGGGGCTCCAAGCCCCCATCCCACCTGGCCTTCAACACCTCCAGGGATGCAACAGCCACCGCTGCTCTGGGCAAAAATCCTTGCTCTGCTGTCTGTGTCCCCCACACACCCTTTCTGTTCTCCTGAGCCCCCAGTTCGTGTGCAATGTTCTGCTCTGCCTCTGTATTAATGATTCATCTTAACCTTGATGTCACCAGGAATTGTCATTAAAGCAAGAGGCGAAGGTCCCACATTGGCTGGGGCGAGGTCTGGCTGGAATGGGGAGGGAGATTCCCATGGGCACAGCTCAGCTCTGGAGCAGGCAGCCCAGAAGGGTTGTGGGGTCTCCTTTTGGGTTATTTTCAAAGATATCTTGAAGAAAACCCTGAGCAATGCTTGGAAGTTGACCTTGCTCAGTAGAGGAGGTTGGACTGGACACCATCTGAGGCTTCTTTTAAATAGAACCATGGAACGGGCTGGGTGGGAAGGGACCTCAAAGCCCATCCAGTCCCACCCCCTGCCACGGGCAGGGACACCTCCCCACTGGATCAGGGGGCTCCAAGCCCCATCCAACCTGGCCTTCAACACCTCCAGGGATGGGGCAGCCACCACTGCTCTGGGAAACCTGGGCCAGGGCCTCCCCACCCTCACACCCAAAACATTTCTCCCCAAGATCTCATCTCAGTCTCCCCTCTTGCAGCTCCAAACCCTTCCCCTCATCCTGTCCCTGCACTCCCCACGTCCAGGGCCCCTTCCCAGGTTTCCTGAAGCCCCTTTCAGTCCTGGGAGGCTGCTCTGAGGTCTCCCCACTCCCTTCTGTTCTCCAGGTTGGACACCCCCAGCTCTCCAGTCTGTCCAGTACAGAAGTGCTCAGTACAGCTCCAGCCCTCAGATCCCCCTCCTGGCTCTCAATCCCAACCGGGTTTTAATCCCTCACCTGAATTCCATCACTGATTGCAAAATCTCCCCCTGCAGAGATTCCAACCCCTCAACGGCGCAGGCAGCCAGCGTTAACCCCCCTGTGCTCCAGTCCCTGGGGAGACTCTCACCAGTAACCGAGTTCTGACTGGGACTGGTGGCGTCGGTGACAGGGACAGTGGGAGCCAGGGCACCCCCTTGCCCGTTGGGCAAGGACACTGAGCTGTGCACGGCTGGCAACGGGGAGGGGTGGCCAGAGGGGACGAGAGGGCATCCAACCAGAGGGACGGGAGGGCATCCAGAGGCATAAGGTGCCAACCAGAGGGACAGGAGCGTGTCCAGAGGGGTGGGAGGGGCATCCAGAGGGACAGGGGTGCCAAGCATAATAATGGGAGGGCATCCAGAGGGACACGGTGCCAACCAGAGGGATGAGAGGGTGTCCAGAGGGACAAGAGGTCATCCAGACGGATAAGGTGCCAACCAGAGGAGCAGGATGCCAAGCAGAGGAACAGGAGAGTGTCCAGAGGAACCTGGACAGGCTGGAAAGATGGGACCATGGGAACCTCATGAGATTCAACAAGGCCAAGGGCAAGGTCCTGCACATGGGTTGGGGCAGCCCCGGGGATCAGTACAGGATGGGGGACGATGGGATTGGGAGCAGAACTGAGGAGGAGGCCTTGGGGTGCTGGGGGAGGAGAAGCTCCACAGGAGTCAGCACTGGCCCAGGTTTCCCAGAGCAGTGGTAGCTGCCCCATCCCTGGAGGTGTTGAAGGCCAGGCTGGATGGGGCTTGGAGCCCCCTGATCCAGTGGGAGGTGTCCCTGCCCATGGCAGGGGGGGTGGAACTGGATGGGCTTTGAGGTCCCTTCCAACTCAACCCATTCCATGATTCCATCCTTCAGTCACCAACCATCAACCAGGCCTGGGACTGGAGATGAACCCAACCACACGCAGGCTCCTCTCTGAGGGGACACTTGGAAAGCAAGAGGGTCCATCCTGATCATCATGACCCAATGGGGGGGGTCCTCAGCCCCCAGTCACAATGTCACCTATTGAACATGACACCCAACCCAACCACCTCAGCACCACCCAGAGCAGCCAAACCCAACCCAACCCAACCACCCCCGGTGCCACATGACCCCATGAAGCCCACAGCACTGGTCAAACTCCAGCATCACCTGGTTCAGCCAAACCCAACGTGACCCAACCACCCTGGGACCGCTGAGCCCAGCATTGCCTGATCCAGTCAAACCCAACCCAACTATCCCAGCATCGCACGGCCCCACCAAGCCCACAGCACCAGTCCAGCTCCAGCACTGTCTGGTCCAGCCAAAGCCAACATGACCCAACCAACTCAGCACCTCCAAGCCCACAGCATCAGAGCTTCATCATCACCTGCTCCAGCCAAACCCAACCCAACCATCCTGGCATTGCACAACCACACTAAGCCCTCACCTCCAGCATTGTCTGGTCCAGCCAAGCCCAACCCAACCCAACGTGATCCAAACCACCCCAGCACCACCGAGCCTGCAGCACCAGCCCAGCTCTGGCACCAGCTGGTCCAGACAAACTCAACCCCAACCCAACATGACCCAACCCAACCACCCCGGCGTCGCACAGCCATTCTGAGCCCGGCAGAGCCCAGCCAAGCGTGGCACAACCACCCTGGCCCTGGCACCAGCTGCACCCCCAGGAGTTGGCACAGCACCCCCCAGTGTCAAAGCAGCACCCCCCTCCCGGGGTTGGCACAGCACTCTCAGTGTCACAGCAGCTGTGCATCATGCAGGATCAGCGCCCCTAGCCCCCCAGGACACACAGACAGGCTGGGGCAGGCAGACAGACAGACAGAGGAGCAGGGGCTGTGGGAGGAGGGGGGTCACAGGTAGAGACCCCCCCTTCAGTTCCACCAGGGGCTATGGGAAGGAGGAGGGGGGGGCACTGGTAGAGATCGCCCCCCCCTCTGCCAAGGGCTGTGGGTATCAGGGGAGCAGTGGATACGGGGTGCAGAGCTCCCCCCATTTCAGTGGCATAGGGGGCTGTGGGGATGGGGGATGTGTGGGGCAGGCAGTATGGGATGCCAAGGGGGGGCCGTGGGGGGCAGTGCCAGGGAGGGAAGGGGGCTGTGGGGAGTAGGGGGGCTGTTCCCGGGGGGCAGGGGGTATGGGATGCTGGTGACGACAGGGCAGCTGTGGGGCAGTGTGGGGGGCAGTGGGCAGCAGGGGGGCACAGGATGCAGAGGGTCTCCCAACTGCTGTGCCGTGGGGCAGCATAGGGGCAGGGGGCTGCCTGTGTTGGGGGACTGGCACGGTGCCCACCGTGATCCCTACTGGAATGCACGTGCCAGGCATTCTCGGGGGGATTAGGCTGCCCCCCTTCCCTGCCTTCCAGCCTCCCCCCCCTGCTACTGTGGGGCAGGAGTGGGGGGATTAGGCTGCCCCCCCCACCCCCCCCGCTGCCATGGGGCAGGGTGTGGGGCTTGGGCTGGGAAAGGGGGTGAGAGGGCAGCGCTGGCACACGTAGTGCCGGGGAGGGGGGGGGCCAAGGTCACCCTGACACCCAGACCAAACATTGGGCCCCCGCAGCGCGGCACATGGCCCCCCCTGGTGGCCCTGAGCACCCCGTGCCCCCTGAACCCCCTCGGTGCCCCCCAACCTCCCTGTCCTCCAAGTGTCCCTGAGGTGCTGCTGGTGTCCCCAGTGTCCTTGAGAACCTCCCCCCCGGTGTCCCTGAGCACACCCTCTTGGTGTCTCTGAGTTCCCCTCCACCTCCCAGTGCCCCCAGAGTCCCTAAGTCATGTCCCATCCCCCCCCAGTGTCCCTGAACACACCCCCAGGGCCCCCAGCCTCCCTCATCATCCCACTGACCCTGAGCGCCTCAGTGTCCTTGAGTCCCCCCCAGTGTCCCCGAGCCTCACCTTTTCCCTGAGCACCCCTGCAGTGCCCCTGAGCCCCTCATTCCCCAGTGCTCCTGAGCCCCCTCTGTGATCCCTGAGTCTCCCTCAGTTCCCCCAACCTCACTGTCCCCTTTTGCCCCCGAGCCCCCCCTCGGTGTTCCTTGGTGTCCTTGCCCCCCTCCAGCATCCCTGAGCCCCCTCTGTGGCCCTGAGCATCCCCCCCAGGGTCCCTCAGTGTCCTCCTGGTGCCCCCAACTTCCCCATCCCCCGGTGGCGATGAGCCCCTTGGTGTCCCTCAGACCCCCCCCCTTGTCCCCTGACTTCCCCCTTGGTGCCTTCCAGTGCCCCTGAGCCCCCCCATCCTCCAGTGTTCCTCTGTGTGTGTCCCATTGCTATTCCCCAGCCCCAGCATCCCCGTGTTCCCCATCCCCCAGGGTCTCCCAGTCCCCCAGCCCCAATCTTGCTCCCCACATCCCCCAGGGGCCCCTTGTCCCCGGGTAGAGTCCCCCGTGTCCTCAGTCCCCACCCTACGCTTCCCCCCCTCCCGGTGTCCCCACTGGAGCCTGGCCCTCCTGTCCCCACTGACCCCGTCTTGCAGCTCCTTGTCACCCCTGTGTCCTCGCTGGAGGTACTGCCACCCAGCCCCGGTGCCCCCGGTCCCTGCCCTGCCTGCTCCCCCGCCCCAGTGCCCCCCGGCTCCTGCCCCGCTCTCCCCCCTCGGTGTCCCCAGACCCTGCCCCCTCTCTCCCCCCCTCCACCGGTGTCCCGAGTCCCTCTCCCACCCCCGGTGCCCCCTGCTCCTGCCCTTCTCCCTTTCCCCCCCGGTGCCCCCAGCCCCTGCATCTCTATCCCTCCGGTGCCCCCCAGCCCCTGCATCTCTACCCCTCCGGTGCCCCCAGCCCCTGCATCTCTACCCCTCCGGTGCCCCCAGCCCCTGCATCTCTATCCCTCCAGTGCCCCCCAGCCCCTGCATCTCTACCCCTCCGGTGCCCCCAGCCCCTGCATCTCTATCCCTCCGGTGCCCCCAGCCCCTGCATCTCTACCCCCTCCGGTGCCCCCAGCCCCTGCATCTCTACCCCCTCCGGTGCCCCCCAGCCCCTGCATCTCTATCCCCCCCGGTGCCCCCAGCCCCCTGCATCTAGATGGGAGCACTCTGTGCTGGGTTAGGAATTGGCTGGATGGCCGAGCCCAGAGAGTGGTGGTCAATGGTGTCTCATCCAGTTGGTCACCAGTGGTGTCCCCCAGGGATCGGTGTTGGGTCCTGTCCTGTTTAATATCTTTATTGAAGAGTCTGGATGAGGGGATTGAGTCCATCATCAGCAAATTTGCAGATGATACCAAGCTGGGAGGAAGGGTTGATCTGCCAGAGGGTAGGATGGCCCTACAGAGGGACCTGGACAGACTGGAGAGATGGGCTGATTCTAATGGGATGATGTTTAATAAGTCCAAATGTCGGGTACTTCATTTTGGACACAACAATCCCATGCAGAGCTACAGACTGGGGGACAGAGTGGCTGGAGAGGAGTCAGGCAGAAAGGGACCTGGGAGTGCTGGTGGCCAGGAAGCTCCCCATGAGCCAGCAGTGTGCCCAGGTGGCCAAGAAGGCCAATGGCATCCTGGCCTGCATCAGGAATAGTGTAGTGAGCAGGACCAGAGAAGTTATCGTCCCCCTGTACTCGGCACTGGTCAGGCCTCACCTTGAATATTGTGTCCAGTTCTGGGCCCCCCCAGTTTGGGGAAGATGTCAGGATGCTGGAGAGTGTCCAGAGGAGGGCAACGAAGATGGGGAAGGGGCTGGAGCACAAGCCCTACGAGGAGAGACTGAGGGAGTTGGGGCTGTTTAGTCTGGAGAAGAGGAGGCTCAGGGAGAGACCTCATTGCTCTCTGCAACTCCCTCAAAGGAGGTTGTAGTCGGGCAGGGGTTGGTCTCTTCTCTCAGGTGCCCAGGGACAGAACTGGAGGGCAGGGACTCAAGCTTGGTCAGGGAAAGTTTAGACTTGATATGAGGAAAAAATTCTTCACTGAAAGGGTGATTGGAATGAGCACCCAGGGAGGGGGTGGAGTCACCGACCCTGGAGGTGTTTAAGAGGAGACTGGATGAGGCACTGAGTGCCATGGTTTAGATGATGGGTTGGTGTTGGGTTATAGGTTGGACTTGATGATCTCAGAGGTCCTTTCCAACCTTGTGATACTGTGATACTGTGATCTCTATCCCTCTCCGTGTCCCCAGCTCCTGCTCCCCTCTCCCCCCGGTGTCACCCAGCCCCCTGCCTCTCTCCCACCCCTGGTGCCCCTCGGTGTCCCCAGCCACTGCCCCGTTCTCCCCTCAGTGTCCGCAGCTCCTGCCCCGCTCTCCCCCCCGGTGTCCCCCCAGTCCTCGCCCCTCTCCCCCGTGCCCCCGTGCCCCTCTCCTCCCCCCGGGTGCCCGCATCCCCTATTCCGCCCTCCACCTGGTACCCGCAGCCCCTGCCCCTCTTCCCCTCCGGTGCCCTCAGTTTCTGCCCCTCATCTCCCCCCTGTACCCTTGGTACCTTCCGGTGCCCCCAGCCCGGGGTGACCTTGAGGCCCGCCCGGTCCCGGTTCTCGCTCACCGGCAGCGGCTCCGCCGCTCACGTGCAGCAGCTCCGGGCACCGGGGGCGGCGCGCGGTGATGACGTCACTGCCCGGCAGAGACGCCCCGCGCCGCTGCTTCTGCCCGGACTCCGCGCATCGTGATGACGTCAGACAGCCCCCCCCACGTGGGGTTGGGTATCGGGTCGTCACGCCCTGAAGAACCGGGGGGCGGACACGGGAGG